>CM074727.1:3892180-4061184 GCA_037306005.1 Rhinophrynus dorsalis | reverse complement strand
TGGAAAAGTGTTAGTAATAGGCTGGGGAAGGAGGAGAAGTGGGAGAGAAATGCAAGTTTACAGTGTGAGGGGTTTGAACACACTCTCTGAGGGGTAAAACTTGATACACAACGCTGTGGCAGTCAGTGGGTTAAGTGTGAATCTGATGGCTGTCTGTCCTGTGTCTTGCATGGCAAATGATGACAGTGAAGAAATAATTGCGCAATGAGGACCTACCTTAACCCTTTGAGTGCAATTTTGTTCCTCTGGTGCTGCAGTACAGGTCCTGCTGAGGCCTCTGGGAGTCAGGGTGAGTGACTGTGTGTGTGTGTCAGCCATATGTATTTCTGGCTTTGTGTGTGTATGTGGTGCTGTGTGTGTGAGTGGGGGCATGTCTGTTTGGTGCTGTGTAAGTGGGGCATGTGTGTGTGTGTGGTGCTGTGTGAGTGGGGCATGTGTGTGTGTTTGTGTGGTGCTGTGTGAGTGGGGCATGTGTGTGTGGTGGTCTGTGTGTGTGAGTGGGGCATGTGTGAGTGGGGCATGTGTGTTTGTCTGTGGTGTAGGAGCAAGTGGCGGCCATATTGTTTTTTTCTGACTTTGATAGTGGTGGGCGGGCTGCATAGTGGGGGCGGGCCAACTCCCTGCATGATTGAATCACCCAATAGGAGTAGTAACTCCTGCTTTATGCCTCCCCTGGGTGTGTTTTGGCAGGCACAAAGTCTTCTTTTATATATATAGACAGTACAACCATATGCTTCTTTTTTTTTTTTAACGTACTGATTCGCTCGCTCAGTCAGGTGTGAATGATTTGTCTGTCCGATATTCAGGTAGAGAATAGTATGACTTGGACTCTGCACAGAGACTGAAGGATAAAGGGTGAGAATTGTTTGAAGATGACCCAACTGGACTGTGTGCGTTGCTCTTGATAGCGGTATGGAGCCGTCTGTTACATTTACCAGTTATGTTAATGTAAATGTTTACACCAGTGCCGGGGAACCTGTGGCCCTCTAGCTGTTCAGGAATACATTTATATCATTCCCAGTAAGCACCTAAACAGCTGGAGGGCCTCAGGTTGCCCGCTGATGATTCACATGTATGTAAATGCTTCAGCAAGCTATTATTTACTCACAACTTTAAATTTAGCATCAGTGTCACTTTAATAGGATTAGGAGATCAGACGATTAACCTGAGGAGCAGTGGTAAAGGGAAAGTGTCATTGGAATCCCTTTCCATGTCCTAAGGTGCCAAGATCTTAGTGCAGTGCACTCAAGTCTGTGCTTTCCCCAGACACCCAAGGCACCAACTGGGTACCCTGCACTAGGAATAGTCATCCATGTTGCTCTACCCTTTGTATCACCAATATATTTGTGTACTTGTACTAAGGTCCATCTTACTTCTGATGCTTGAGATTAACCCCCCTCAAGCCAGTACATTTCCTGTTTTGGCACCAAGCAGCACAGAGGGGAGAAAGAAAAAGCAACAGGATGAGTATGTGCACACGTGCAACAAAAACAGACGTGCAAGAGCATAAATATATGTGAATCAAACAGGTGGGGCATCATGGACAATTCCCCGTGCATTGCGCCCAGTTCGTGCCCTACATATATGGGAAAGGCACAGACTGGGCATCAGGGCACTTTGGGATATATACAGTGCACTTGTTTGCAAATACATAATTTGCTTCTAACTAGATTTATTCTGTACCCCTATTTTATTTACACATGTAGTAAAGAGTGTTTGGCAGATTCTCTAAGTTTTAGGCCCTTGTGAAATGCCTTGCAATTTGAAGCCTCAGATTAACATGAATAAAATTAAAAAATAGGTGCACAAAGGTTTGCTGTACCTGAATTCATTCCTAAAGAGGACACATTTTGATGCTATCCAGCTGCATCATAAGGGACCATCTCGAACTCTGACTAATAGAAATGTTTTTGGCTCCCCCACCAATATATAAAACTTTTCTTTATTAGGATAAAAGTTGATTACACACAATTTCTTGGTACTATATAAATGAATAAGTTGTGTGCAAACTCAAGCACACAGTCGAAATGAAGGAAAGTACTTGTCCAATATGTTTTGGGGAGTGTGTAGAGTGTTGGTGCATATGGCGAGTGTCTAGAGTGCTGGTCACTCTCCCTTTGCAGCCTTAGGAGTGTAATTTGTGGATAGGGCTATAGAGGAATTACCTAGGGGCATGAGCTACAGTCCAACTCCAGAGCGGCACAGCAGCAGGTACTTCCTTATATGACTCATCAGAACAGTTACCTTATTATATTAGAAAACAGCATTACCCAACCATAACAAGCTAGTAACCTAACTAAGCTTGAGCGCTAAGATAAGAATGATGTTTGTGAGGAGTGTTTCCTTTTCCTTGACTGGTTCAACCCTTTGAGTGCCAGAGTGGTAGTAAATGCATTGGATACACCTTTTGCACTCAAAGGATCAATATGCTTTTTTTATGTTTTAGAATATTGTCTATTGGTTTGATTGTAGACAGGATGACAAAGGTAGATCCTTATTTTTCTAGTTGTAAATGTGGCTTTTAACCCTTTGAAAGCTAGAGCGTTCCCCAACACATTGCTTTGCCCCATTTAAGTCAGTGGGGGCTTTAATTTGGTGGTGCAGTCCATTTGCTCCTGTAATTTGGTCTGAATTGTGTTGTTCTTTGAGTGTGTTGAGTGGGAAAGGGTTAACTGCTTGTGGTGTCATAATCTTACAGAGATCTGAAAGGTAAACATGGAGCTCTGAATAAAAAAGCCTTATAAATTAACCCTTTGAGTGCATGAGGAATTTACAATGCATTGCTCCACACACCCCCCTCACCAGTATATCTAGCGCTAACACACTCAATCACAAATTGTTACAATATCCTATAATATCAGAAAAAATCCAGATGTACCTTCTCCAGCCTTTCAAAGTACTCTCTCAGGAAGGCCATAGGCCGGTCAGGCCTGGCTGTGCACAGCTGGACAATGCAGTCCTTGAGAAGCTGCTGTATGTTGTGTTTCTGCACATACTGTTCACATTCTCGGAGGCTGCGGTCCTCCTCACTGCTGGTGCTGCAAGATGCCATGACTTTATCTATAGAAAAAGACAGAGGCAACAGGTTTCAGTTGATATAGCAAATGAATGTCCACTCGACAACTTGAGCTGCAGCAATCCAGACACGCTGCTACTCAGTTGCTTCAGCTACCACTGAAAACAGACAAATAGACAAATGCTGCCACTGTACAAATACTACCACTCAGTGACTTTAGCTGCTTCCGCACATACATGCTGACACACACACACACACACACACACACACACACACACATTAATGCAGTAACAATGCCGGTGATTTCCACCAGTATGCACTATGTACATTCACCCCAAAAAGGGATAGACATGTAGTAATGTGCCCTGGTGTGGCCAGGAGTGGGATAACATCTGAGGCAATAGCACCTCTCCATGTGATGTTAGATGTGTTTATTATATAAAGAGCTGGAAGACAATCACCAAGACTCGGCCATGAAGAGAATAAAAGTTACTAGATTAGGGGAGAATATAAATTACTAGTCCACTCAGTGTTAAAGAGAGAGAACAATATCACTCTTTACTTGTCTATGGGGTTTTATTCAACTAGTCACAGACTAGCAAAAATGTCCATCCTGCACATCTATTTATTTATTACACATTAACTTCTCTTGGCGCCGAGTTTAATTTACATCCCCTCATAGGACAGGTTATAAAAATTGAACACTGGCTGCCCTGTCTCTTAAAGGAGAACACCTCCTAATTTAGACTGTAAGCTCCTTGGGGAAAGTCCGCTTTCCTATTTTATCCCCATTTATTTATATTAAATAATAAACCACGGTGGCTCAGTGGTTAGCACTGTTGCCTTGCAGCGCTCTGGTCCTGGGTTCATATCCAACCAAGGACAACATCTGCAATGAGTTTGTATGTTCTTACTGTGTTTGCGTGGGTTTCCTCCGGGTACTCCGGTTTCCTCCCACACTCCAAAATACATACTGATAGGTGAATTTAGATTGTGAGCCCCAATGGGGACAGGGACCAATGTGAGTGTAAAGCGCTGCGTAATCTGTGTGCGCTATATAAAAATAAAGAATTATTATTATTAACACACTACTGTTCTAAGGAGCTGCGTACACTGTGTGGTGCCATATAAAGATATACATACACCCCCCCACACACCCATTTACCTCATATGTCCAGTAAATCCCAATGGCCCCTATGAATTGTGCCCTTGTAGATGAAATAACCTCTACAGTTAGTCCTGCGTGTTATATATATATATATATATATATATATATATATATATGGAGACTGACATGACAGCTACTGGAGAAGTCAGAGTACATGAGTATACGTAACCCTTTAGGACCAGAGGTGTGTACAATGCATTGCAAACCAGTTTGTTGTACACCCCTGTGGTGAAACTGATTGAGATATCTGTGTGCAGTGAGAGGATTTTGGGGACCCGTGGTCCTGCTACCAACTGTCATGTCTGCCTCCTTGGACATAACATCAGGACTGTCTGAAGATGTTATCTCTTGAAAAAAGGCAAAATTCATTGGGGCCATTAGGAATTTATGGCCACTTTAACCACAACAGCCAACCTGACATGCATATAAGTCTCATTACAGCCTCAGGAACTAAAAGACACCCAGCCTCATAATAAAATTACACACCCCACAGATGCTCTTGATTGCTGAGAAGTAGAAGACACATAGGGGGTTGAGTTATAACAGAGGAGTTAATAGAAAAGAAGCTTTAAAATGGCATTACGTTTGTCATCGGTATTTATAATAGCCTTAATGACAGTTTAGGAGCTCTTAAAGGGATAGTAATACTCAAATATTACTAATCCCCATATTGTAGCCATGGTAAAAATAATTGAATTGTCCCCAGTCTCATCTCTCAAACCTTTATGATTTGAGAGATAATCGTACGCAAATTTCCCCCCTCCCTCCCCTTTCCCTGAAGTCAGCGTTGTACTGACTGCAGGGATATCTGGTCTTATTTGCATCAGGCGGCTCTGCAGCAGAGCCGAGATCGTGTTAGTAAAAAATAAATAAATAAATAATTATTTCATTGAAACGGTCTTCTACGTGTGCTTGCAAATCAACACAAATCAAGCACATGTAGAAGACCGTTTCAGTGAAATAATTCTTTTTTTTTTTTTACTAACACAATCTTGGCTCTGCTGCAGAGCCGCCTGATGCAAATAAGACCGGATATCCCTGCAAGTAAGCTACAAAGCTGACTTCAGGGAAAGGGGAGGGAGGGGGGAACTTTGCGTACGATTATCTCTCAAACCATAAAGGTTTGAGAGATGACACTGGGGACAATTCAATTCTTTTTACCATGACTACAATATGGGGATTAGTAACATTTAAGTATTACTATCCCTTTAACGCTGTGTGTTAGGATTTGTCTGAAATGGTATTAGGATGTTTGTAAAAAATAATGCAGCGAATTTATAAAGAAATGTCGTTATTTGCGATTATTAAGCCACAGATTTTTTGCCAATTTTTAACCCCTTAAGGACCACAGCCCTTTTTTTAAAATGAATGATTCAGGGCTCCCCAAATGGTGTGCAGCCGCGTGGGGACCCGTGAATTCCGTGATGATCCTGGCACGTCACGGGTCCTTATGGCTCCCCAACCCATGACATGTCTGACCTGTTCTTATTTTTGCAGTCACCACATTTATAAATGTACCTAAATTCAGACAATCATAAAAAGGACATTTTAACCCTTTGAGAGCCAGAGGAGTATGCCATGCGTGCACTCAAAGGGTTAACGATCCATTTGCAAAAACGAACAAGAGCAATTTTTATAAATCTCCTCCTTGGATCATACTTCTAGAACAAACTGGATTTATGCAGAGTAAACCAGCTGCAACATAGGAAGCAAATAAAAATATCTGCTTAAAATTACATTTGCATTTTAACCCCTTGCATGCTAAAGATGTCTGCAAAGCACTGGAGACCTCTCTAGCATTCAAGAGGTTAATAAGCTCTATTCAAGGCATGGGGATTTAGGAATATTTATTTGTCCCCTTTGGTGCAGTTAGATTGCGCCACAATAATCCCAATTTGCTTTTATAAATATGGCCCATAATACCTAAACACAAAAACAGCCAGAAAGCACTGCACCATCACCTCAATGAATAAGACCAACACACGCATTACTCGTAAACATCTGGCTAACACTGACACAGATAAGGTTATCTGCAGGACTCTTCAGATCATGCAACACTGTTTGTGATTTATAATAGAATGTAACCCTTTACAAACCAGGGGTGTTGCAAACAACTGCAAAGAAATGTGCTGCACACCTTTCTGATACTTAAACGGTTAAGCGATATTTTTTTTGGCGTTCAGTCACGTTTAACTCAACCGATTCACACAACATCTCCAACATCCAAGAGGTTATTACATATAAGTGAATGTGCATTCACTGAGACAACATGACGGCTGGAGACTGGTAAAGTAACACGATACCTTTATTGGCTAAGATTTCATTTCTACCCCACCAGTCTGCAGCCTTATCTGTGGCTAGTACCACGCTTTACCAACATGATGGTTATGACTGGAGAGCAGGGGGTACACATTTACATAATAATGTCTGTTGTACAGGAGGAGATCCCCAGGCTGGCACAACGTTAGTGTTCAGACAATGTCAGATGTGTATGAGCACATCTGATATAAAACTGAATCCTTTGTGCAAAGTAGAGGGGTTTCCTGGTTGTGCAGGATTAGGGTACACGTGCGGTTATACACAGGGGAGGGGGTACAGGTTTAGTGTACAAATGTATGCATGCAGTTTAGTGTTACAGGTGCACATATAATACAGACTGTAACAGCCATGTCCTCCCCTGACTGCGCAGTGCTAGGGTAACAAACTGCTGTTATACACAGGTGAGTGCTGATGGTGTATATCTGGTATATTAGGTAACCCATTATGTGCAGTACTGGTTCAGCCTTGCTGGTGCAGTTAGTGTACAGGTTCATATATAATATAATATAGGTTGTACTTGATCTCATGGGTTTAGGAAAGGCTCTCTCATGTCATGTCTGCCCTGGTTAAATTACACATATACAGTTATACACAGGTTAGAGGTGCATATTATATAGATTATATTATAATCATTTGGGTCCCAGGTTAAGGCACAGAGGTTCAGTAACACACAGATGAGTGGTGCTGGTGCATAGCTGATGTATACTTAATCCTATGGCTGCAGTACACGTTCCCCTGGCTATATAGGGTTAGTGTTGTTATGGTACAGAGGTGCAGTTATCAACAGATTAATGGGACAGATTCATATCCTCTGGCTGCAGGAGAATTGCCCTAGGTCATTCATGGTTTAGATATAGATTATCCAATTGGTGCACAGTTATAGTACAGAGGGGCCTTTGGTGGTGCAAGTGTACAGCTACATTATACTGTATCGTATCTCCTGGCTGTGCCCAGTCCATACACAGGTGAGGGGGTGCAGTTATACACAGATGGGGGTGCAGAAGTAGGGTACAGAAATGCAGTGACACACAGATGAGGGAATGCAGAATTAGGGTATAGATGTACGGTTATACATAGACAGGGGGATGAGGGATTAGGTACAGAGGGTCAGTTACACAGTGATAAGACTGCTGTTACTCAGAGGAGGGGTACCAAGGAGTAGTTAGATAGGGAAGGGGTACAGGGGAGATAAGGGGATATATACATACAGATAGAGGGGCAGTTAGATATGGGAGGGGGTACAGGGGAGATTAGGGGATAGATACATACAGATAGAGGAGCAGTTAGATATGGGAGGGGGTACAGGGGAGATTAGGGGATAGATACATACAGATAGAGGAGCAGTTAGCTAGGGGAGGGGTGAAGGGCAGATAAGGGGATAGATACATACAGATAGAGGGGCAGTTAGATGGGGGGGCATTCAGGGCAGATAAGGGGATAGATACATACAGATAGAGGGGCAGTTAGATAGGGGAGGAGTGCAGGGCAGATAAGGGGATAGATACATACAGATAGAGGGGCAGTTAGATAGGGGGGGGCATTCAGGGCAAATAAGGGGATAGATACATACAGATAGAGGGGCAGTTAGATAGGGGAGGGGTACAGGGGAGATTAGGGGACAGATACATACAGATAGAGGGGCAGTTAGATAGGGGGGGGCATTCAGGGCAAATAAGGGGATAGATACATACAGACAGAGGGGCAGTTAGATAGGGGAGGGGTACAGGGGAGATTAGGGGACAGATACATACAGATAGAGGGGCAGTTAGATATGGGAGAGGTACAGGGGAGATTAGGGGACAGATACATACAGATAGAGGGGCAGTTAGATAGGGGAGGGGTGCAGGACAGATAAGGGGATAGATACATACAGATAGAGGGGCAGTTAGATATTGGAGGGGTACAGGGGAGATTAGGGGACAGATACATACAGATAGAGGGGCAGTTTAATAGGGGAGGGGTGCAGGGCAGATAAGGGGATAGATACATACAGATAGAGGGGCAGTTAGATAGGGGAGGGGTGCAGGGCAGATAAGGGGATAGATACATACAGATAGAGGGGCAGTTAGATAGGGGAGGGGCATTCGGGGCAGTTCAGGCCCACTGACCCCCGGGGATACACGGCCGGTGTCACACTGACAGTTCCGGGGCAGGGTCACTCACTCACCGGCTGGGCCCGCTGTCTCTGGGCCGCTCGGTGTCCCGCTGCCTTCCCCCTCTGCTCAGTCCCTCGGGCCGGTGCCTGTCTCCCCAGTGAGCCCGCTGTCGGCCTGTCTCTCCCCGGTGTCTGCCTCCCCGGTAGGCCCGCTGTGTACGCGGTGTCGGTCTGTCTTTCCCCGGTGTCTGTCCGTCTCTCTTCGGGGCCTCCGCTGACTCTTCCTCTCACTCACCGGAAGCCGCTGCCTCAGCCAATCAGCACCGATCAGTGACGTCAATAGGCCTCCGTCTGACAGGAAACGGTTACCTAGCAACGGCACCCCTTCCCCGCTGGACTGGATCTCCTAACCCTTTCACTGCTGGGCTGAATCTACTAACCCCTTCCCTGCCGGACTGATCTAGTAAAACCTTCACTTCTGGACTGCACTAGTAACCCCTTCTCTGCTGGGCTGAACCTATTAACCCTTTCCATGCCGGACTGCACTAGTAACCCCTTCACTGCTGGACTAAGCCTACTAACCGCTTCCCTGCTGGACTAAACTAGTAACACCTTCACTGCTGGGCTGAACCTACTAACCCCTTCACTGCCAGATTGAACCCTACTAACACATAATCACTGCTGGACTGAACCCTACTAACCCCTTCACTGCCAGATTGAACCCTACTAACCCATAATCACTGCTGGACTGAACCCTACTAACCCCTTTACTGCCAGATTGAACCCTACTAACCCTTAATCACTGCCAAATTGAACCCTGCTAACCCCTTCACTGCCAGACTGAACCCTACTAACACATATTCACTGTTGGACTGAACCCTTCAAAACTCTTTCATGGTTGAACTAAACCTCCCACTTCCACAAAGAACTTGATGGACTTGTGTCTTTATTCAACCTAATTTACTATGTTAACTACCCTTTCACTGCTGAACTCAATTTAACTATTTCACTGCTAGACTAAACCAACCCAAACACTTCAGTTTCACAGAGGGCAATGTGCAAACTAGGGAATTCTTGGGGTGTGATCCTAAGACTCCAGGTTTTACCTAAATCTCTGAGTCTCAAGGTGAAGAGCCAAATTTCCCGGGTTCTAGAGCCCAGGGGGTCACCTTTTAGGCACTATGCACTGATTGGCTGCTGCAGAGTCCTTATTATTGCAGGTTCTTTTCTGTAATAGCAATAGGGAAGGTCTGTTTGTTTTATGTGTGATAGTGCAGGTTTATTTTAAGTCCTGACATGTTAAAGGAACGTTAACACCACCTAATAATAACCCCCCCCCAACTTACCATACTATGAACAGAAAATCCTAATGGCCCCTATGAATTTAGCCCTGGATGTCATATCCATTGGAGGCAGACATGACAGTTGCTAGCAGGTTTATCCCACTAAAACAGGAGCAATCCCAAGGCTACTTAACTATTCAAGGACCAGAGGAGTACACGATGCATTGCTTTGCAATGCATTTCACATGCCTCTCTGGCCCTTAAATGGTTAAGATTTTCTGCCCATAGAAAGGAAAAGGTGGGGGTTATTTTTTTGAATGTGCTCATTCTCCTTTAACAAGGAACACATGGAAATGCATTGTTGCACTGCTCATTACTGGGCCATATTGGTTTCCGCAAATCAATGCGTTATTCATTTTCATAAATGTCCCTTTTTAATAGGGTGATCTGGTAACACAACCCTTATCTCAAGCTGGGATCTCCAGGGCAGTATAAGTACAGCGATATCAGACTTCAGTCCTTGGAACCAAGGGGACATTGAGCCTTATGTATAAAAGCAAAATGGAGTAATTCTGGGGCACACCAACTGCATCATAGCAGTCAATTAAACATTCCCAAAATGTCTATTGTATTAAATGTTTTTTTTTTTTACCTGTTGTATACTAGAAATGTCAGTAATAGATTGTGAAGCAGCACGTCCGAAAAATTGTTTAGGGTTCACCCATAAGTTGAATTATCAATTTTTTTTATTTAAGATAAGGGAAAAACTTGAAAAATGTGTCAAGGGGGGGCAGGGCTTTCATTGTTCTCATAGGAATAAGAGTGTACCCTTCTGTTATCTGTCTGGTCTATGGACTGGATTCCACATCTGAGAAGAGATGGCTTACACTAGGTAAAAGGGGCAGGGCTTTCATTGTTCTCATAGTAAGAAGACTGTCCCCTTCTGTTATCTGTCTGGTCTATGGACTGCATTTCACATCTGAGAAGAGATGGCTTACACTAGGTAAAAGGGGCGGGAGGGGAAACTTTGCTTGTGAATATCTCTCAAACCATAAAGGTTTGAGAGATAAGACTTATATCGTTCTTCATGTTTTTTTAATGCCTACAAAATAAAACAAAGATAAAACAAAGTATTACTATTCATTTAAGGCATGCCGTGCAGGCACTTCCTGTCTTAGTCCTGCATTACCTCCTCCACTCTTTGGTACTGAAAGGGTTATGTGTCTGTGAGTGGGGGGCGATCTAGCGCTATGACAGGAAGTGTCTGTAAGGCATGCCTTGACCCTTTGAGTGCCAGAGAGGTATCCAAAAGAAAGGGTTAATTACATCATCTGTAATGCTAAATAGCTAAAATATAAAAAAAAAATAGGTTTCTAATTACAAAATGGCTAATACAACATATAGAGGATTTTGTAAGTGCTTTCTAAGCCACCAAAGTTGTTTTTAGTCGATAGTGTCCCTTTAAATCAGAGAACTTTTATTTGAACCCCTGTGGTACAGTTGATTTGCTTCAGAATTGCACTAGCGCTCCCGATTGCTTTTATACATAAGGCTCATGGGGGGGGGGGACTGGTGCAATAAAGAAAATGGCTGCAAAATTGTTGCAAAACCATGTAAGGAGATTATATGTATTTTCACTAACACCAATCAGTTGACTTTTAGGAAAAGTTGTGTAGAACTGGTAAGTAAGAATCCTATTTAATAATCCGCTAGGATGTTTGTCAGAAGCCGTCATGTGCAGTAGAGACTGCCCGCACGCACAGAATGCTGAGAGGTGTAGGAATGCTGAGAGGTGTAGGAATGCTGGGAGCATGGAATGCTGAGAGGTGTAGGAATGCTGGGAGGTGTAGGAATGCTGAGAGGTGTAGGAATGTTGGGAGGGGTAGCAATGCTGGGAGGTGTAGGAGTTCTGGGAGGTGTAGGAAGAATGCTGGGAGGTGTTGGAATGCTGGGAGGTGTAGGAATGCTGGGAGCATGTAATGCTGGGAGGTGTAGGAATACTGTGAAGTGTAGGAATACTGGGAGGTGTAGGAATGCTCAAAGGTGTAGGAATGCTGGGAGCACAGAATGCTGGGAGGTGTAGGAATGCTGGGAAGTGTAGGAATGCTGGGAAGTGTAGGAATGCTGGGAAGTGTAGGAATGCTGGGAGTTCTGTGCTGGGACCATTCTGTGCTTTCGGGCAGTCTCTACAGAGCATGACTCCATCGGTGGCAGGACGCAGAGCAGGACCGGCCTTTTAACCCTTTGAGTGCCAGAGGGCGCAACACATTGCAAAGCAACTTTGCAATGCCTTTCATACCCCTCTGGCACTCAAAGTGTTAACATCACCCAGACCTTGGCCCGTGTACACGGGCTTTTACACTAGTTATGTCATAATGTACACCTAAAGAAATAAGCTAATTGTGACAAAATAAATGCAGTTTTGGTGGTTAAATCTTAACACTAGGTATAACCTATTCTCAATGGAAGTATCTATGAAGTTAAGCGTAACAGGGTATACATGACGTAAGCGATAAAAACCAAACATTTTTTCAGATAGCAACATATTTAAAATTGTGATTTTAATTGTTTAAAAATATGACTCGTTGCAATCACCACTTGCAAATTTTAGCAAAAATTCTTAAAGGGATAGTAATATGTCACAATAAAATCATCATAGTATTTGGGCCATGGAGAGTGTTATTTCAATTCTGTCAGAGTTGTAGTACAAGAGTAATTGAATGATAAAGTGTCCCCCTCCTGCACCTTTTACCTAGTGTAAGCCGCCTCCCCTCAGATGTGGAATCTGGTCACATGACCGGACAGGTCACAGCAAGGGACAATCTTCTTACTGTGATCATAAGGATAACCCTGTCCCCACTTGACAGGTTTTTCAGGTTTTTCCTTATGATCACTGAAGAGTGTCCCTCTCTGCAATCCATCCGGACAGTCTTGCTGCTCTGAGGTGAGCAGTGTTACATCAGTAAAAGGGGCGGGAGGGGGATACTTTATCATTCAATTACTCTTGTACTACAACTCTGACAGTATTGAAATAACACTCTCCATGGCCCAAATACTATGAAGATTAATTGGAGCTGCTATTATTATGAAACATTACTATACCTTTAAATGTACCACTAATAATGGTTTGTATGCAGTTCACTTAGTTGGTGCAGTTTTGGAGCAAACTAACCACACCATAGGAGACAAATTCAAATTCCCATAGATTTCAGTTGGTCTTTAACTGAATGCTACAGAGGTCTCAGTGTTGGAGTCCTCTCTAGCATTTATGGGGTTAAAACCGCCCATTTAAATCAAAGGGAAATTGCATTTTTCCCCTGTCTTGCAGTTGGTTGGCTCCAGAGCTGCAGCATTCTTTGGGTTATTCAATTGAACCCACTGAGTGGAGATGTTTCCTGTTTGTCCCTAGTGGATAGAGATCAGTGTCCTGGGCACCTGCTCACAGCTGTTTCCGGCCTCTTCTCTTACAGGGTGACAACTATCTGCCCTTCCTCAGCCTTCTATTTGTGAATGAATCCCGCTTGTGGCCGTTGTAAGTCTATCCTCCTCAGTCCGCGCTGACTAGTGATCTATTTTGGAAACACAGGGTGGGGGTTGCCCTACAGTGAGGGAAGTCTCTACAGTGCCCTGTGGTTTGTGTACTAAGCGAGAGAGGATATGCTTTCTGTGGATCTCCAGCTATTGTAGCACTACAACTACCATCATCCTCAGAGTGAAAAAGTCACTCACCAATAATAATAAAGATATTTCTTTCACCTTACATTATCACTCCCATTTAGTTTTGTTTTTTCACTTGGAAACAGTTTATTCAAAAATACTTTATATGTCCCAAGGTGGCCCGAAATATTAGTGCCACAGTGCAGTGTGCCACATTAAGTGCTATCCCCATATATCGAGGGCACCAGCGGGGCACACTGTACTAGGAGCGAGACAGGAGGAAGGAAGCTTGATGGTCCTGATGGGAAGAGGAGGAGGTGTTGGATAAAATACAGGAGCACGCTCAGTGCTCACTCACACTGCATCAGTGATAAAAGGGGAGGAGAGACATGGACACTTCCTTCTAGCTTTCTGCTAGTGCAGTGTGCCCATTTGGTGCCCTTGTTACTATTATCATAAGAGCCCTTCTGTGAGGAGGAGGAGGTATGAGATAAAATGCAGGTGCACGCTCAGTGCTCACACATCAGTGATACAAGGGGAGGAGAGATATGGCCCCTTCCTCCTATCTTGCTAGTGCAGTGTGCCCAGTTGGTGCCCCGGCAATGCGAGGTTACTGCAGCACGTAGCACTAGTCAAAGATGCATATTAGGATACAGCAAGATAGTCATCCCTTATGGTAGAATTGGTCCTGTTTAGCTTAGTATGGGTTTTATTGGTGCAGCTGGTATTTTGTGCCTCAGATTTGGGGTAACACATCAGCCTCGCTATTACGTTCCTTTTCTCTGTCCAGCCTGGGGAGAAGCAAGCCCATCTGAGTTTCCACACAGAACAGGCTGTTTTTCTAGATATTTATGGCTACAGGCCATGAACTCTGTTTGGGATAAAGTTACAGCTTCCGGTCGGACTGAGAGCTAAAGCAGATTGGTCGGCTATTTGTATCCCCAGCTCAGCCGGTGAGTGGGTTTGTCACCAGGGGACCCCCACAAACACATTCGACTGACGCATTAGCAGGAAATGGTTAATTCTGCAGTAAACCATTTGCACCCGAGGGAACAGATAAAATAAACTCTTGTTGGTTTAAATGGCCAGAAAACCTTTAATATGACAGTGTTTCTATTTTAGGGCTCTCCTGCTGAGTGAAACAAGTGTATGTCTACTGTTAGGAGATGCTGCAGTCAAAAGTTATTACTAGCTTTTTTTTTTTTTTTTTATCGCTTGCGTTCAAGATATTTTTGCAGCCAGGTGGCACTGTTACTATATATGGAGAGTGCAGTGTTGCAGACACAACCTTTCCACAGATGGATGTAGTAACAATGGCAGCAAAACATCCTGAATTCAAGCTTTCAGTAAAATACCAAGTGAGCACTGAAATGATTTTTGAAAGAAGAATCTCAAAGCATTGCTAGTGCCCTTGTGTATTCAACTGGAAACGCCCTACAAAATATATTTTTCATTATTAAGGTTTACATTCACTTTAAGGGATAGTAATACTTCGTTTTATCTTTATTTTATTTTGTAGGCATTAAAAAAACATGAAGAACGATATGTCTTCTCTCTCAAACCTTTATGGTTTGAGAGATATTCACAAGCAAAGTTTCCCCTCCCGCCCCTTTTACCTAGTGTAAGCCATCTCTTCTCAGATGCGGAATCCAGTCCATAGACCAGACAGATAACAGAAGGGGACAATCTTCTTCCTATGAGAACAATGAAAGCCCTGCCCCCTTGACAAGTTTTTCAGGTTTTTCCCTTATCTTAATCTAAGATTGTCCCTCTCTGCAGTCTACCTGGGCACCTCCCTTCTGATCTGGCTGAGCAGTGTTACATCAGTAAAAGGGGCGGTAGGGGGATACTTTATCATTGAATTACTCTTGTACTACAACTCTGACAGAATTGAAATAACATCTCCAAAGTCCAAATACTATGACGATTAATTAGAGCTGCTTTTATTATGAAACATTACTATCCCTTTAACTCTTTGGATGCTAGAGCGGTTTCCCATGCATTGCATTGGTGGGTAAAAATCCCATTGAAATAAATGGGGATAAATATTTGTCAAATGGACTGTGAAGTTCGCAAAAGAGATTCAATTAAAATTAATCATGAGTAATAATATGTGTTAAAACGCATACTCTTTTTCAGTCAGAAAGGTAAAATCATACCTGATACAGTAACGTGGTGTAGACAGTGTGTGATGGAGCGGACAATGCAAAAACAGCAAGTAGTCCGATTCACATATATACATCAATGCGTTTCGCACATACGCCATGCTTACTCATCATGAGTAAGCACAGTATAAGTGCGAAACGCATTGATCTAGATCAGTGAGTCTCTGGTGCGAACTTCACAGTCTGTTTGTTACTAAATTGGAGGGATATCCTCATACCTGCACTACTGAACAGTAGTCCATAGCCAGGAAGTTTTGGAGCGGTTGCATTTTATGCTTGATTGTTGAGATATTTAATTTCCCCTATGGAATAGTTGGTTTGCTCCAGAATGGCACCAAGTCATTTTAGTAAATCAGTCCCACTATATTCTCCTACTGTGGCCGGGTGAGAGCAGGTGGCGTGTGAGACACTAACTCCTGTATATTTAAAGCCAGAGTGGGTTTCCTGCCTCCCTGTGGCCGCTTTTGGACTATAACATCCCATTAGCCAACTGAGGATTATAGAAATTGTAGTCCGACAACAGCTGGGGGACACAGGTTGTCTAACCCTGCATTAGAGAAACAGTAATGTTTCAGTATTTAAAAAAACATAAATTGTAGGGCTTTTTTTCAGCTCAGAGATGCTGCATTCAAATGTTATTAGTATACAAAGCGTTTTTTCTGTGTTTGTTAATAAAACTGCATTTTTCTGTTGAGGAGACCAGTTGGTGCTGTTGTTAAGAGGGTGAAAAAAAAGGTTGAGATGTAATAATATTTCAATTAAGCATCTCCCAGCAATGTTTTGCTTTAAATTTATATGTAAGAGTTGTGCCATTCCCACCTATCTATCTATCTGTCTGTCTTGATTGAGCTTAATATATTTGATATTGCAAGTGCAGTTTTATAGCAGGCTGGGGGAAGACATTTCCCTTTGCCCCCTCACTTCCTGTTTGTCTTACACAGCACAGTTCAGCCTCCTGACCAGGGAGGTGCAGTTGTAGAAATGGCTAAAGCAATGCATTGTAGAAATCTCTGTTAACCAAGGGGTCAAATCCATATTTCCTCTGGCAAGGAAAGGGTTAACATTTTGCCATTCCTAATTATAAACTGTTATATTTTTATTTTGCAGCCATGACCTAAAGCTAAGTAAACAAGCCAGCTCAATCACCAGCACAAGGAGAGCAGAACGGATATGTGGTCATTGGTAATCCGAGATTCGGCATACCACACAGAAGTGGATACATGGCTGGGATTCCAGCCAGCCGCCAACTTCCTTGAGTTTAGTTACAGGGGTCATGGAAAGATGACAGAGTCCATTAAAGGAACAGTAATCAATATTTTATTTAAAAAAAAAAATGCAAAATTCAGATCTGTAGAATTCAATCAGTTAACCCCTGTGAGGCTAGATAGAAAGTTACGTTATTTCTTCGTGATGCATTGGAGTCATCTCTGTCATACTTTCATACCTGGGAGATGTGCAGATCCTAAGATCTTTGAAACATTGGGATAGATGCACTAAGGTGTTGTAAAGAGGTGATAAAGTGGAGATAACTTCTCCAGTGATATCACTTCTCCAGTTCCTTATGTTTTCTATGAAGCCTGTGCATTAAAGGGGCAGTGTTTTTAAAAGGATAGTAAGGTTTCACAATAAAAGCAGCTCCAATTAACCTTCCTAGTATTTGGGTCATGGAGAGTGTTATATCAATACTGTCAGAGTTGTAGTACAAGAGTAATTGAATGATAAAGTATCCCCCTCCTGTGTAAGCCACCTCCCCTCAGATGTGGAATCTGGTCACATGACCAGACAGATCACAACAAGGGACAATCTTCTTACTGTGATCATAAGGAAAACCCTGCACCCCTTGACAGGTTTTTCAGGTTTTTCCTTATGATCAGAGAAGATTGTCCCTCTCTGTGATCCATCCGGACAGTCTTGCTGCTCTGAGGTGAGCAGTGTTACATCAGTAAAAGGGGCGGGAGGGGGATACTTTATCATTCAATTACTCTTGTACTACAACTCTGACAGTATTGAAATAACACTCTCCAAAGTCCAAATACTATGATGATTAATTGGAGCTGCTTTTATTGTGAAACTTTACTATCCCTTTAAGATTTCTCATGTGGGAGAAGTGCATTGGTGCCGTAGAATAACATAGGGACTGGAGAAGTTTATCACCTTCCTATCACACCTTAGTGCATCTCACCCCATTAACTCCTAACTTAGATTCTAGGCAATACGTCCTGCTTGCTCTAACCCAGACCTGCTCCAATCAGTCCTCAGCCAACTTGTAAGCAGGGGGGAGATTTATTAAGCGGTGATAAAGAGGTGATAAAGTGGAGATGACTTTTCCAGTGATATCACTTCTCCAATTCCTATGTTATTCTGTGGAGCCAATGTACTAAGATTTCTCCAACGTTGGATATCTTAGTGCATAGGCTCCATAGAAAAACATAGGAACTGGAGAAGTGATATCACTGGAGAAGTCATCTCCACTTTATCACCTCTTTATCACCACTTAGTAAATCTCCCCCCGGAATTCTTATTCTGCCTTTCTGGTATAAACAGCATCAATTTTGAAACCAAAGGAACAGTTAATTGGTGCAGACCATGTCGTATGTAACTCTTGACTCACCCTGAGAATTTGACATTTCAATCTGAGACCCTGTGATTTGGGTCAAAACCCTGAGAATTCCGAGCAATGCATACAAGGAGTTAATAAGTATCTCCCATTTTAAGTCTTTACACAGTCATTGATTTTATTGACTTATGCACGGTCTGTGGAATCTTATTAACAGATGAATTATCGTGCTCTTACCGTACATAAATACTTCACTGTGTATTTACTATAAGCCACAGAGCACTGACCTGTCGTTTCTCCTACCTAATCTATAATCCAGTTCAGCTTGTTCTGTGGACACAGAAGGGGCAATGCACGAACCCACCAGCGCAATTCATTTTCTGCGTTTACATTAAAAATCACGAGTCTGCACTTTGGGGCTCGTACTTGAGCGTATGAACGCCTTCGAGACAAATTTTAGAAAGAGGATTTCTGAGCCAAACCAACAGCATTATGGGGAGAGCTTCCCATTGACTTAAATGTGGTTGTTAAACCCTTAAAGGAGCAGTAAACTTTTTTAATAAAAAAATATATATTGTAGGGATTTTCCTACTGAGTAAGATAAGGTTACTCCCACTGCTGAGAGATTTATATTTCCAGAGTTATTACAGTTTAAACCCATGTTTTTTTACATTAGCAGTGCTCTCTAGTGGTCAAATTCTAATTAGTTTTCCTGTTAGATTCTAATGGAGAGGAAAGTCAGAGACATACAGTTCTCCATAGAATGTGATAGAAACTGCCTGTCGCTTCCTGTCAGTTAGAACTATCAGGAAGTAAACACAGTAAATTCACTTCCTGTCAGAACTATCAGGAAGTAAACAGAGTAAATTCACTTCCTGTCAGAACTATCAGGAAGTAAACACAGTAAAATCACTTCCTGTCAGTTAGAACTATCAGGAAGTAAACGCAGTAAAATCACTTCCTGTCAGTTAGAACTATCAGGAAGTAAACTCGGTAAATTTACTTCCTGTCAGTTAGAACTATCAGGAAGTAAACGCAGTAAATTCACTTCCTGTCAGTTAGAACTATCAGGAAGTAAAAGCAGTAAATTCACTTCCTGTCAGTTAGAACTACCAGGAAGTAAATGCAGTAAATTCACTTCCTGTCAGTTAGAACTATCAGGAAGTAAACACAGTAAATTCACTTCCTGTCAGTTAGAACTACCAGGAAGTAAACACAGTAAATTCACTTCCTGTCAGTCAGAACTACCAGGAAGTAAACACAGTAAATTCACTTCCTGATTATTTGAACTGCTATAAATTTTGAATAAAACACCTGACTGCGATGGGAGTGACCTTGTTTTATTCAGCAGGAAATGCTCTGTAAAATAAGGGTTTTCATAAAGAAAAGTTTACTGCTCCTTTAATTCCTCGAGAGGTTTCCAACACATTTCAGCTCCCTGTGCAAATCTGTGGAGCCAACCAAATGTGCCGTTGCTCTGAAATGTGTTGGAGACCTCTCTATCGTTCAAGGACTTAACCCTTTGAGTGCCAGTGAGGTACACAAAGCATTGCAGAGCAATGCGTACCTCTCTGGCACTCAAAGGGTTAAAAGCCCAATTTAAATCAAGTGTTATTTGAGGAATGTATTTTGTCCCCTGCAGTTGGTTCACCCCACTTTTCTTTACACATATGCCCCCGTCTGTGTGTGCAGCAGTGTGTTTGCCTTGATACATTGCAGTGATCTCCTCCAGGACTCAGCAGGCTGATCCCTCCCTAGCTCCTCCCCTCTGCATACCTGAGCTCAGGTAAATGCCTGTAGGAAGGGTATGCAGAGCCCTCACATCAGTCTGGGCTACGTTTTAGGAGCGGAGCTGCCACTACCCAGAGGATAACAGAGAATCACGATACGCCAAGGTGAGACGCTGCCACACTGTTATACTTAGGGTCGTAGTAATTCTGGGGCAAACTAGGAGATGAAAATTGTGCAAATTCCTATTCATTGAAATTGGGATTTATAATTCCTTGAATTCTACAGAAGTCTTCATCACATTGGTTCTCAATGCTTTGCATACCGCTCTGGCAATGAAGATTTTAATAGCCGCATTTAAACCCATGGCAATTTTCCTTCCCCCTATGCGGTGCAATTAGCTTGTTCCAGAATTGCACTTCTTAAGCCTGATGAATACAGCACAGTATATTATAACTAGAATACAGGACTTATCTATCTCATATCTATCTATCTATCTATCTATTTCATATCTATCATCTATGTATGTATGTATGTATCTATCTATATCATATCTATCTATTTCATATCTATCTATCTCTTATCTATGTATGTATGTATCTATCTATATCATATCTATCTATCTCATATTTATACTTCTCACTCAAACAGCTGATAGTGGCGATTAGGATTTCCTGCCCACAATAAGAAGTGGGGTGCTATTATTCGGAGGTATCATGTTTCTTCACTGCTTTACATTCAAACTTAAAGCGAACCTGTCACCTTTTGATGTTTAATTAATATGAAAGAGAAGTAAAATAACCCTATATTCTCTGATAACCTTTAGTACTGTAAATAGTTATTGAGAATTGAACGTTTATTTGCTGGAGGCACAGTCTGGCACTTTATGCTAATTAGTCTGTGTGCTATAAATGAATCCAGGCAGAGCCCACAGACTGGGGTGTGTAATAGCACAGCGAGGGGTGAGATTGGCCTGGAACATACTGTGCAGAGGGATTACCATAACGTGCCGGACTGTGCCATCAACACATAAAGGTTCCATGTTCAGTACAACATCGAGACAGATCGTGATTCTCTGTAAAATAAAATAAACTCATCTTAGAGTAACAGGTTCACTTTAAAGGGATTATAACACTTAATATGTAAATACATATATTGCACGATGTACCCAAAGGAACTCCCACTGCTGAGAAATGTTTTATTCAAAAGTTATTACAGTTCAAACTTATTTATTTTTTTTAGATGCAATATCACATTTGCCTGAATTGTCCAGTGGCGCTGTATCTACACCATCCGATGGAGATTTATGGTCAACTGACCAGAGCTGTCTATAGGATGGTGTAATAACAGCGCCACTGTAACATTTCAGTCCTTAGAGATACTGAACCAAAAATATTTAAGTTTGACCTGCAATAACTTTTGAATAAAACACCTCTGAGCAGTGAGCATTCTTCCCATCTTTTACACAGGAGGATAAATCGTAAAATATATATTTACTAGTGTAAAAGCCCGTGTACATGGGCCAAGGTCCGGGTGATCGGCACTCAAAGGGTTAAGAGGCCGGCCCTGCTCGGCGTACTGCCGCCACATCCCTGCCGCCCGCCGCACGCGATGCAGTCATGAGCTGTATCAACTGCCCAAACATTCTGTGCGTCCAGCATTCTGTGCTCCCAGCATTCCTACACCTCCCAGCATTGCGTGCTCCCAGCATTCCTACAACTCCCAGCATTCCGTGCTCCCAGCATTCCTACACCTCCCAGCATTCCTACAACTCCCAGCATTCCGTGCTCCCAGCATTCTGTGCGTTCCGTCAGTCTCTACTGAGCATGACTGCATCGGACAAACATTCTAGCGTTTTATTGTATAGGATTTGCATTAAGTCTTGCTATCCCTTTAAGTAAGAACTCCTAGGAGGCGATATAGGGGGTGACTCAGGGTACGAATATTTAGCTCTGTGGCCCGTGTCAGTGACAGCAGCACACGCACCGGCAGGAGCGATCTCCCATGTGAAGTAACAGAACATTGCTGGGATTTTTCTTGGCTTTTCACATTAGAAGGCGTTTGCTGATCAAGTCCTAACACCGTCCCTATCGGCTGCGTGTCTGGGCAGGTCACGGACCGGGGGGGACACCGGCTCCACAACTCTAACAATTCAAGGCCACATTCACAAAGACAAAGTTGGAGAAATCATGAGGCAAACAACTACACCATAGACAGTATATAAACATCCCCTAATTCCCTCTGATTCAAATGTTTATTTTACCCCTTCAGTTCTGGAGGAAAAGGATATAAACTTCCCCTAATAATAACACAGCATACCTTACTGTGTCTAGAAAATCCTTATGGCCCTATGAATTTGGCTTGTATGCCTTTGTTCAAGATATACCATTTTACTTGTCAGTCGATGTGGGTGGACATGACAGTTGCTGCCTAATTGTGCAGAGTGCATGAGCGTTACTTAACCCTTTAATGACCAGAGGGATTGCATCTCACAACACTCTGGTCCTAAAAGGGTTAAGATGGCCATGCGCAGGGAGCAGAGTCTGAGGTCCATTTGGCATCTACACCAACAGACTAACACGGCTATCCTAAATTAAAGGGAAAGTAATATTTTGATTTAAAAATGTCTAATATTGTAGCTATTAACTACAGAAGTAAAATAATTTACTTCCCATTTATCAAAACGTTATAGTTTTTGCGTTCGTTGCGTTTAAACTTCCCCCCTACCGCCCCTTTCTCATACGTCAGTGCTCTAGCTGACAGAGGCTTATTCTACTTCTGTAGTTAATAGCTACAATATTAGACATTTTTAAATCAAAGTATTACTTTCCCTTTAAGAATATATATATATACACAATAAAGTATATATAAAATAATGTTTCCTTCTCTTCTTATCTATAGAGATATATACCAGAGGATCGGGTAAGATGTCTCTTCATAGTTTTGGGACAGAACCCATCTCTTGTCATGCTTGGAACAAAGATCGATCTCGTAAGTAAAACCAGAATTCACGTGACTAATTCCTATGGTGCAGCGATTTACACTGACCTCCTAGTGGATACATGGTAGGTGGAGGCCCTAGTGTTACATGATAGATAGAGGCCCTCCTGGTTACATGGTAGGTGGAAGCCCAATTGATATCTGAAGGTACTGAGATTCATACCCACTGCTCTTCTATTCAGAAAGGCTGGTACAACATCTCAGCCCATTTACGGCCCATAAAACACTAGTGAAATTCAACGATACCTAACAAGATAGTTGTGATAAAAGAAGTCGTGGGACAGACAGGAATGGTTGCCCACTCAGAACGTATATAAGACTGGATTTTAGGCCTCAGAAAACAAATAAAGAATTATATATGAGAAATGATGATATATCTCTATGATATCTATATGATATATATATTACACACATATACGCACGTGCACACATATTTTAAGTTACTTTTTTATTTCATATTTCAAACAGAAATCGCCATAAGCCTGAACAACCATGTAGTGCAAATTTACGAGAAGGTGGAGAACGGGTGGAAAAAGACTCAGGAACTGACAGAGCACAACGGGAGGATCACCGGTGAGACACACATGGAGGGGGAACCGTTGTCTGATTCCTCCCACCCACACACACTATGTCTGCAGTCCTGTCCTGTGCACAGACTGGCCAGAACCCAGGACTGTGTGGTTAAACCAGGGCTAATTTACAGGAACACTACTCCCCCCCCCCCCCAATAATAATAATAATGAGCCCCCACTTACTATTCTATGTGCCATATCTAGTAATTCGGGAGTAAACCAGCTGTATCAAAGAGGAGGAATTAACCCTTTGAGTGCCAGAGGGGTACACACCGCATTAATGTGTTGCGTACCCCTCTAGCACTCAAAGGGTTAAAATTCTTAATGGTTTCAAATAACCCCTTAAATGCTGGAGTGGCTGCACAATGAGTCGTGAAACCTCTGTAGTTTTCAAGGGGTCATATTGTGGTTATATTGTACATGTAAGCACTTAGCATTGTGTGAACATAAGCTGCGAACTCAAAACATTGTACGAAGCCACCATAAGTGACAATTCTGGGACACAACTACTGCACCATAGGGAACAAATGAAAATCCCCAAAATTCCTATTAATTTGGAAGGGGGTTTTAACCCAGCGAATACTAGAGAGATCACCAATACTGCTTTCCAGTGGTTTGGAGACCTGTCTAGCATTCAGGGGGTTATTTTTTTATTTATTTAATTTTTTTTTTACAATGGGAATTTTCAGGAAATTTCATGAAGTCAGTGCAATCTTTTACTTCTCCTTTGTGCGGCATTTGTTTTGTCCCAAGAATTTCTCCCCTTTCTTTGTTCACGTGGCCCCAGCATCAAGACACTAAATGACGGATGCTTTCCAGGCATTGACTGGGCCCCCCAACTCTAACCGGATTGTGACGTGCGCCGCGGACAGGAATGCTTATGTCTGGGTCTTGAAAGGAGACACCTGGAAACCGAACTTGGTCCTGCTGCGCATTAATCGCGCTGCCATCTGTGTCAAATGGTCCCCCCAGGAGAACAAGATCGCCGTGGGAAGCGGATCCAAGACCATCTCCATCTGTTATTTTGAGAAGGAAAATGATTGGTGAGTCACACTGCTATCCACTGCTGATTGTATTCCTTATGGTGCAGACCCAAGAGAGCCACAGTGACTCCATATTGTGACGCCACTGCTGAATCAAAGTGTACTAATGGCCACCATCTTGTCACTAATACTGCCCCGTTATGAAATATCCAGACTGCAGGTCTCTGTAGGAAGCAGCCTTGGAGCAGGGGTGGGCCACTCCCATCATGCTCAGCTGCTTGTAACACCATTGTAGGGAAAATATATAAGATACAAGTAAAAAATTTATAAATGGGTTATTAGGGAAGAGAAAGCAATGAACTAAATGAGGCAACTTTTATCTCTTCAGTCTATAACTCCCATCTCATCCTCCTGGTTGTATTTATGGGGACAGTAATTACAAAACAGCTGGAGAGCCACATGTTGCCATCTTCTGCATTAAGCACAGGATTAGGGGCTGAAATAAACCAGACTGGGGAGACACCAATCAAAGCAACCAATGGAGGGACCACTGTGACCTCTGCCCTGCCCCTGCCCAGTGCCTGAAGTGCAGGTGAACTCTGGCCAGACACTGCTCAAAGCAAAATAACCCTATTAGTGCATCTTAATCCTGACAGGTGGCTCAGCAAACACATCAAGAAATCCATCGGGTCCACCATCCTCAGCCTGGCCTGGCACCCGAATAATGTGCTGCTGGCAGCCGGGAGCAGCGACTTCCAGTGCAGGTAAAATACACCTGGCAGTCTACACCTACACATGTAACCAGGAGGGCCTCCACCTACACATGTAACAACCAGAGTCTACACCTACACATATAACCAGGAGGGCCTCCACCTACACATGGAACCACCAGAGTCTACACCTACACATGTAACCAGGAGGGCCTTCCACCTACACATGTAACCACCAGAGTCTACACCTACACATATAACCAGGAGGGCCCTCCACCTACACATGGAACCACCAGAGTCTACACCTACACATGTAACCAGGAGGGCCTCCACCTACACACTATAACCAGGAGGGCCTCCACCTACACATGTAATCACAAGCGTCTGTACCTACACATATAACCATGAGGGCCTCTACCTGCACATGGCACAAGGGCCTCCGCCTGCACATGGACCCATGATGGCCTCCACCTACACATGGAACCATGAGGGTCTACTCTTTCACTTATAATCATGAAGGCCCCCACCTACCTGTATATCCATGAAGGCCTAAACCTACACATGGAAACCACAAGGGCCTCCACCTACCAATGTGGCCATAAGTGTGTCTACACTTACCCATATCTATCCACGAGTACCTCCACACTACACATAAAACTATGAGAGCCTCCACCTGGCACATGTAACTACGGGAACCTCCAACTACATATAGAGCCAAGGAGAAAAGAAACCAGAAGGGGCGCAATACCAGCTTTCAGTGTGAACTAATGCACAGTCAGAGAGCCAACACTCACAATGAATGGATTCCACTGACAACCGGTATAGCAAGCAGGGATTCTATTAATCCGCCCGGATACAGATATACTGATCTCTGGATAAACTGAAAAACTGGAACCAGTAGTTTAAAAATATAACAAATTTACTAGATAAATATAAATTCACAAAAAATAAAAATGTGACTTTTAATATATATGAGCCCCAACACTAAACGCATTTCAAAGCACAATGGATCCAACCGGGGTTTCTATTCGTTGTGAGTATTGACTGTTTGATTGTGCATTATTTCACATTGATAGTTGGTATTGCGCCCCTTCTGGTTTCTTTTTCTCCTTGTTTCGTCAGGGGTCCCTTCCAAGATCCCTGATCTTCTGTTGGGAGCAGCATCCAGCATTCTTAATTGGAGTGACTGAGTGGGGGCAGTCTAGAATCCTCCATTCGTCTGACCACTGGTTAGTGGTCTCACAAATTGTGAGTTTGGTGATTTAATGGTGGTGGTTCATATGATCCTGGATATATTACACTAGCAGTGCCCATCTTTTGTTTTTTTGTTTCTTCTACACATAGAACCACCAGAGCCTCTACCGAGACATGACCGTGAGGACCTCCACCTAAACATGGAACCACAAGGGCCTCCACCTACATATCTATGCCTGAGAGCTTCTGCCTTCCCATTTAACCACAAGGGCTCCCATGTACACATTTAACTACAAGGGCTTCCACCTACACATATATCCACGAGGCCCTTCACCTACACATCTAACCATGAGGATCGTCACCTACACATCTAACCATGAGGATCGTCACCTACACATCTATCCACGAGGGCCTACACCTACACATCTAACCATGAGGCTCTTCACCTACACATCTAACCATGAGGCCCTTCACCTACACATCTAACCATGAGGCCCTTCACCTACACATATATGCACTAGGACCTTCTCCTATACAGATATCTATGAGGACCTTCACCTACACATCTAACCATGAGGCCCTTCACCTACGCATATATGCACTAGGACCTTCTCCTATACAGATATCTATGAGGACCTTCACCTACACATACAATCATTAGGACCTTCACCTACACATATAACCATGAGGATCTTCACCTACAAATATATCCACTAGGACCTTCACCTACACATTTAACAAAGAGGACCTTCACCTACACATATATCCACTAGGACCTTCACCTATACATATAATCATGAGGACCTTCACCTACACATTTATCCATTAGGACCTTTACACATTATATATTATATTATATATATATATATATATATATATATATATATATATATAATCACAAGGTCCCCATCTACTTTGGGCTTCCAAATTAGTGAAATACCCTTGTGTCCCCAGTGACTGAATATGTGATTGGTTTCTAGAAATAAAAACATACATTATTGAGCATTTTACTCATCACTTCGGTGTCTCCCAAAGGATTTTTTCTGCCTACGTCAAGGAAATTGAAGAGAAGCCTAGTCCGACACTCTGGGGAACCAAGATCCCATTTGGGGAGCTCCTGTATCAGAAGGGGGAGCAAGGCGGCTGGGTGCACGGCGTCTGTTTCTCCCCCAGTGGACAGTACCTGGCTTGGGTGGACCATAACAGCTGTGTGAATGTGGCAGACTCCACTCAGGAGAAAATGTAAGAAACATGGGGACAGACGGATAAAGACAAAAGTGGTGCAGTTCTGGGGCACCAATTACACCACAGGGGACAAACAAACATTCTCATTTTAATGTGCAATGTATGTGAGATGTCAAAAGTTTTTGAAGAGGCAACCGTACTGGTTAGTCGCGTAGAGACAGAAATTAGCAAAATTCTTCCACTGATATATTTATTACATATAAAACTGAGGATCTTGGCTGAGGAATCTTACCATCAGTGGCGTAACTATAGGGGTCGCAACCGCGACTGGGCCCGTCACTCCAGGGGCCCGACTGTCCCCTGCGACCCCCTCCTCCTGGCGCCGCAAGCTCCCTCCTGCGCTCTAGTAATGCAGAGCGCTAGGAGATGACATCATCTAGTAATGCAGAGCGCTAGGAGATGACATCATCTAGTAATGCAGAGCGCTGGGAGATGACATCATCTAGTAATGCAGAGTGATGACATCATCTCCCAGCGCTCTGCATTACAGAAGAGGACAGAGCGGGAGCACGTCGCACCAGCCCGCCTCTCCTGCCACTCCACTGGACCACCAGGGATTGGGAGGTAGGAAATGGAGGCATTGTGGAGGGCCCGGGGGCCATTGTGTTCGGGGGTTGGGGGGGGGGCCCATGGCACTTCTTGCACCAGGGCACGGACCGCTCTAGTTACGCCGCTGCTTACCATAATGACAACACATACATGCACCATCTGTTCGAGGACATGTTAGCGTTCTTCAGACAAGATGCTTTCATATTGTCCATTAAAAGCAAAGATTAATACATTCTTTTCACTTTGCTGGACCACAGCTTTAAACAAAAAATTTCAGATTTCTGCCAAAATGTCATCACTTTATCACAACAAGGAGTGATGATTCTGTCAAGTAATATAAAGATATACTTATAGATCGAGTGGAATTAAAGTGAAGCAATGAGTTGCAGACTTCTGTAGCATTCAAAGAGTTAAAATCCCAATTTAAAGGGGAACTCTCACCTTTATTAAACTTGGTTCCTTTTTGACTGAATCTGTCATCCTTTTTTTTTATTTTGGTTTTTTTTTTTAAACTTAATACTGTATTGGTCGATATATTACCTTGTAAAAATAAGCCAGTGACGTCAGTTCAGTACAAGAGATGAAAGTTGACAGACTGCAGTACAGAGATGAAAGTTGACAGACTGCGGTACAGAGATGAAAGTTGATAGGCTGCAGTACAGAGATGAAAGTTGACAGGCTGCGGTACAAGAGATGAAAGTTGACAGGCTGCGGTACAGAGATGAAGTTGATAGGCTGCGGTACGGAGATGAAAGTTGACAGACTGCGGTACAGAGATGAAAGTTGACAGGCTGTGGTACAGAGATGAAAGTTGACAGGCTGCGGTACAAGAGATGAAAGTTGACAGACTGCGGTACAAGAGATGAAAGTTGACAGGCTGCGGTACAAGACATGAAAGTTGACAGGCTGCGGTACAGAGATGAAAGTTGACAGGCTGCGGTACAGAGATGAAAGTTGACAGGCTGCGGTACAGAGATGAAAGTTGATAGGCTGCAGTACAGAGATGAAAGTTGACAGGCTGCGGTACAAGAGATGAAAGTTGACAGGCTGCGGTACAGAGATGAAGTTGATAGGCTGCGGTACAAGAGATGAAAGTTGACAGACTGCGGTACAGAGATGAAAGTTGACAGGCTGCGGTACAGAGATGAAAGTTGACAGGCTGCGGTACAAGAGATGAAAGTTGACAGACTGCGGTACAAGAGATGAAAGTTGACAGGCTGCGGTACAAGACATGAAAGTTGACAGGCTGCGGTACAGAGATGAAAGTTGACAGGCTGCGGTACAGAGATGAAAGTTGACAGACTGCGGTACAGAGATGAAAGTTGACAGGCTGCGGTACAGAGATGAAAGTTGACAGGCTGCGGTACAGAGATGAAAGTTGACAGGCTGCAGTACAAGAGATGAAAGATGACAGGCTGCGGTACAGAGATGAAAGTTGACAGGCTGCGGTACGGAGATGAAAGTTGACAGGCTGCGGTACAAGAGATGAAAGTTGACAGGCTGCGGTACAAGACATGAAAGTTGACAGACTGCGGTACAGAGATGAAAGTTGACAGGCTGCGGTACAGAGATGAAAGTTGACAGGCTGCGGTACAAGAGATGAAAGTTGACAGACTGCGGTACAAGAGATGAAAGTTGATAGGCTGCGGTACAGAGATGAAAGTTGACAGACTGCGGTACAAGAGATGAAAGTTGACAGACTGCGGTACAGAGATGAAAGTTGATAGGCTGCGGTACAGAGATGAAAGTTGACAGACTGCGGTACAAGAGATGAAAGTTGACAGGCTGCGGTACAGAGATGAAAGTTGACAGACTGCGGTACAAGAGATGAAAGTTGACAGGCTGCGGTACAGAGATGAAAGTTGACAGACTGCGGTACAAGAGATGAAAGTTGATAGGCTGCAGTACAGAGATGAAAGTTGACAGGCTGCGGTACAGAGATGAAAGTTGACAGGCTGCGGTACAGAGATGAAAGTTGACAGGCTGCGGTACAAGAGATGAAAGTTGACAGGCTGCAGTACAGAGATGAAAGTTGACAGGCTGCGGTACAAGAGATGAAAGTTGACAGGCTGCGGTACAAGACATGAAAGTTGACAGGCTGCAGTACAGAGATGAAAGTTGACAGGCTGCAGTACAAGAGATGAAAGTTGACAGGCTGCAGTACAAGAGATGAAAGTTGACAGACTGCAGTACAAGAGATGAAAGTTGACAGACTGCGGTACAGAGATGAAAGTTGACAGACTGCGGTACAGAGATGAAAGTTGACAGGCTGCGGTACAGAGATGAAAGTTGACAGGCTGCGGTACAGAGATGAAAGTTGACAGGCTGCAGTACAAGAGATGAAAGTTGACAGACTGCGGTACAAGAGATGAAAGTTGACAGACTGCAGTACAAGAGATGAAAGTTGACAGGCTGCGGTACAAGAGATGAAAGTTGACAGGCTGCGGTACAGAGATGAAAGTTGACAGGCTGCGATACAGAGATGAAAGTTGACAGGCTGCAGTACAAGAGATGAAAGTTGACAGACTGCGGTACAAGAGATGAAAGTTGACAGACTGCGGTACAAGAGATGAAAGTTGACAGGCTGCAGTACAAGAGATGAAAGTTGACAGGCTGCAGTACAAGAGATGAAAGTTGACAGGCTGCGGTACAGAGATGAAAGTTGACAGGCTGCGGTACAGAGATGAAAGTTGACAGGCTGCGGTACAAGAGATGAAAGTTGACAGGCTGCGGTACAGAGATGAAAGTTGACAGGCTGCGGTACAAGAGATGAAAGTTGACAGGCTGCAGTACAAGAGATGAAAGTTGACAGACTGCGGTACAAGAGATGAAAGTTGACAGGCTGCAGTACAAGAGATGAAAGTTGACAGGCTGCGGTACAAGAGATGAAAGTTGACAGACTGCGGTACAGAGATGAAAGTTGACAGGCTGCGGTACAGAGATGAAAGTTGACAGGCTGCAGTACAAGAGATGAAAGTTGACAGGCTGCGGTACAGAGATGAAAGTTGACAGGCTGCGGTACAAGAGATGAAAGTTGACAGGCTGCGGTACAAGAGATGAAAGTTGACAGGCTGTGGTACAGAGATGAAAGTTGACAGGCTGCAGTACAAGAGATGAAAGTTGATAGGCTGCGGTACAAGAGATGAAAGTTGACAGGCTGCGGTACAGAGATGAAAGTTGATAGACTGCGGTACAAGAGATGAAAGTTGACAGGCTGCGGTACAGAGATGAAAGTTGACAGGCTGCGGTACAAGAGATGAAAGTTGACAGGCTGCAGTACAAGAGATGAAAGTTGATAGGCTGCGGTACAAGAGATGAAAGTTGACAGGCTGCGGTACAGAGATGAAAGTTGACAGACTGCGGTACAAGAGATGAAAGTTGACAGGCTGCGGTACAAGAGATGAAAGTTGATAGGCTGCGGTACAGAGATGAAAGTTGATAGGCTGCGGTACAAGAGATGAAAGTTGATAGGCTGCGGTACAGAGATGAAAGTTGACAGGCTGCGGTACAAGAGATGATAGTTGACAGGCTGTGGTACAGAGATGAAAGTTGACAGGCTGCGGTACAAGAGATGAAAGTTGGCAGACTGCGGTACAAGAGATGATAGTTGACAGACTGCGGTACAGAGATGAAAGTTGACAGGCTGCGGTACAAGAGATGATAGTTGACAGGCTGCGGTACAGAGATGAAAGTTGACAGGCTGCGGTACAGAGATGAAAGTTGACAGACTGCAGTACAAGAGATGAAAGTTGACAGGCTGCGGTACAGAGATGAAAGTTGACAGGCTGCGGTACAAGAGATGAAAGTTGACAGGCTGTGGTACAGAGATGAAAGTTGACAGGCTGCGGTACAGAGATGAAAGTTGACAGGCTGCGGTACAAGAGATGAAAGTTGACAGACTGCGGTACAAGAGATGAAAGTTGACAGGCTGTGGTACAGAGATGAAAGTTGACAGGCTGCGGTACAGAGATGAAAGTTGACAGGCTGCGGTACAGATTCAGTCAAAAGGGAGCATTAAGATAAGAACAATTTTAGAAGAGGTGAGAGTTCCCTTTTAAATGAACAGGAAATTTAGAAGTTTTTTCTTTGTCTTTATGGTGCAGAATAGATGTGTCTAAATTCCACTGCACGTGAGAAGTGTTAGCACGGCTTTATATAACAGATTCCCACTGCAGTCTATGGAGAGATGTGCAGACAAAGCCCCTGATAAACCTTATGAACTGAAATCTAATCCAGGCCTTGGTCTGCTTCAGACTTTTTCCACTTTTATTTTGTGGCCAGTAAAGTTCCTCTCTGTCATATACATTCTAATAAAAAACAAGGTAATTGTTCATTTTCTAGAAGATCAAATATTTCCTTGCCACCATTAAGGAGCAGAGAGCTGTGATCATCGGCATGTTTCTAACATGATGTAAATCACAGCTTATATAGAACTCATCTTTATTTTATATATAATAAATGTGTTTGTGTGTTTCATCTTGGAAAAGCTCCGGTGGTCATTCTGCAACAACTGGATTGATGGATAGATATGAAATAGATAGAGATGGGATAGATATATAAATAGATAGATAGATAAATAGATATGAGATAGATAGATAGATAGATAGATAGATAGATAGATAGATAGGAGATAGATAGATAGATAGATAGATAGATAGATAGATAGATAGATAGATACTAGATAGATAGATAGATAGATAGATAGATAGATAGATAGATATGGGATAGATAGATAGATATGGGATAGATAGATAGATAGATAGATAGATAGATAGATATAGATACATAGATAGATATGAGATAGATAGATATGAGATAGATAGATAGATATGAGATAGATAGATAGATAGATAGATATAGATACATAGATAGATATGAGATAGATAGATATGAGATAGATAGATAGATATGAGATAGATAGATGTGAGAGAGATGATAGATATGAGATAGATAAATGGATAGATATATAGGGGAATTTACATAATTCTCACTTTAATGCTAATTGGTAATTACAGCTGTAATTTGTATCAGTTGTGATTCATTAATATTTATTAACCCTCTAAGTGCCAGAATGGTATGCAAAGCATTGCTTTAGAATGCGTTGTATACCCCTCTGGCACTCAAAGGGTTAAGTAAATTTTCAAAACGTCGCTGTCTGTCCTGCAAAAAGGAATCACGTCTGCCCCCATGGACACGATATACAATGCAAAGTAAAGAGTCATTTTGGGGAACCCATCCAATTTATTCATAGCGGCCTTAGGCCATTAGATTAAGGTAAGTGGAGGGTTAGTGTTCCTTTAACCCCGAGAATGCCAGAGATATGTCCAGCTCATTGCTTTGCAGAGTGTCGGACATCCCTTTGACACAGAGGCTTGCACAGCCCACTTATCTTATTAACACAAGGCTTATTTCTGGCTGGCATCTTCAGAGCAACGTAGGTGCAAAGTGATTAGAGGTCTGTTCCTGGCACCGAGGAGCAAGATTAAATCTCCTGGGCCCATTGAGTGGAGATGTTTCCTGTTTGTCCCTAGTGGGTAGAGGTCCGTGTCCTGGACACCTGTTCACGGCTGTTTCTGGCCTCTTCTCTTACAGGGTGACAGAGCTCAGGACCAAGTTTCTGCCCTTCCTCAGCCTTCTATTTGTGAATGAATCCCAGATTGTGGCCGCTGTAAGTCTATCTGCCTCTCTCCATTCTGACTAGTGATGTATTTTGGCAACATGGACCTCGCTGCTACTTCCTTTTCTTAAAGGAACATGAATGCCTCCTAATAACAGCTTTCACTTATCTTAATTTGGGTATAAAATCCTAATGATCCCTATGAATCATTTGATACCCCAATATTAATATTCCGTTAGTACTACATATGATATCAACGGAGGCATACATGATTCTTGGTTGCTGCACTCCTGTACTCCAAACTCCTCCCACTTATATTTCTTACTTCCTAAGACCACTTTAGTAGAAGGATTGTAGGGTCCCAGAGTCCAGCAACAGACAATATCTGTATAGACGTGAAATCCATTACTAATTATAAGTATATTCTGGAGAACCAATCCACCCTGAATTGATTAATAGGGGCTGTTAGGAATTTCTGTCCTTGTGGTATGTGGGGGTTATTAGGAGGTGTTATTGTTCATTTAACCCTGTAGGGACCAGAGAGGTGTACAAAGCATTGCGAAGCTGAAGGTCCATTATGCATTATCGTGTTGTGTTCTGTTCTAGTCGCTATAAAAGTCCATCTGTCTCCTCCAGGGACACGACTGCACGCCGTATCTCTTCTCCTACTCCGGCCCCGGAAAGCTGGACTGTGAAGGGAAAATGGACACACAGAAGGAAAGTTCCAAGTCCGAGATGTCCGCAATGGATCTCTTCCGAAATCTGGACAAGAAGGGAGCTCAGGAGCGAGAGAAAGCTGAGGTGGACACTCTTCACCAGAACAGCATCAGGTCAGGGGGTCACAGGATAACACAGGTCCCTATATCAGTCTACAGTGTAGTAACGGGGACCTGTCACCTTAACACTTGTTCAGTTCAGGGGTGTCCGTAGATGTAATTGTAGGGGGGGGGGCAAGTGCCCCCCAACCCCAGACGCCCTTGGTTCAGTTTGTTTTACATTAAATTAAAATGTATAATTTGTACCGGTTATTTTTCTGTAATATAAATAGGTTTAAAGAGATGAACCTTTACATGTTGGTGGCATAATCTTCAGTTTTATGCTAATTCCCTGCACAATATGCTAATTATTTATTTATATATATATATATATATATATATATATATATATATGAATCGTCATAGTAGAAAAGCACTCACAGCTGGTTGACACCTTGACAAAGGCCACAGAGGTTGGCCGAAACGTTGGTCTAAATAAACTTTAAGTATTTTCCGCCAGTGAATCCAGCTGTGAGTGCTTTTCTACTATGACGATTCGTATATGAAATTTCCTTTGGATCAGCACCCAGATGTAACTAAGGACTTATAACAGTGAGTGCCACCACATCCTGTATTTATTTATATATATATATACAAAAAAGACAGTCTTGTGCTCCTCTATATACTGTGAACATAAGTGCCCTGTATTTAGCATATGTAATAACTCTTAGTAAATCTAAGTGAAAATAAGTGAGAATTTCATCCCACAAATTGGCCAATCCGTGTGTAAGCTTATCACCACGCCAAGGTATCTCACTTTGCGGTAAGTCCTACTCTAATACACCTATAAAGACCCTGTCTAAATTAAAAACAGACATTCTCTGAAGATAGATGTTATAATAAACACATCAGTGGGGACCCTTTAAATATCATTTTGATGTTTTTATTTCTTGTGGGTCCCAGTGTAATGCAATTAAAAACAACAGACACAAGACAAAAAAACAAAACAGGTGTAGAGGGAGGACTTACCTGATACATGGCCCATGAGGGCCTGCACTGAAAACTATGTTCCATTTATATCCTTCCCCACAAGTCATGTGAGGAATGGATGATACCAAACAGGCAAGGGGATTGCATACTGGAACAGGCCAAAAAGCCTTGTTCTTAAAGGCCAAGTGAGAAAGAAAAAGAATGGTGAAATGAAATGAAGTAATCACGTGTTTTTATATCTTTGTGAGTAAATTGGATAAAGTGATATATATATATATATATATATATATATATATATATATATATATATATATATATATATATACAGGGCTCAAAATTTCCACTCACCACTAGCCAATGGCGAGTGAAAATTCAGCCCTGGTGGGTATGTTATGTATTGCAGTGGCGAGTAAACTTTTCAGGTCTGTCTAGTAGCAAAGGACTTATAAGCCCTGTATATATATATATATATATATATATATATATATATATATATAGGGATTATAATTTGAAGTCCTTTGCTACTAGCCAGACCTGAAAAGTTACTCGCCACTGCAATACATAACATACCAACCAGGGCTGAATTTCTACTCGCCAGGGTTAAATTTTCACTCGCCATTGGCTAGTGGCGAGGGGAAACTTTGAGCCCTGTATATATATATACTAGTTGAAATATATACTAGTTGAAGAATACACTGAACACAGTGCCGCTGCCAGCTGGTCGCGGGGCAGTCATGCGCAGTGTATGGAATATTGGCCCACCACAAAACTAATTAGCATAAATTGCTGGACTGTGCCACCAACAAATACAGGTTCATTTCTCACTAACTCTATTACAAGCAGATGGTCAGTACAACGTACAGGCAGATTTTACTTCTCTTTAAATAGATAATAACGTCACGATTAGAACAACGCTGCAACGCATCCTTGTAGTGTATACAACTGACCACTGACGTTAATAATGCTGAATTTGCTCTACATCTCTTGAAATAATATTATACATTATCCCCCTCATGCCCTCTTCAGACCGCCAGGCCACCTCCCCACAGATCTGAAGTCCGGTCCTGACAGAGAGCCAGTAGGCCCAAACTGCCTCTATTCAGTATACGGAAAACCCTGTCCCCTTGATGAAGTTGGTCCCACGTCACTATCTGCTTCCATCTCCGAGGCTCAAAGCAGTGGCATAACAATAGGGGTCACTCTCAGGGGCCCGGCTGCCCCCTGCGACCTGCTCGCCACGCGCCTGCAGCAAACTGTAAACCAGGGCAGCACTGTGCACAGCTGATCTCCCGGCGGCCGGCGCTCTAGTAATGCAGAGAGATTACATAATCTCCCAGCGCTCTGTATTACTAACAACCGCGCGGGAGCTCCAGTCAGAGGTCTGTGCAGAATGTCTTGTCAAACACTGCTACACCACCAGGGACTTGAGGTAGGAGGACGAGGGGGACAGTAGGGGCATTGGGGATAATGAGGGGCAGTGTGGATAATGAGGGCAATTGTGGAAGGGGCATTGTGGATAATGAGGGGCAGTGTGGAAGGGGCATTGTTCAAGGCGCAATGTGGAGATTGAGGGGCAGTGTGGAGATTGAGGGGCATTGTGGAGATGAAGGGGAAATGTGGAGAATGAGGGGCATTTTTGAAGGGGCAATATGGAAAATAAGGGGCATTGTGGAGATGAAGGGGCAATGTGGAAAATAAGGGGCATTGTGGAGATGAAGGGGCAATGTGGAGATGAAGGGGCAATATGGAGAATAAGGGGCATTGTGGAGATGAAGGGGCAATGTGGAGATGAAGGGGCAATATGGAGAATAAGGGGCATTGTGGAGATGAAGGGGCAATATGGAAAATAAGGGGCATTGTGGAGATGAAGGGGCAATGTGGAGATGAAGGGGCAATATGGAGAATAAGGGGCATTGTGGAGATGAAGGGGCAATGTGGAGATGAAGGGGCAATATGGAGAATAAGGGGCATTGTGGAGATGAAGGGGCAATATGGAAAATAAGGGGCAATATGGAGAATAAGGGGCAATGTGGAGATGAAGGGGCAATATGGAGAATAAGGGGCATTGTGGAGATGAAGGGGCAATGTGGAGATGAAGGGGCAATATGGAGAATAAGGGGCATTGTGGAGATGAAGGGGCAATGTGGAGAATGAGGGGCATTTTTGAAGGGGCAATATGGAAAATAAGGGGCATTGTGGAGATGAAGGGGCAATGTGGAGATGAAGGGGCATTGTGGAGATGAAGGGGCAATATGGAGAATAAGGGGCATTGTGGAGATGAAGGGGCAATGTGGAGAATGAGGGGCATTTTTGAAGGGGCAATATGGAAAATAAGGGGCATTGTGGAGATGAAGGGGGCAATGTGGAGATGAAGGGGCAATATGGAGAATAAGGGGCATTGTGGAGATGAAGGGGCAATGTGGAGATGAAGGGGCATTGTGGAGATGAAGGGGCAATATGGAGAATAAGGGGCATTGTGGAGATGAAGGGGCAATGTGGAGAATGAGGGGCATTTTTGAAGGGGCAATATGGAAAATAAGGGGCATTGTGGAGATGAAGGGGGCAATGTGGAGATGAAGGGGCATTGTGCAAGGGGCAATGTGGAGGTGACCAATGTGGATGAGGGGGCCAATGTGGTCGGGGGGGCCCCATGGCAATTCTTGCACCAGGGCCCGGTGGCTTCTAGTTACGCCTCTGGCTCAGAGGATGACGTTAGTAGAATAGACGTGAGGGGGATAATGTATAATATTATTTCACGAGATGTAGAGCAAATTCAGCATTACTAACGTCAGGGATCAGTTGGATACACTACAAGGATGTATTGCAGTGTTGTTCTAATCATAAAATTACTATCCCTTTAAAATTAAATAAACATGACTTAGAATTACAGTTCCACGTTAAAGCTCCAGTACATATATATATGAATAAACTTATATTGTAGCATTTGAGGGGTGTAAAAGCTGCAGTTGGTTTGCTAGTCTTTCCATTGTACATACTTTTACTGAGATACCATTATTGTACCCACCACTGACACATTCATCTCCCGACTCGCAGCCAGTTATCCGCCATGGACAGTGACCTTTCCAACGTAACTATGTTCAGCAGCACAGGGATGGACGGCGCACTGGTCATCTGGCCTGTCAAGGTAACGGAAACCAATTCACTAACGTCTATTATCTGGTTGGGCCCTGGGAAAAAATCTGAGGCAGTGCCCCCCCCTTCCTTCACATGGACTGGAACAACTTTTAATTATGAGCCTCAGCATATATCTTATTTAACCCTTTGAGTGCCAGAGAGGTATCCAACACATTGTGTTGGATACCTCTATAACACTGAAAGGGTTAAAGTCATCGCAGACACAGACCCGAGGTGCAGTTAACCCCTGGAGGATCTCAGAAGATCTTCTCATGATGAGGAGAGACAGGGGGGAAAAGAGATTTGTTTGCGGCGTCTGGGAGCTGCTGCCTCAAGATTCATAACCCGACAATGAACCCTTTCATTACCATAGGGGGTGTACAACTCATTGCTCTGCAGTCTGTGGGGCACCTCTCTGGCCGCCAAAGGGATAATGATAAAGAGAGAAGGGGCCCGCCAACCCTATTCTTGAGTTTCTGGCTGACAGCGTCTGTGTGTGATGAAGTCAGCAGCTGCATGTGTGATGAAGTCAGCGGCTCTGTGTGATGAAGTCAGCGGCTCTGTGTGATGAAGTCAGCTGCTGTTTGTGATGAAGTCAGCGGCTGTGCGTGATGAAGTCAGCGGCAGTGTGTGATGAAGTCAGCTGCTGTGTGTGATGAAGTCAGCGGCTGTGTGTGATGAAGTCAGCGGCTGCCAAACAAGATAGGAAACTGGTCTGACTGTAAGGGCCACGGTATAGTGCAGAGACTAATCACGACTACACCCTTTGCCCCCTATAGTTATACCCCTGTTATTACCTCACTGAGCTGTACAATGCACTGGAGACATCTCTACCATCCAGTGGGGGAGATTCACTAGGATAGTGTTTCTCAGTGTTAGTCCTCGGGTCACACCAACAGTGCAGGTTTTCAGGTTGTTCCTGCATAATCACAGGTGAGTAATTAGTGGCTCAGTCATTATGATTGATTCACCTGTGATTAATTAGGGATATCTTGAAAACATGACCTGTTGGTGTCCCCCGAGGACTGGAGCTGAGAATCACTGCACTAAGACATGATAAAGAAGTGATAAAGTGGACATAACTTCTCCGGTTCCTGTGTTATTCTATGGAACGTATTCACTATGATCTCCAGAGTAGAAGAAATCTTAGTGCATAGGCTCCACAGGATCTAGAGAAGTGATGTCACTGGAGAAGATATCTCCACTTTATCACCTCTTTATCACCCCTTAGTGAATCTCCCCCAAGGAGTTTGAAAAGCAGTTAAAAATTTGTATGGAAAAAATATATTTTAGGGCTTTTACCCCTGATTAAAACAAGGGCCGTCCCACAGCTGGTAGATGCTTCATTCAAACAGTAATACAACTCAACATTTTTCTTTTTTTTATTAATCAATCTGTTACCAAAAGCACAATCATTGTCAAAAAGACACAGTTTCTATTGCACTGCATGTTTGAATTCAATAACAGACTACAACTAAGTGATAGGAACAGCTCCACCTAGTGACTACAAGAGTAAATTGCAATTTAATGTACAAAAAGGAAGTATGAGCTTTAAAGGGATAGTAATACTTAAAATGTAAAAAAAATATGTTGTAGGGTTTATCCCCCTGAGTAAAACAAGAGTACTCCCACTGCTGAAAGGTATTTCATTCAAAAGTTATTAATTTTCAAAGTTGAATTTTTTAGGTGCAATATCACAGTTGCCTGAAATTGTACAGTGGCGCTGTTGCTACACCATCCTATGGAGAGTTATGGTCCCGGGACCAGAGCTGTCCATAGGATGGTGTAGCAACAGCGCCACTGTAAATTTCAGGCCACTGTGATATTGCACCTAAAAAATTCAACTTTGAAAATGTATAACTTTTGAATGAAACACCTTTCAGCAGTGGGAGTACTCTTGTTTTACTCAGAGGGATAAACCCTACAACATTTTTTTTTTACATTTTAAGTATTACTATCCCTTTAAGGGGAGATTCACTAAGCGGTGATAATGAGATGATAAGGTCGAGATGACTTCTCCAATTAATCACTTCTCCAGTTCCTATGGACCCTATGTATTAAGGTCCTATGTTATTCTATGGAGCCTATACACTACAATTTTTTCAGCTTTGGAGATCTTAGTGAACAGGCTCCATAGAATAACATAGGAACTGGAGAAGTGATATCACTGGAGAAGTTATCACCACTTTAAAGGGATAGTAATGTGTCACAATAAAAGCAGCTCCAATTAATCTTCATAGTGTTTGGGCCATGGAGAGTGCTATATCAATACTGTCAGAGTTGTAGTACAAGAGTAATTGAATGATAAAGTATCCCCCTCCCGCCCCTTTTACTGATGTAACACTACTCACCTCAGAGCAGCAAGACTGTCCGGATGGATCACAAAGAGGGACAATCTTCAGTGATCATAAGGGAAAAACATGTCAAGGGGGCAGTGTTTCCTTATGATCACAGTAAGAAGATTGTCCCTTACTGTGATCTGTCCGGTCATGTGACCAGATTCCACATCTGAGGGGAGGTGACTTACACTAGATAAAAGGGACAGGAGGGGGATACTTTATCATTCAATTACTCTTGTACTACAACTCTGACAGTACTGAAATAACACTCTCCATGGCCCAAATACTATGAGGGTTAATTGGAGCTGATTTTATTTTGAAACATTTCTATCACTTTCACCCCTTTATCACTGCCTAGTGAATCTCGCCCTTGATGTATTTTGAATTAAGCGTATGCCTGCAGGGGGGCATAATCATATTTTACTCAGCTGGAAAATCTTGAAAGGGTTAAGATTACAAGTAAACAACTGAGTGCATAAACTTATTTTTCATTCTTTATTTTGCAGGCGTGATTTAAAGAGGAATACACACGCCATCTCAGTCATTAGATGGAGGCTGGCGAGATGGGATATGTGGTCCTTCCTATCTGAGATCCGGGTCACTCACAGGACTGGGTACACAGCTGGGATTCCTGGAGATTCACATTACAGTTCTATTAGCCATGTTCAGTCTGACACCTCTTACTTAGTTAAAGGGATAGTAATACTTAAAATGTAAAAAAAAATATGTTGTAGGGTTTATCCCCCTGAGTAAAACAAGAGTACTCCCACTGCTGAGAGGTGTTTTATTCAAAAGTTATTAATTTTCAAAGTTGAATTTTTTAGGTGCAATATCACAGTGGCCTGAAATTGTACAGTGGCGCTGTTGCTACACCATCCTATGGAGATTTATGGTCCTGGGACCAGAGCTGTCCATAGGATCATGTAGCAACAGCGCCACTGTACAATTTCAGGCCACTGTGATATTGCACCTAAAAAATTCAACTTTGAAAATTAATAACTTTTGAATGAAACACCTTTCAGCAGTGAGAGTATTACATAGTAATTTCCATCGTTGTTTTAGGGACTCTTGTTTTACTCAGGGGAATAAACCCTACAACATATTTTTTTTTACATTTTAAGTATTACTATACCTTTAAAGGGACAGGATACCCTCAGTAACACCTCCTAATAATAAACCCTGATTCACCTTGCTATGGCCAGAAAAATCCTAATGGCCCCTATTAATTGTAACCTTGTTAATTTGTTCAAGAGATAACAGCTTCAGTCAGTCCTGAGTGTCAGTTCCATGGGGGCGGACATGACAGTTCCCTGCAATTTTTTCAAAACAAAGCAGGCAAAGTGCATGAGCCTATATTGTATGATTATATATTTCTGGGTAAAACAAGGGCACTCCCACTGCTGAGAGGCGTTTTATTCAAAAGTTATTGTAAGTCAAACTTTGTTATTTTAGGTGCAGTATCTCAATGGCCAGAAATGTGACAGTGGCGCTGTTGCTACACCATCCTATGGAGGTTTATGGTCAACTGACAACAGCTGTCCACAGTGGCATACTAAGGGGGGAGGTCCGCCCCAGGTGCCGCTCATTAGTGGGGTGCAGACTGTGCCACACCAGGCATTCAGACTGAGGATGCATCACAAGCACTCACTTGGGACCGATTTTGCCCTAAACTTCAGCTGAAGTTCCAAAGCAGCAGCGGTACCGGGTTCTGCCTGGAAGACGGAAGTGCTTGTGATGCAGAGCGCTGTTGCGCGTGGTGATTGGAGGAGGAGATACCTGACCTGGTCACGGGGGGCAGTGCGGCAGGCTGTGGAGGCAGAACGTACTATGGGCGCATAAAAAGGAGAGCAAGGAGGACGTGGAGCGAGCAGCGAGGCCTACCTCAGAGTCAATCATTAAATTAACTTCTTGAATGCTAGACGGGGGAAATGTGTTGCAAAGGGCTCTCCAGATCACTGCTTTGCGTTACACTGACCGGATAACTTTCTAACATTCAATGGGTATCGGCTGGCCAGCGGCTGGGTTAAAGAAGACAGACAGGGGGCTTATATTTATACACTTAATAATCATATCACAATCCTTTGTAGTCTAGTCAGAAGCTAAAAAGGGTCTTGATATGGGTGTATATATATATATATAAGCCCCCTGTACCCCTATAGGTGTATATATATATATATATATATATATATATATATATATATATATATGCCCCCTATATTAACCCCCTGTCTGTCCTTTTTAACTCGGCCATACCCATTTGAATGCTAGAAGGTTATATCCAGTGTATTTTTGTGGGTGTTTTTTATATTTTAAACTGGGTGCCAAATGCTCTATGTACACCCCTGGCTGTCCATAGGATGGTGTAGCAACAGCACCACTATAAAAATTCAGGCCACTGTGTTACTGCACCTAAAAAAATGAACGTTTGAGCTGCAATACCTTTGGAGTAAAACATCTCTCAGCAGTGGGAGTTCACTTGTTTTACACAAGAGGATAAACCCTACAACATATATTTTTACCATATTAAGTGTTACTATCCCTTTAAGATAACCATGTGTAATGAGCAGAGTTTGATGTCATGTGGTCCTGTAAGCAACTGTCATGTCCGCCTCCATAGACTACTTCCAGGACTGACTGACTTCTCTTGAACCAAGGACCATATCTCCAGAATAGTTCCCCGCTGGCAGATCTCTTCCCCAGGGTTTAGACCTGTCAGTGAAGCTGGGACGGCATCGATCCCAGGGGATCAAAGGGGGACATGAAAAGAGCCCTGCCCCCAGACTCCCTCATTGGTCACACAGGTGTGGAGTGTTACAGTTTAGTGTCTTGTGCTGCTCGATGCTGCCCCCATTGACCATTGGTATATGGTTTGAAAGCCCAACACAGAAGGTCTGTACAGGCCGCGCACACATATACATACACACATTAAAGCGGAACTACCACCCCGCCTAAACTTCACCCTAAAGAATTATCCATCTGGTGACTAGCTGCTCAGTAGTGCTAGTCGCCAGAATTATTACCTCGTTAATGAGAATTATACACTGCTCCCGGACTGACAGCCAGGAAACAGCGCAGGCATCTTTGCATAGTGGCGTCTGCGCACCTGCACTGTCAGTCCCAGTCTGCTCTAGGAGGAGTTGCTAGGAGCCGCACGGCAACGGAAAGGACTGACAGCACAGGCGCGCAGACGTCACCATGGGAAGATGTCTGCTCTGTTTCCTGCCTGTTAGTCTGGGAGCAGCAGAATTCTCTATAACGCGGTAATAATTCTGGCGACTAGCGCTACTGAGCAGCTAGTCGCCAGATGGGTAATTCTTTAGGGGAAGGTTTAGGCGGGGTGGTAGTTCCTCTTTAACACACACACACACACACACACACACACCTACACACATACACAGAAAGACACACACAACCAGCAAAGTTTTTGTCTGAGAGTCAGTGTGTCTGTGTGTATATGTGTGTTAAAGGGATAGTAATACTTCGTTTTAACTTTATTTTATTTTGTAGGCATTAAAAAAACATGAAGAACGATATAAGTCTTATCTCTCAAACCTTTATGGTTTAAGAGATATTCACAAGCAAAGTTTCCCCTCCCGCCCCTTTTACCTAGTGTAAGACATCTCTTCTCAGATGTGGAATCCAGTTCATAGACCAGACAGATAACAGAAGGGGACAATCTTCTTCCTATGAGAACAATGAAAGCCCTGCCCCTTTTACCTAGTGTAAGCAATCTCTTCTCAGATGTGGAATCCAGTCCATAGACCAGACAGATAACAGCAGGGGACAATCTTCTTCCTATGAGAACAATGAAAGCCCTGCCCCTTTTACCTAGTGTAAGCAATCTCTTCTCAGATGTGGAATCCAGTCCATAGACCAGACAGATAACAGCAGGGGACAATCTTCTTCCTATGAGAACAATTAAAGCCCTGCCCCCCTTTTACCTAGTGTAAGCCATCTCTTCTCAGATGTGGAATCCAGTCCATAGACCAGACAGATAACAGAAGGGGACAATCTTCTTCCTATGAGAACAATGAAAGCCCTGCCCCCCTTGACAAGTTTTTCAGGTTTTTCCCTTATCTTAATTGAAGATTGTCCCTCTCTGCAGTCTACCTGGGCACCTCCCTTCTGATCTGGCTGAGCAGTGTTACATCAGTAAAAGGGGCGGGAGGGGGACACTTTGTCATTGAATTACTCTTGTACTACAACTCTGAAAGAATTGAAATAACACTCTCCAAAGTCCAAATACTATGATGATTAATTAGAGCTGTTTTTATAATGAAACATTACTATCCCTTTAATGTGTTTGTGTGTATGTGTTAAAGTGGAACTACCACCCCGCCTAAACTTGCCCCTAAAGAATTACCCATCTGTCCCAGCTGATTTGTGGGATTCGTGACATGTCATGGTTCCTATATCACACAGCTGGTACACGACATCTAACTGGAAGATATTCCAGTTATCCAAGATAACAGTGTGGAGAATTATACGTTTATAGTCTGCATAAAACACACAACACGGTTAATGATTAAGGGAGGTTTTCTGTTTTTTAGATGGTTTATATTTGCTAGTTTTGCCTTTTCATGTCATGTAAATAAAGGTTACATTTTAATTTCCTTTGACAGGTCCTGTCTGTTACCTGATCCTACTGCTCATACTGATAAGACTGCACAGACGGGTGTAATAAGAGGTGTTTCTTGTCATTCTGTACAAAATATAATGTTCAGTGGCTCATATTAAAGGGAGACATCATGTGTAAAAACATATAGATATATAATTGGATTTATCTTCCTGAGTAAAACAAGGGAACTCCCTCTGCTCATAGGTGTTTTATCCAAATGTTTTTGCTGCTCAAACTGGAATTATTTATGTGCAGTATCTCAATGGCCTGAAATTGTACAGTGGCGCTGTTGCTACACCATCCTATGGACAGCTCTGGTCAGTTGACCATAAATCACCATTGGATGGTGTAGCAACAGCGTCACTGTACAACTTCAGGTCATTTAGTGCGCCTAAAGAATTAAAGTTTAAACTGCAATACCTTTTGAATAAAATGCCTTTCAGCATTGGGAGTTTCCTTTTTGTATGGTAAATCTTGCAGTACAAAATGTACTATATATTAAGTGTTACTATTCCTTTAAACCCTTAACGACCGGCCAATCAGCGTGGCGCGGTCAGTTAAGGACCACGGAGGATTTTTTTTGGCTCCTTCCGTTTCCGGACTCCCCGAACGGCATGCAGCCTTGGGGGGAGCCCGGAATTCCATGTCGTTCAGTCAGATTTACCCATGACGTACTATGACCGTCAAGGGTCTTTAAGGGGTTAAGCCAATCAAGGGACCATCGGGAAGGGCTTTGCACTGTTTTTTTGGCAAGTGCAGAGGCAGAGACCAATACTGCACGACATTCAAACAAGAGCAGTTCTGGAGCAAACCAAATGCACCATAGGGAAAAAATAACAATGAACTTTGATTTTACATGGCGCTATTAACCTGTTGAATTCTAGAGAGATCGCCAATCAGCGTTGGTGACCCCTGTAGCATTCAGGGGCTTAAAAGGCCAAGTTAAATAAACAGGAATTTTAAATGTATTTTTTCTTCCCTATTTATATTAGTTTGGCCCAGAACTGAGCTACTTTTGCCCTTATGGATATGCGTCAAGGGGTTGAAAGGAGAGGGACCCAGAGATATGACTACCTGTAAACTTGATGTGCAGGTGTAACATAGTAATTTAGGTTGAAAAAAAGACTTGCGTCCATCTAGTTCAGTGGTTCTCAACCTGTGGGTCAGGACCCCTTTGGGGGTCAAATGACGATTTTCCAGGGGTCGCCTAAAACCATCAGATATTTATATTTCGATTCATAACAGTAGCAAAATTACAGCGATGAAGGAGCAACGAAAATAATTTTACTGTTAGGGGTCACCACAACTTGGGAAATTTTATCAAAGGGTCGCGCCACTAGAAAGGTTGAGAACAGCTGATCTAGTTCAACCCTTTTCCTATTCCTGTTTACCATTGTTGATCCAAAAGAAGGCAAAAAAACACCTTCAATATAGCAATTTCAAATTCTGCCTTGAATGGGGGGGGGAGTGTGTAGTAACCTTCGTGATTCTGGATAGAATATGTGAATGGATTCATCGCCTAACAAAGGCTTATGACATCATTGTAATAGTAAAGAGCCTAAACTGGAAATGGGCAGGTCACATAGCAAGAAGACCTGACGGTAGATGGACCAAAGGGGTTTTCAGATGGATTTTGCTTAATACTAAACACTCAAGAAGAAGTCCAAATTCAAGATGGATAGATGAAATACTGTTGGTGCAGGAGCAACAGAAAGCACAAGACTGAAGTTGTTGGAAACTTGCTGTGGATGCCTTCACGCTGCAGTGGAACGATAATGGCTGATGATGATATACACTAGCGAATGGTGCACAGAGTTCACCATTTGACTGGACACATTGTACTCATCAGATGCCTGGTGGACCTCTGCGGCGGTGAGTCTTGCTGCAGAGATTTTCACAGTGGTCCCCACCCATTCCTGTGAAAATCACCGCTCCTGATTTGCTGCATGTGGCCAATCTCCATCTCCCTGCCAACCTGGCATGGGGGGAGAACTACAAACCGCTCAGATACACTATCCTATATAATAATTCGCTAAAACATATGTAACGACAAAGTCATGTGCAGTAAAGACTGGTCCAGCTCTGTATCAGGCGTGGCGCGGGCAGTCTCTACTGAGCATGACTGCCCCACGACCGACTGGCAGTGGCACTGTGGCCCGTGTAACTGGCTCTTCAACTAGTAACCACATCATGGAATAATAACCCTGTACACTTGAGGGTCTTTATCAAGCATTTTATTAGGTTTTACCTGCACAAGAGATGTATTACACAACAGGAAATATCCCGCCCCAGAACATAAACACTAGGTTCATTCAAATGGGACTTTTACCCTCTTGAATAATAGAGTGTTCACCAAACCATTGCTTCTAACATTCAAAGAGTAAAAATAACCATTTAAATCAGGGGGGAGATTCACTAAAGCGGTGATAAAGTGGTGAGGACTTCTCCAGTTTTAGCTCTTCTCCAATTCCTATGTATTCTATGGAGCCTATTCACTTGATCTCCAGAGCTGAAGAAACCTTAGTGAATCTCCCCCCTGATGTGAGTGTGTGGGGTGGGGGGCACAGCCCGCTAACCAAGTTGATCCGACCCACGGGTCACTTATATAAAAAACAAATGTATACCTTAGAATACACTGATTATGCCTTGGGCCAGTGTGTCACAACCAGGGTGCTCTGGCACTTCGGGTGCCTCGATCTTCTGTAAAGATGTTGACAGAAATGTGAATGTTGAGATTCAAAAGGCATATTTATGATAACTGTCGTGCACATAGGGGTACCACCCAGCCGGTATTTTACCGGCAGGCCGGTAAAAAATTGGCTTCTGTCCAATGTTAAGTCTATGGAGAGAATGCCATGGCCGGTATTTTTTTAAAGAAAAGGTGGCAACCCTACGTGCACAGTATTTTTGGTTTTGTTCTTCTGATTGTGAGACCAAAGAATGACAATATACTTACATATTTGTTCCCTTCATTACATTTTTTACAATTGATGTTAAAAGTTAAGGGAACCTGGAAAATCCCAGACTGGATCTCAGGGGTGCATTCAGCAAGAAGTTGTAGAGAACCACTGCCTTGGATTAATGAAGAACCAAAGAACAATGCCATGGGAAATGTCCATGGTAGGTTCACAAATACTCCCTGAACTAATTACAGTTGTGATTAGGGATGACTTAGACTTGGTGGGTGTAATTGAGACTTGGTACAATTAAACCGATGACTGGTACATCGTTACAATAGGTTCCACTCTGCTGCTCAGGAAGGATAGAATAGGAAAGAAAGGGGAAAGAGATGTTCTTTATTTAAAGAATAACATAAAAATAAATATGTGTGTGCGCACATAATATGGGGGCAGCTATGTGTGTACCTTTTATAATTTTAACATACTCCGTAAAATCTTCCTAAAATTGGGACGTGTCTTTAAAAAACTGTGATGTCATAAAAATGTAGCAAGGCATAGAAAGTTATCAGTAAAAAATGTGGCTGTATGTAATATTTCCTAGTTATGACAGACAGAAACATTTTCAAGGGCTGGAAACCGTGAGCCCCTTATCCATGTATAAAACGAATTGCCTCTCTAGTAGAAATGGCACCGACCTGGAGGACTCAATAGCAGACAATCCATGGGCAGAATTGGGGCCGTATGTTCCAAACATAAAGTGGAGGAATTCTGAACAAACCAATTGCACCAGGGGGGAGGGGGGGATAAAATAAAAATAATATTGCTGTAAATGGGGATTTTAAAACCGTAAATGCTAGAGAAGTCTCCACACACTGCTTCACTATCTGTTGATGACCTCCCTAGCATTCAAGGGGTTAAAATCCCCATTGAATTCAAAGGGAATTTGCATTTATTTGCCATAATGAAAATGGATTCCACCAGAATGTATCCATTTTTCTTTGAACATATGACCTTACAGTCTAAAGCAGTGTTGGGCAACATTGGGCCCTCTGACTCTTTATGACTACAATTCCCATCATCCCATTACTGGCTGGGAATGATGGGAATTGTAGTCTACAACAGCTGGAATGCCTCAGGTTGCCCAAACCTGCTGTAAACAAAATCTGGTCTTGCATCCCGAGATTTGGGTGTAGTCCAGAGAGTTCTCCGGTCTGTCTACCATGGGGTCCAGGTGAAGATTTTAATTTGCCAAGTGGACAGTATGAGACGGTAAGCATTTTTTTTTTTTATTAATGTGGAATATAGGACTTTGAATGGTAAACATCTGAGATCAAATATACTTCTGGCATTTAACCCCTTAAGGACCCATGACAGTCATGGAATATTGTGGGTTGGCGGGCCATAAGCACTTCGGGGCTCCACACGCAGCTGCACGCCGTTTGGGGAGCCCTGAACCAGGATCACAAAAAAAAAAAAGGCCCGTGTTTCTTAAGTGCCGGCCGCATGTGGTCAGTCCTTAACCCCCTTGGAATTCCGGGCTCCCTGCGCGGCTGCACACCGTTCGAGGAGTCCTGAATCAGATTCTGAAAAAATGGTCTCTGGTCCTTAAGTGACTGCACCGTGCGTGCGCGGCTGATCCCTAATGCGTTAAGGGGTTAAATTAAGTTTTACCACCCAAGTGTCCCCCTTTAGAAGATATTACTGGTCCGTACCTCCCATGTGTCCCTCTTTAGGAAATATTAGGGATCTGTACCTCCCAAGTGTCCCTCTTTAGGAGATATTAGGGGTCTGTACCTCCCAAGTGTCCCTCTTTAGGAGATATTAGGGGTCCGTACCTCCCAAGTGTCCCTCTTTAGGAGATATTAGGGGTCCGTACCTCCCATGTGTCCCTCTTTAGGAGATATTAGGGGTCTGTACCTCCCAAGTTTCCCTCTTTAGGAGATATTAGGGGTCCATACCTCCCAAGTGTCCCTCTTTAGGAGATATTAGGAGTCCATACCTCCCATGTGTCCCTGTTTCGGAGATATTAGGGGTCCGTACCTCCCAAGTGTCCCTCTTTAGGAGATATTACTGGTACGTACCTCCCATGTGTCCCTCTTTAGGAGATATTAGGGGTCCGTACCTCCCAAGTGTCCCTCTTTAGGAGATATTAGGGGTCCGTACCTCCCAAGTGTCCCTCTTTAGGAGATATTAGAGGTCCATACCTCCCAAGTGTCCCTCTTTAGGAGATATTAGGTGTCTGTACCTCCCATGTGTCCCTCTTTAGGAGATATTAGGGATCTGTACCTCCCAAGTGTCCCTCTTTAGGAGATATTAGGGATCTGTACCTCCCAAGTTTCCCTCTTTAGGAGATATTAGGGGTCCATACCTCCCAAGTGTCCCTCTTTAGGAGATATTAGGAGTCCATACCTCCCATGTGTCCCTGTTTCGGAGATATTAGGGGTCCGTACCTCCCAAGTGTCCCTCTTTATAGGAGATATTAGGGGTCTGTACCTCCCAAGTGGCCCTCTTTAGGAGATATAGGGGTATATTCCTCCCAAGTGTAACTCTGTAGGAGATATTAGGGGTATGTACCACCCAAGTTTCCCTTTTTAGGAGACATTAGGGGTCCATACCTCCCAAGTTCCCCTCTTTAGGAGATATTAGGGGTCCGTACCTCCCAAGTTTACCTTTTTAGGAAATATTAGGGGTCCATACCTCCCAAGTGTCCCTCTTTAGGAGATATAAGGGGTCCGTACCTCCCAAATGTCCCTCCTTATAGGAGATATTAGGGGTCCGTACCTCCCAAGTGGCCCTCTTTAGGAGATATTAGGGGTCCGTACCTCCCAAGTGTCCTTTTTTAGGAGATATTAGTGGTCTGTACCTCCCAAGTGTCCTTTTTTAGGAGATATTAGGGGTCCGTACCTCCCAAGTGTCCAATCTTTAGGAGATATTAGGGGTCCGTACCTCCCAAGTGTCCCTCTTTAGGAGATATTAGGGGTCCATACCTCCCAAGTGTCCCTCTTTAGGAGATATTAGGGGTCCGTACCTCCCAAGTGTCCCTCTTTAGGAGATATTAGGGATCCATGCCTCCCAAGTGTCCCTCTTTAGGAGATATTAGGGGTCTGTACCTCCCATGTGTCCCTCTTTAGGAGATATTAAGGGTCTGTACCTCCCAAGTGTCCCTCTTTAGGAGATATTAGGGCTCTGTACCTCCCAAGTTTCCTTTTTTAGGAGATATTAGGGGTCTGTACCTCCCAAGTGTCCCTCTTTATGAGATATTAGGGATCCATGCCTCCCAAGTGTCCCTCTTTAGGAGATATTAGGGGTCTGTACCTCCCAAGTGCCCCTCTTTAGGAGATATTAGGGGTCCATACCTCCCAAGTGTCCCTCTTTAGGAGATATCAGGGGTCTGTACCTCCCAAGTGTCCCTCTTTAGGAGATATTAGGGGTACATAACTCCCAAGTGTCCCTCTTTAGGAGATATTAGGGGTCCGTACCTCCCAAGTGTCCCTCTTTAGGAGATATTAGGGATCCATACCTCCCTAGTGTCCCTAAATGAGACTGAGCACTTTTTTCTGTTACTGCGGTCACTGCTGCTGGTAATACCAGCTTATACAGCGATCGCTTTCCAGTCGTACAATGTACACGCTTGGCACAGTGGGAACAGCTGTCCAACCACTTACATTGTACCACCTTGGCACACAAGGGGTTAAGGTATCAACATTTACATTTCTAAATATTTTTTTTTTCAGGTTTTAAGACAACAAACATCACTATGAAAAAAAGAATTTATGAAATTAGTCAGATATTTAATTCTGATTATTGCTGTTTATTTTAATCTGATTCTGGATCATCCCCCTCCTGCTGGTTCCCATCGCTCCCAGGAACCATCTTGTTCTTTCCTCCTGATCTTTTCTTTCTATGTCTCGGTCTGCGCTTGACTCTTTTCTTGGATGACAATTCATCACTTGTAGTATCGTATATAGTATAGTACTAGCAGTGTGGGATGGCGTTGCCCGTCTTTTTTTTTTTTCCTTTGGTTAAGGTTGTATTTAATTATGTTACACCCTGCCAGTTACCCCTCTACCACAATGACACCACACCACAGTGTCACAACTCTCACCCTGCCAGTCATACCTCTACCACACTTTCCCCCTTCAAGTCACCCCCCCCACTGTCATAAGTGACACCCTGCCAGTCATCTCTCTCTTCTACACTCAAAGCACTCCACAGTGTCACAACTCAAACATATACTGAAGTTGAAACAAACATTAATGTGAGTTTTATTGCTGTGGAGCAATGTGATACACTTATATACCACTCAGAGTCTGATCTCCTAAACACAGGGACACGAGGGTGGGACTGGAGCATGCTAGTGATAGTCAGGGACCTATGGCTTTGTGTCCTTTAGTTAAGGCTGTGTTTGGGAGTATATTATACCTGTAAGCATACTACCTGGGACTTTACTCCCCAAATCAGTACCTAGCAATGTATTTTGTGGCATCAAAGGAGTTATATAAAGCCGAAAAAATGTTGAATAAAAGATTTTCCCCTCTTACAACATGTAAAAAAATACATTCCAGAGAAATGAGAATACAAGGCTGTAATGTATTAAAGTGTTAGTGATGTCCACAAAAAAAGTTTTTTTGCATTTGAAAGAGCTTAAAAAGCTGAGCTAAATGCAAAAAAAATTGTATCTCTCAAACCGCTATGGTTTAAGAGATACAGGCATTTAAAGTTTGATCTCTCCTACTGACAGCTGTAAAGCTGTTATCAGGAGATCTGTGTTGGCCGACACGGAGGCGCGTGAGAAGTGCCGCAATCTCATTATTTACCACGAATCCCTTCATTGGAATGGTCTAAAACATGTACCTGGTTTTCAAGCACTCGTTTTAGACCATTCCAATGAAGGGATTTGTAGTAAATAATGAGATCGCAGCTCTGCTCAAGTGCCTCCGTGTCGGCCAACACGGGTCTCCTGCTGACAGCTTTACAGCTGTCAGTAGGAGAGATCAAATTTTAAATGCCTGTATCTCTTAAACCATAGCGGTTTGAGAGATACGTTGTTTTTGCATTTAGCTCAGCTTTTTAAGCTCTTCTAAATGCAAAAAAAAAACACTTTTTTTGTGGACATCACTAACATTTTAAAGAAGCAGCTGTAACAGAATGCTAATTTTTCCCTCGTAACATAACATGAGTTTCGTGCATGCAGGAAGTGAAAGCACACGTCATTATTAATAAACATCCAACGACAGATCTGAGCATTAAAACTGATTTATAGGAGTGTGGGAGAGAGAAATCTTACACTGAGAGCAGTTCTAAGACCATACACACGCTTCCCGTTACTTATTTTTTTTAATAAGGTCTTACATTCCTTGTAACCCCTTGAAGGGAGGGAATGTGAGAATAGAACGTTGCAGATAAACGTGGTACTCGGATCAATGGCACTCCAAGTGTTAAACAGGCACACACTATGGCGTTGAACTAAACAGTGAAGTGAAAGCAGAGCTCAACCTGCAGCCCAGAAATCGACAGGAGAGCCATCCAATCAGCTAGCAGCGTTAAACCTTTCCCCGGTGTATGCTAGGAGCCGTTCACGTTCTGGTGGGTCTCCTGTCTGCACGTATTGGTGTTCTTTAATCCTTTGGATGTTTGAGCGTTATGTGACACAGTAATAACTCCTGAGCCAATGACAGGGGCGAGAGTGGCACCACTGAAGGGAACATAAATAGTAGCGCACATGCAGATCCCTTGCACCAGAGCTGACTACATGAACTTCATCTCCCAGGATCCTTCCTGTCAGTGGCTCCTGTCACCTCCAAACTTACTGCAACCATGTTGCTCTAAGATTGGCACTGAGAGTAGTCGGTGACAGGAAGGATCCTGGGACATGGGGTTCACGTAATTGAGCATAGGGGGAGGGATACGTCATGTGGAAAAAAATGGAGTGCTGACATCAGCCGCAGCAGGGTACATGAGTAGGAGGTATTCAGTGGCGTGTGTATATATGATGTGTGTAATACATGAATGCATACAGAGAGACACACACGCATATCTGATCGTCTTCTCCTACAAATGTGCGCCTCTCATAGCAGAGTGATGACAACGCAGTGTTAGTCCTTGTAAGCACGGCAGTTGGGAGTGGTGTAAGTTGATGGGTAAGAAAATAGTGAGGAGAGTCTGTGTTCTTTCGGTAGTGGAGTGAGATCTAGCATCGGCCTTCCAGCTCTTTTGTGAATGTGGTGCTTATGAGTGAAAAGAAACACACAATCTTCTAAGGGTAACACTGTATGTTATATACACTGTATGTTATCCTCACAGGATCGTGTGTTTCTTTTCATTCATAAGCACCACATTCAAAAAACAGCTGGAAGGCCGATGCTTGATCTCACTCCACTACCAGCATTTGAATGTGTGCTCCAGACTCCTAGCTCCCTGGACCATACTGGTAGGCTGGGCACAGAGCAAAAAGCATGATCATGATCCAGACAGCAGTGTAGGTGAGGAGAAAGGAGTGGAAGAACATGGAAGTTGGAAGGTGTTTGAATAACTGCAGACATTCTCATAGGAGTAACGTGTGTTTGGGGGGGCGTGTATGTGTGTCTGTGGTGTAGGAGCAAGTGGCAGCCATTTTGTTTTTCTTGAGTTGTATAGTGGAGAGCGGGCCAACTCCCTGCATGATTTTCACACCAGTAGCATCCACTGCAACTGGTGTTAAAATCACGCCCTCATTGAATCACCCAATGGGAGCAGTAACTCCTCCTTACTGCCACTTCTGGGTGTGTTTTTCCAGGCACAAAGTCTTCTTTTATAGCTATAGATCACCCAATGGGAGCAGTAACTCCTCCTTACTGCCACTCCTGGGTGTGTTTTGTCAGGCACAAAGTCTTCTTTTATATATATAGATTAGGGGTCCGTACCTCCCAAGTGTCCCTCTTTAGGAGATATTAGGAGTTCATACCTCCCTAGCGTCCCTCTTTAGGAGATATTAGGGGTCCGTGCCTCCCAAGTGTCCCTCTTTACGAGATATTAGGGGCCTGTACCACCCAAGTGTCCCTCTTTACTAGATATTAGGGGCCTGTACCACACAAGTGTCCCTCTTTAGGAGATATTAGGTGTCCGTACCTCCCTAGTGTCCCTCTTGAGGAGATATTAGGGGTCTATACCTCCCTAGTGTCCCTCTTTAGGAGATATTTTAGGGGTTCATACCACCCAATTGTCCCTCTTTAGCAGATACTATGGGCCCGTACCACCCAAGTGTCCCTCTTTAGGAGATATTGGGGTCCCATATCTTAAACTACACGTTCTCGGTATTGCCTCCTCCCCAGCCACCCCACAACAAAACTGTCCCCCGAATCTTTGGCCATTTAAAATATCGGGAATCACTGCATTTCTCTCTTGGTTTCCACTACCAACATGACCAGGTTTTAGTACAAACAGGATAAATAAATATTGTTATCACGTGATCTGTAACAACCAATCAAGACCCTCTCCTCCTACTAAGCTCTTCCAATCAAAGATGGCCTTTTGCATGACGGCTTGATGAAACGTAGCGCCTTCTGTCAGACCCGTGACATCCTGGATGGGGGCGGGCTGCTGGAGCCCCAAGCTGATTGGGCTTTACGGATAGGCACTGGCCAACAGGAATGGAGTATTGGGGAGCAGCTGCTGAGACAGACCAATCAGGAGGAACATTGTATGTGACGCAGTGACAGGCGATTGTTTACTGCCGGAGCCGGCTGACTGAGGGGACCCAGGAAGGCTGTCGCAGGACAGACCGCGGCTCGGGAGGGATGGAGGCCGCAGGAGGAGATGGAGCCGGAGGGGAGACGTTCTGCCTGTCCTATAACCAGGACTGCACGTAAGAGAGAGTGAGGGGATGTGGGGGGGTAATATCTGTATAACTATCCCCCTATATACTATTATATCTGTATAAACACCTCCCTATATACTATTATAGCTGTATAACTATCCCCTTATATACTATATCTGTAAACACCTCCCTAGATACTATTATATATGTATAAACATTCCCATGCATTATTATATCTGTGTAAATACCCCCCCATATACTCACACATTACTATATACTATTATGTACAAACCCCTCTGCATAAACACCCCTCTATATACTATTATATCTGTATAAACACCTCCCTATATCCAATTATATCTGTATAAACATTCCAGTGCATTATTATATCTGTATAAACACCCCTCTATAAACTTATATCTGTTTAAACATCTCCCTATATACAATTATATCTGTATAAACATTCCCATGCATTAGTATATCTGTATAAACACCCCTCTATAAACTATTATATCTGTATAAACATCTCCCTATATTCTCTTATACTATAGACATAACCCTTTGTATACTGTTATAACTGTACACATAACCCTCTGTACACACACATACTACTATATACTATTATATCTATGTACATATTCCTCTCTACACACACACTACAATATACTGGTATATCTGTATACATACCCCTCTGTATATGCAGTCCTCTCTACTGTTATATCTGTGTATATATAATTAATGTGACCAGACCCCTGCTTTAGTACAGGACAGCTATGAAGACCATAATGCAGATTAATACACATTCCATTGCAGTCCTGCGGAATCACATTTTCATAAGAGTTCTACAGTAAATCATGGGTCTTTCCGCCTTATACATAATCTCGCTGTACTGTTCCAACTCTCTACACAAACATACGTACATACATATCCATCTGTGTTTAAAAGAAAATATAAATAATGCGTGCATACTCTTATATACCACCTCTGCATACATTCATATGTACCCCTGTTACACCATTGATAAATACTTACTGTTCTGTGCCACCTGTATCCCTACATATCTATCAATGCCACCGTTGCATACATACATACATACATACATACATACCTATTTGTATCATCTTCTTATACACAGCTTTGTATGGTCATTTCTGCATTTGTCTGTTTGCACTTTACTACTTCTTATATACATATTTGGCCACCTCTATATAAGCACCCCTCAGTGCCATTACTATATTCATAAACCCCAGGTCTCCTCTAATGATAGCACCCTCTTTGCCACCTCTATAGAAATATCTGTGTATACACACCCCTCTGTACTGTAACAATTCTAGATTTGTCACATATACACTGTGCCACCCCTGTAGACATCGTCTTGCCACTTCTAGAGCCATACATCTCAGTATACCCACCCGCTGTATGCACAGTTGCAGCTTACCTCTGCTCCACAGCATTATCACACATCTAACCTGTCAGTGTATAATGTCATTCTGTTCTCACAGGAAAATATATCAGCTTGTTATGATCCAGCTGTCACAGCCATTGTCTTTTATAGACCCTGAGGATTTTTGGTATTGTCACTTTCAGTAGATTTATATTTGTGTAACGTTCTCAGGACCTGTGGGATGTCTTTATTGCAAAAAAGCGTTACAATGTCTGTCATGTTGGGAAACAAACTGAGGGAGACCAAGCAAGGGTTCTGTGTCATTTTGTGTTGTTTTCCAAGTGTAGAGTTAGACTTAAGAACTGGTAGAATGTTCCCAGAGTTTACCAGTATGGAGTGCTTAACCCTTGGGACTATACATGCAAAATGTAGTTATTTATTTTATTTATTTAGAAAATGTTTTACCAGGAAGAATACATTGAGATTTTTCTCATTTTCAATTATGTCCTGGATCAACAAGAGGAGTGATTTTCTCCATCTCCACCAAAGAGGAAAATAACAATTTCCATTCATTTAAATTAGGCTTTTAACCCCTTCAGTGCTAATGTGACCACCATGCAATGCTCTGAGACCTCTCTAGTTTTCTAGGGTTTTAAAGCTCAGTTTAAATCAAAATGAATTTTTAGAAGTCCCCAATTTTGCAGCAGCTTTGCCCCACAATGGCTCCAGGTTTCTTTTGTACATAAGGCTCTTGGTTGATGGTAGAGACATTTCATAGTGTATCGGAGATGTCTTTTTGAATCCAAGGAGTTAATACACACCTTGTCATAGAGAATACATGTGAAACAGAAACATTTTCAGGGTAAACAGCTTTTTCTGTTGTTGTAACAAAGTGGAAATTGTGAAAGGTTATTTGATAAAATCAAACAGAAAATGTAGCAAGTCTGTAAAATCATTTATCAAAATGCAACAGTGAAAATACTCTTTATAGATCAAGATGAAATACAAATGTATGTATAATATAGAACAAGGCTGTCCAAGTTTAGTCCTCAAAAGCCACCAACAGGCCAGGATTTAAAGAGATAGTAATACTTAATTTATGTAAGCTATAATATTGTAGGTATTAAACAAATCAAAGCACTGCCCCTTTTAGCTATGTCAGCACTCTAGCTGTCAGACTTGGATTCTGGTCTGCGGACAGGACTGTTCATCTGGAGAGCCAAAATATCAGTGGATACAAAGGAAATCTTCATGACAACGGTCTACAAAGTGGGCACGGTTCGAGGCAGTAGACCGTTATCATGAAGATTTCCTTTCTATCCACTGATATTTTGGATCTCCAGATGAGCTGTCCGCTCAGCAGACCAGAATCCAAGTCTGACAGCTAGAGCACTGACGTAGCTAAAAGGGGCAGGAGGGGTCAACTTTAGATCGAGATTACTCTTAAACTATTAAAGTTATTGCAAAAAGACATAGATGCTTTGGTTTATTTATTTATTTAATGCCTACATAAATGGAGTATTACTATCCCTTTAAGGATTTCCCTGATTAAGCACAGATGAGTTGCTCAATGGCTCATTCATTTTGACTGAGTCACCTGTGCTTAATGTTTTCTTCCAAAAGCAGCTCAGATCATTCGTCATAGTGAATAGTACGGATGTCTGATGCTCACACTGTTCATAACTTGCTAGTTACGCTGTAATTAGATAATGAAGTTTACCCCTCCCGAACCTTTTTCCAGATTCAGAGTGTCTACCTCAGATCTGAGAGCGAATCACTAGAGGGACAATCTTCAGTCAGTTTTAGGAGAAACCTGTCCTCGTTCATCAAGGCAACCAGGGTTTTCTTAAAACTGACAGAAGGAAGATTGTCCCTAGTTGTGATCTGTCTGGTCCAATGACCGGCTTTCGTATCTGAGGGAAGGCAGCGTACGATCTGGAAAAGGGGTGTGAGGGGTAAACTTCATCTTATAATTCCAGCGTAGCTATCAAGTTATGAACAGTGCGAGCAGCAGACATCAGTACTATTCACTATGAAGAACGATCTAAGCCACTTGTGTAAGGAAACATTAATAACCCTTTAAATCCTGGCCTGTTGGTGGCCCTTGAAGACTGAACTTGGACAGCCCTGATATAGAAGGGCAAAATATATAGTGAAAACTACCACTGCACTGACACACACATTGCAAAAAAAAAAAAAAAAAGAGGAACAGTTCTGGAAAAACACACAGCTTTACCACAGGGGGCAAACAAGAAATATACCAAACCTCTGGTCTTTTAAGTCCTTGAATGCTAGAGAGATCTCCAACACGTTGTGAAGCAGTGCATTGCAATTGTCTGTAGCTTTCAATAAGGTAAAAGACCCATTGGAATCAACAGGAAGATTTCTTTGTCTCCTGTGGTGCAGCTCGTTTATTCCCAAACTGCTCTTGTACATAAGATGCAGAGTCATAACCCAGTCCCTTCTGTCTCTTTTACCTTTATATACATTCTGCCTCCTGTACGGCTGAGATACCCACTACTGCTCGTATGATACCAGACGTCCGGAGTATACGCTGTGCATTACTTTAACACTTAGTAACACTACAAATCTCCTAATAATAGTGACCCCGTTTCCCTTCATCTAGGCAGGATGACGACCCCCATTTCCCTTCATCTAGGCAGGATGATGACCCTCGTTTCCCTTGATCTAGGCAGGATGGCGACCCCCGTTTCCCTTGATCTAGGCAGGATGGCGACCCCCGTTTCCCTTGATCTAGGCAGGATGACGATCCCCGTTTCTCTTCATCTAGGCAGGATGATGACCCTCGTTTCCCTTCATCTAGGCAGGATGACAACCCTCGTTTCCCTTCATCTAGGCAGGATGACGACCCTCGTTTCCCTTCATCTAGGCAGGATGACGACCCTCGTTTCCCTTCATCTAGGCAGGATGATGACCCTCGTTTCCCTTCATCTAGGCAGGATGACAACCCTCGTTTCCCTTCATCTAGGCAGGATGACGACCCTCGTTTCCCTTGATCTAGGCAGGATGACGATCCCTGTTTCCCTTGATCTAGGCAGGATGACGACCCCCGTTTCCCTTGATCTAGGCAGGATGGCGACCCCCGTTTCCCTTGATCTAGGCAGGATGACGACCCTCGTTTCCCTTGATCTAGGCAGGATGGCGACCCCCGTTTCCCTTGATCTAGGCAGGATGACGACCCTCGTTTCCCTTGATCTAGGCAGGATGACGACCCCCGTTTCCCTTGATCTAGGCAGGATGACGACCCTCGTTTCCCTTGATCTAGGCAGGATGACGACCCCCGTTTCCCTTGATCTAGGCAGGATGACGACCCTCGTTTCCCTTGATCTAGGCAGGATGGCGACCCTCGTTTCCCTTGATCTAGGCAGGATGGCGACCCCCGTTTCCCTTGATCTAGGCAGGATGACGACCCTCGTTTCCCTTGATCTAGGCAGGATGACGACCCCCGTTTCCCTTGATCTAGGCAGGATGGCGACCCCCGTTTCCCTTGATCTAGGCAGGATGGCGACCCCCGTTTCCCTTGATCTAGGCAGGATGACGACCCCCGTTTCCCTTGATCTAGGCAGGATGACGACCCCCGTTTCCCTTGATCTAGGCAGGATGGCGACCCCCGTTTCCCTTGATCTAGGCAGGATGGCGACCCCCGTTTCCCTTGATCTAGGCAGGATGGCGACCCCCGTTTCCCTTGATCTAGGCAGGATGGCGACCCCCGTTTCCCTTGATCTAGGCAGGATGACGACCCTCGTTTCCCTTGATCTAGGCAGGATGATGACCCTAGTTTCCCTTGATCTAGGCAGGATGACGACCCCTGTTTCCCTTGATCTAGGCAGGATGACGACCCTCGTTTCCCTTGATCTAGGCAGGATGACGACCCTTGTTTCCCTTGATCTAGGCAGGATGGCGACCCTCGTTTCCCTTGATCTAGGCAGGATGACGACCCCCGTTTCCCTTGATCTAGGCAGGATGACTATCCCCGTTTCCCTTGATCTAGGCAGGATGACTATCCCCGTTTCCCTTGATCTAGGCAGGATGGCGACCCCCGTTTCCCTTGATCTAGGCAGGATGACGACCCTCGTTTCCCTTGATCTAGGCAGGATGACGACCCCCGTTTCCCTTGATCTAGGCAGGATGACGACCCTCGTTTCCCTTGATCTAGGCAGGATGACGACCCTTGTTTCCCTTGATCTAGGCAGGATGACGACCCCCGTTTCCCTTGATCTAGGCAGGATGGCGACCCTCGTTTCCCTTGATCTAGGCAGGATGACGACCCCTGTTTCCCTTGATCTAGGCAGGATGGCGACCCTCGTTTCCCTTGATCTAGGCAGGATGACTATCCTTGTTTCCCTTGATCTAGGCAGGATGACGATCCTTGTTTCCCTTGATCTAGGCAGGATGACGATCCTTGCTTCCCTTGATCTAGGCAGGATGACGACCCCCGTTTCCCTTGATCTAGGCAGGATGACGACCCCCGTTTCCCTTGATCTAGGCAGGATGACGACCCCCGTTTCCCTTGATCTAGGCAGGATGGCGACCCTCGTTTCCCTTCATCTGGGCAGGATGACGACCCTCGTTTCCCTTCATCTGGGCAGGATGACAACCCCCATTTCCCTTCATCTAGGCAGGATGACGACCCCCATTTCCCTTCATCTAGCCAGGACATCCTAATAGTGACTAGGAATCAATTCTACATGAATTCATTCTCCAGGACTGGTCTTTAAACGGGACCTGTCACCCTCAAACTAGTTTCATTGGATTTACAGAGAAATAATGCCATGTTGCAGTAAAATAAGTATTTTTTGAAACATTAACTCTTTATATCTAGGTGGTGGTCCTCTGATATGATGCAGTTTGTTTGCCCTAGAATTGTTCCTCTTTACTTTGTGAATATGGCCGTTAGAGTTCTGAATGCTCAGCATCTTACCTGCCCATCTAGAAATCATTAGTCATTTCCCAGCTATGGGGCAGAGGGAAGTAACTTACCACTGAGTGTTTTCAATTAGAGCCTTTGAAGTGAGTCAGGGAACACCGGCTTTGGTAATAGGCTGGTGCACGTGGAACGTTTTGATTTATTTATTTAATTCCTTTTGGCAGTTGCTTTGATGCTGAACAAATACAGCTGTGTTTTGATTCTAGTTTATGATTATTTTATAACTTTTTTTATGTCCAGATTTGTTGCAGGAAAAAACCTCTAACAGGAGAGAACAGATTCCAGGAGCCAAGGCGCTTGGGTTCCTAAAATGTTTCTTCTAAATTTTAGGGGTATTTTGTATCTTTCTGTATACACGTACTGCATACAGGGGCTCCTTTAACTCCTAGCTGGCTCCTAAAAATGGTGTCCAGCTACTAAGATTATTATATTTGTGTCCACCTCTGACTTAAGTTTCTTTTAGGGGAAGCCTTAACCCATTGAGTGTCAGAGGTGCAACATACTGCATTGCAGTGCATTACACCCCCCTCTGGGTTTATGCCTTCAGTTAGGACAAGACGGGTGTATAGTCTGTCGACTATTGATTAACCTCTTGAGCACCAGAGGTGAACAACACATTGCATCTCAATGCATTACACATCTCAAGGGATTAGTGTAACTACAAGCAGAATAATAATGTTAGATTGTAGTAAGACGGTAGCACGTCATGCTCTGGGTGCCGTGATTGGCTGGCACAGATTTAAGGGTTTATTACTAAACCTAACTGGCGGTTGATTCACAGGACAGCCTCCCAGTAAAGGTGTCAGTGGCTCCAGCTGTAATGCTGTACAGTATCAAGGATATGTGGGCCATATTCAATACGTTAACCCCTTTAAGTGCCAGAGGGGAATCAAGGCATTGGGAAGCAATTCCTTGTATACCCATCTGGCACTCACAGGGTTAGACAGGTGCAATTATAGAGTAAATCAACTAACCGTTATTTATGTTGATTTGCAGATGTTGCCATTCAAGGGGTTGAAAACTTCATTTAAATCTATGGGGATTTGGGGAATTTATATTTGTCTTCACCCACACTTATGGTGCAGTTAGTTTGGTCCAGTTTGTCTGATATATTGGGTAAAAGCTGCGCAAATCTGGGTAAATTAACGGAACAAAGGGGCACAGTAAACACTTACAGCATGTTTTAATTAATTTAAATGTGGATTTTAACCTTTTGAGTACTGTCTTACTAAGATAACCATGGCTGTCTTACTGTGACCATACAGGCCGATGTACTAGGACGAACTGGTGGAATCCTGGAATACAAATAAATATTTATATATTGTTTTAAATTAGACTTTTAACCCCTTGTGTGTTGAAGACTTTTCCAATGAATTTCAAGCAAATGGTTAACCCTTTGAATGACAGAGGTGTACAATTTGCATACCCCTTTGGCACTCAAAGGGTTAAAAGCACCACTGACTTCAATGGGAATGTTTATTTTTCCGTATGAGTCTCGCTGTCCCACCCCCGGCCTTGCTCCTTTGTCCACTGATCCTTAGATTTGCTCTGAGAAAACCTTATACGTCTACAGGGGACACAAAACACAGCAATTCATTTTGTATATTGATCTCGGGATGTTGTGATAAGAAATCAGAATATCAATACATTTTTGTTCGATAGTATTTGGAAATGAGTTTTGCAAACCAGTGAACAGAAGCAGTATATGTATTTTTATTGTGTGTTCTAGGTCCTTGGCCATTGGATTGAAAACTGGGTACAAGCTCTTCTCTCTGAGCTCCGTTGATCAGTTGGATCTCGTCCATGAAAGCAGTGAGTGTTCTCTTGCACTTTGTGTAAATGATCCAGGAGAGAAGGTGTTGGAGATCTGTACTTGAGCGCTAACGTTTTCACCTTAAAGTTCACCCGTCACCTTGAATTTGTTTGATTATTTGAAAACTTCATTTAAAACTGCTTATGTACTATGTTAGCTAAAAGGCCATTAGTTGTATTGTTTAGAAGATTCAAACTTTTATTTCTGGAAAAAGAGAAAGACGGTCAGTGCAGCACATGCCGTAATTAGCATATGAAATGTCACTGAAAGCATAATTAACGTATGAAACTACACTGTAAACATAATTAGTAAATGAAACCTCACAGAAAGCTGAACTGTCACACATTAGCTTAAGGGGATCTCTCACCCCTAAACAAGTTAGGCTTATTCATTTTTTAAAACACTACTAGGGCTAAAATTATTGTTTACAGAGGGCCCGGCACCCCACTTCCGCATAGACTGCAGGAGTAGCCAACCTGATATATTCACAGTTGTTATCAGTAAAAAATTGTGGCCCTCAGACATGATTTCTGTTCATATGGTCCACGACTGAAAACCGTTGGATGCCTTGGAGACATAAATTATACGTTTGTTTGTCTTGTGGGTAACGTGACACATAAACAGTTTTTAATGATGTCTTCAGATACAAACGTGAATCAAGGTGCCAGGTCCACTTTAAGGGGACAGTAATGTCCCATAAAAAAATGCTTAGAGTTTTGTAGAGGTTAAAAAAATAAACTATATGATACAAATCCTATCTCTCAAACCGCTACGGGGTGAGAGATTTCCCCCAATAAAGTTTCTCTTCCCCTGAGGTCCGCTGTAAAGCCGATAGAAGGAGATCCGTATTGGCCAACACGAGGAGGCTCTTCAGCAGAGCCGCAATAGCACGATTTAAAAAGAATTACTTCTGTGGAATGGTCTACAAAGTGTGCTTGCAAACCAGGCACACTTTGTAGACCTTTCCAGCTAAGTATTTCTTTTTAAATCGTGCCATTGCGGCTCTGCTGAAGAGCTGCTTGTTGGTCACCGGACCATGAACTCCTGCTGTCAGCTCTCAGCGATGTCAGGAGAAGGGGAGGGGGGGGAACTGTAACAGAGGATATCTCTCAGACCATAGCTGTTTGAGAGACAGGATTTGTGGCATTTAACTTATTTTTTTAATCTCTACAAAACTCTAAACATGTTTTATGGGATATTACTGTCCCTTTAAGGGGCTTTCCTCATATGACACATTTAGTTAAATGTTGAAGGGAAGTAAAAAAAAACTGCTTATATGTTCTTTGTAACATAAATATTTTTAGAAATTAACTTGTTTGTTGGTGGTACAGTCTGGCACGTTATGCTAATTATTTTGTGCTCAGCCAGTTGTGACAAATGGTCAGAAAGTAGAACAGTGAATGGTTTCTGATGTCCCATATGTGGATCCATTATCCTGAAGGCTGATGAATGTGCTCAGAGCCGGTGTTATCTCTGAGTAATGTCCGGTGTTACCTCTGAGTAATGTCCGGTGTTACCTCTGAGTAATGTCTGGTGTTACCTCTGAGTAATGTCCGGTGTTATCTCTGAGTAATGTCCGGTGTTATCTCTGAGTAATGTCCGGTGTTACCTCTGAGTAATGTCCGGTGCTATCTCTGAGTAATGTCCGGTGTTACCTCTGAGTAATGTCCGGTGTTACCTCTGAGTAATGTCCGGTGTTACCTCTGAGTAATGTCCGGTGTTACCTCTGAGTAATGTCCGGTGTTACCTCTGAGTAATGTCCGGTGTTACCTCTGAGTAATGTCCGGTGTTACCTCTGAGTAATGTCCGGTGTTACCTCTGAGTAATGTCCGGTGTTACCTCTGAGTAATGTCCGGTGTTACCTCTGAGTAATGTCCGGTGTTACCTCTGAGTAATGTCCGGTGTTACCTCTGAGTAATGTCCGGTGTTATCTCTGAGTAATGTCCGGTGTTACCTCTGAGTAATGTCCGGTGTTATCTCTGAGTAATGTCCGGTGTTACCTCTGAGTAATGTCCGGTGCTATCTCTGAGTAATGTCCGGTGTTATCTCTGAGTAATGTCCGGTGTTATCTCTGAGTAATGTCCGGTGCTATCTCTGAGTAATGTCCGGTGCTATCTCTGAGTAATGTCCGGTGCTATCTCTGAGTAATGTCCGGTGTTACCTCTGAGTAATGTCCGGTGTTACCTCTGAGTAATGTCCGGTGTTACCTCTGAGTAATGTCCGGTGTTACCTCTGAGTAATGTCCGGTGTTACCTCTGAGTAATGTCCGGTGTTACCTCTGAGTAATGTCCGGTGCTATCTCTGAGTAATGTCCGGTGTTACCTCTGAGTAATGTCCGGTGTTACCTCTGAGTAATGTCCGGTGTTACCTCTGAGTAATGTCCGGTGTTACCTCTGAGTAATGTCCGGTGTTACCTCTGAGTAATGTCCGGTGTTACCTCTGAGTAATGTCCGGTGTTATCTCTGAGTAATGTCCGGTGTTACCTCTGAGTAATGTCCGGTGTTACCTCTGAGTAATGTCCGGTGTTACCTCTGAGTAATGTCCGGTGTTACCTCTGAGTAATGTCCGGTGTTACCTCTGAGTAATGTCCGGTGTTACCTCTGAGTAATGTCCGGTGCTATCTCTGAGTAATGTCCTGTGTGTCTGGCTTCAAATAGCTCTAATCTGAGTACTGTCCATGGTGCTGAAATCAGACGCTACATGGCTAGGGTACCCAGGGCAGTGTGTGCCAGTGGGTTGTTCTTGGTGTAGGAGAACCTCTCTAGGGTAACATACTGGCACTGGACATAACAGCAGGGAGTGGAGCGCCTGCGTTAATGAGATGGTAATGGTTAGATATTACTGCAGGCTGGATTCTTCAGTATAGTTTCTTATAATGAAACGTACCTTTCTAAAGTCTCATAACGCTGTGATCTTCATTTTATTTTAATTAAGTGTCGGCTTCCTGCCCATTTTCTATACGTAACTGTACCCCTCCCCTCAGATCTGAAATCCTGTCACTTGACTGTTTGTGATGAGGGACAATCTTCTGTCTGTCAGTATGAGGAAATCCTTGTCCCCCTGGATGAACGAGGGCAGATTTTTCCTTATCCTGACAGAAGATTGTCCCTCGTCGCGATCCATCCTGACCTGCTTGCTGCTCTGAGGGGAAGCATCGTGATATATGGAAAAGGGGTGGGAGGGGGACACTTTTAATTAAAATAAAACAAAGAACACAACATTACGAGCATTTAAAAAGGAACGTTTTGTTATAAAAAAACAAAAAAAAACCCAAAAAGCTATTGAAGAATCCGGCTTGCAGTAATATCTAACCATTACTATCTCTTTAATCTGTGTTTCACAGGTGCCCTGACTCGCTGATGGAGGTATCATTAGGGACACCGCGCCAATGTTAAAGGGATAGTAATACTTCATTTTTACTATTCCCCCTTCTTGTAGCCCTTAACCCCTTAGTGACCGGCCGTGCGTGCACGCGACCAGCACTTAACGCCCACCAAACTTTTTTCCCCATTGCTTCCAATGACTTCCTGGACGTACATGTATGTCCTCTGTCACTAAATGACAGTTTCTGCAGGAGGTACATGTGTGTCCATTGTCGGGATGGGGTTAAAAATTGGAATTAAACGAGACCAGCGGCATCTCTCAGACCTTTATGGTGTGAGAGATATCCACATTCAAAGTTCCCTCTCCTTCTCTCTCCCCTGACGTCAGCGTTCTAGCTGACAGCAGGGGAATCCAGTCCGTGAAAAAAAAATTCAGAGCCGTCACCGGTCCCGGGACCAGATTTCCCTGCTGTCAGCTATAACGCTGACGTCATGGGAGAGAGAAGGAGAGGGAACTTTGAATGTGGATATCTCTCAAACCATAAAGGTTTGAGAGATGCCGCTGGTCTCTTTTAATTCCGACAGGGCCACTTTAAGATAGATGTATTTGCACATCTCACTTTGGCTTAAAAAGGGCTGTAAACATCCTATATAATAATTTGCTAAATCGTGTGTAACGCCGCGACATGCGCAGTAGACACTACTGCACGTGCTGCAGTCATGCGCAGTACAGACTTCCCGCACCGCGGCTGATACAGAGCTGGGCACTCTGAAGGAGCATCTAGCTCTGTATCAGCCGTGGTGCGGGCAGTCTCTACTGCGCGTGACTGCCCCGTGACCGGGTGGCAGTGGCACTGTGGCCTGTGTAACGGGCTGTTCAACTAGTATATTCTAAAAGAAATCCAATATATTTAATATCTCCACTATAAGAAGTGTAAAAGTCCCTTTGGTGGTGGTGCGAATCACAGTGTCTATGTTCCGGAGCGCAATGTGCAGCCGGTTCCTCATTCTGAGCCCTTTTTGTTCCGCGTTTAGATGAGATCTCTGAGGTTTACATCGTGGAGCGCCTCTTCTCCAGCAGCCTGGTGGTGGTGGTGAGCCATTCCAAACCGCGCCAAATGAACGTCTTCCACTTCAAGAAGGGCACCGAGATCTGCAACTACAACTACTCCGGGAACATCCTGTCCATCCGGCTGAACCGCCAGGTGTTGTACCGCCCCGTGCGCCAGTCTGTCCCCTCCCGCTTTTATTATACCAGGATTGATGGGCCACTTATGACCTGTTTGGCATTCCTATTAACCCTTTGTGTGCCAACGTATTGCAAAGCTCCTTAGAGGATACTTTAAAGTTCCCCATTGATTTAAAGGGACAGTAATATCCGAGGAAAAATATTTATAGTTTTGTAGTGCTTAAAAATTACAGTCTGTCTCTCAAATCGCTATAGTTTGAGAGATATTTACATCTAAAGTTCCCTCCTCCCTCCCCTTCTCCTGCTGTCAGCTTTACAGAAGGAGATCCGTGTCGGCCGACATGAGGAGGCTCTGCAGCACAGCCGAAATCACGTTATTTAAAAGAAATTACTTAATTGGAATGGTCTACAAAGTGTGCTTGCAAACCAGGCTCTCTTTGTAGACCTTTCCAATGAAGTAATTATTTTCCAGTAATGCGATTTTGGCTGTGCTGCAGAGCCACCGGCTGGTTCCTGGACACGATTCCCCTGCGGTCAGCACAGCGCTGACGTCAGAGAAGGGGGAGGGGGGGGACTTTAGTGCCGAATATCTCTCAAACCATAGCAGTTTGAGAGAGAGGGTTTGTTGCATATATAGTGTCATTTTTTTAAGCACTACAACTACTGACCCTTTAAAATGGGGCTTTTGACTCCTTGAATGCTGTTGATATCTCTATTGCCGTGAGACCTCTCTAGCACTGAGTGAGTTAAAATTAGCATTTAGAGTGGAACTTTCAGATAATAGCCAGTCGCCATGTATTCATTAAATACATGGCAACTACCTTGAAAATAGATGTTTTACTGTAAAAAAATAGATGTGTCTAAAGGAATCCGTCCCGTTTGGAGACCGGAACTGAGGCTAGAGCGCAGACATCTTGTTTGTGCGCCTGCGCCGTCAGTCCCGGTCTCCATAGAGTAGACTGCTTTGCACCATATGGTCACCGGAAGGGACTGACAGCGCAGACCGCACTAACCTGCTCATCAGTCCCAAAACGGGACGGATTCTTTTAAACACATGTATTTTTTTGGGGTAAGACATCTATTTTCAAGCTAGTCACCATTCATTTAATGAACGCATGGCGACTGGCTATTATCTGAAAGTTCCAGTTTAGATCAGTGGCGGTTTATTTGTTCCTTATGGCACAGTTGGTTTTCTCCAGGTTTTGTCTGCTTGCGGCCCAGATACTTTGCTTTAAACCTGTTCCATTCCTCACCACTGGCGGCTCTGATTTGGTTTTGTGTTGCAGAGGCTGGTTGTGTGTCTGGAAGAATCAATTTATATACATAACATTAAAGATATGAAACTCCTGAAGACCCTGCTGGACACCCCTCGGAACCCATCAGGTGAGAGGACAGGAGGCACGAAGGTGGGCAATGTAATCATCAATTCTTCACAAATGGACTGTAAAATAGAACAATAAAGAATCCAAAAGAACAAAATGCTTTTTTTAATATATTTAATGTCCTCAAACAATGATAATACATAGTCATATATCATAAACATTAGGGATACAATGAAAACTGTGGCTAGTCATTTATAGGACACTGCTGGGGTTATGTGCACTTAATACCTTTACTCCATGCAGCTTCTGTAATAACTCTGTTTGTTTTCTAAGGCTTAAAATCTTCTCTTCCATGTGATCTGTGGGGATTCCCATTACAGTAGCGATATTGATAGGATTGCTACAGAACAGCCTATCTATGTTATATCAATGTACTTGCAATATAAATTTTCAGTATTTTTTTTTTTTTTTGGATGAACATTCGATTTACAAGGCGAGCTTTCGAAAGCAACAACGTCCCTTTATCAAGTCAAAAACAATACTAATAATCACAATTAAACATCGGAGTCAGATGTCCGGTATCACATACCGCCATACACATTTATTTTGCATCTGCATCACTCCACTAACGCGGCCACCTCAAGCTCAGTTCCTATATCCGTGTAGGAAGATAAAATCTGTAGAGACTTGTTTAGCAGAGTGAAAGACATATGAACAGACAGCAATCAAATATATAGAATTCCCTACAAAGTCCAATGAAACAGAAAACACCACTATAATATTTAAGGGAGAAGTAACTTCTCCCAATAAGGTAGACATGACAGTTACGGGCAGGACTGCAGGAGACAAACGGCATCCATTGCACATGTTAATCTTAACCCATAAAGGACCAGAGGAGTGTGCAGTGGATTGCTTCAAAGTGTGTTTTGCATTCCTCTGGTCCTTAAAGGGTTAAGTGGGCTCATGCACTCTGCCTGCTTCAGTTTTAAGAAATTTCCAGCAACTGTCATGTCCACCTCCATACATCTGGCATCCTGCCAGTAACTGTCATGTCTGCCCCCATGGACCTGACATCCTGCCAGTAACTGTCATGTCTGCCCCCATGGACCTGACATCCTGCCAGTAACTGTCATGTCTGCCCCCATGGACCTGACATCCTGCCAGTAACTGTCATGTCTGCCCCCATGGACCTGACATCCTGCCAGTAACTGTCATGTCTGCCCCCATGGACCTGACAACTGGGACTGATTTTGAAGTATTTCCAGAACTGCAAAATTCACAGTGGCTATTAGGATTTCCTCTGTGTCCAATCCACGGCAATGACTGTGGGGGTTAGCTCCGCCTTACAGCTGGTAGGACCAAATCAAAATTATAAACATCCGGTTCCTCCTCCTCCCTCTCAGTTATTTTGGTTCTACTAAGCTGGAAGGATGGAGTTATTGCCTCTCTAGAAGATTTATTGTTTTGTACAGCTATACACTTCACCAACTGACGTGAAGTATATTCTTACTCTCATCTGGCCTGAATATCCTCCCACAGTGAGGTTCGCATGGGGCCCAGTATTAAGGCACTGTACTGCCTGTTTGGTGTTCTTACCTCTCCCGTAGGATACGGAATGCAAGCCGCATTCAGGAGCCTCTGCAATACCGGTACCATGATCTCACATGTAACGGGTGCGTTGTCAGTATGGACGGCACAGTTTGTTCCTACAATCAAGCCTCGCTGGATCAGCCTTCAATAGTCTGCTGCCAGTGGTGCCCATCTCTTCCATAGTAATCTGGGATGCAACCTGCATTAGGAGCCTGTGCAGTGTGGGCGCTGCGATTTTTCTTTGAGCGGTGCGTTTCAGCATGGAACTCAGTCTGTCTCTTTAATCGAGCAAGGCTGAGCCTGGGATAGGCTCCTGTTCATTGATGAAACCCGGAAGTGTCTATGCGTTCCAACGATGGAACGCACACCTATTCAAAGGAGACTTCTGGTTCCAGCAGAAATCAGGTAAGGTAAGAAGCATTTCTTCTTGTAAAATCTTAGTTTAAATGTTTGCGTATTCACTATATTCTAATCAGGCAAGTCTCAGCCTTCAGAATGTACCTTCTGTTAAGAACATTGAGTGGATCAAATGTTTTGATTGAGCAACATCCAATATAGTGTCTCTGACCCAGTAAAGCTTTGTCAGAAATACTTGGAGAAACGGCAGGTGCAGATATTCCATCCATGTTAAATAGTGACTGGGATGATGCTTTCCTACAGGCAATACTCTTTTCATGCTATATGGAATCAGCAGTAAAGGGGCACAGACCTGCTGACCCTGGAAACGGACTCCTTCCATACCATATCTAGGGGCGAGAGATGAGAATCTCATAAGAAGTTCTATCCTCTTCTTTGTGGGGGATTAAAAGATCAGCAGTACACAAGGAGACATGGTAACAGAGTAACTTTTACAGTTACATTATTCCAAAAGTAATATAATTTTCTTTTAACTGTATACATTATATCTGCCATACTGCATCCTTGCACAAGAATTCCTTCTTTTTTCCTTCCCTGTGGAAACAGAACCTTCTTTTCTCTACTTTCAGGTGGGGTTCCCTGGTTAATTGACCAGTCCACGGAGGGACAACTTACTAATAGTCTTTAGATTGATCCCTCAGGTTTTTCTACATAATCAGGATCTCCTTTTAATTATCTTATTTCTACTATTAATAGAGTGGGCCAGTCTCTCCAATTACACCTCTGGACACTCACAGGGGCTTGTGGAGATCTGCAGGGTCCTATTTCAACACAATTTCCTGCGCTACTTCAGGAAGGATCGATACTATCCATTCCAACAGTTCCCATTCTACATTCAATAAGACAGGAGTTATCTGGTGATGTTGCCCATGCAGTCTACTACTAAAATCCTTATCTAACCCCAACTGGCAGGTAGTCTGTACAGATGCCAGCAAAACAGGATGGGGAGGCATTTGGAATGCAAAGACTATACAGAAAATCTGGAATCACAGACTGATCTCCCTAAACATCAGTATTCTAGAACTAAACCCACTTCAACATCTACAAAAAAGGATTTTTGAAACCAACCAGTCATGATACGCTCAGGCAATGTCACAACGGTGTAATATATACCAAATCAGGGTGGCACAAGAAGCTTAGCCCTCAACGGACTTGCCCTACAGATTCTTCAGTGGGCTGGAAACAACTTGCAAGACTTGACAGCTGTTTACCTAGCCTCAATCAACAGGCCAACTCCCTCAGCTGAGAACACCTAAACCAATAGAGAGGATCTCTAAAGGAAGTATTCCATTAACTGACAACAGTGTTCGGGAGACCATCAATGAACCTGCTGGCCTCGGATATGAATATACAATGTCAGACGTTCTTGTCTTGTAGGAACTCGAACAGATCAGTAGGCCAGGATGCCCTGAGATATTCATGTGAATTCTATATAGTCTACATCCCCCCCCCCCCCTTCAGATACTATCAGAGAGAGTTCAGAAAGTCAGAAGGGACCAGTCAATTGTGATGCTAATCGATCCAGACTGGCCATGAAAGGTATGGTGCGCCGATCTCAAGAGGATGTACATTCTTCCTCCTATTCCATTCCGGACCTCTTGTTACAGGGGCCTCTGTTTTACTTCAGTACTGCATCCTTTTAAGCTGACTGCTTGGAGGCTGTAAACCGCTCCTTTAGGATTCAAGGCTTATCAAGATAAGTTGTAGATGCTTTCCTCGCCAGCCATTGCCCCTCCACAACGACGATTTCCTACAGGGTCCGTTTTTCTCCAGATGGAGCTGGGATAGGTGTGTTGACCGTTCCCAGTTGTTCCCTGGCTCCATCTTTTGACTTTCTCCAGGAGATTTTACAGATGGGATTCAAACCTACATTTTTGACGGTTCAGCTTTCAGCCTGATCAGCTGGGCTCTCTACTCCTTTTGCAGCCTCATATGTTATCCAGTGATTAATTTCTGCAATTACACAAATTAGCCCGCCATCAGGAAATGAATTCCTCCAGGGGACCTGGACTTCAGGTTAAAATAGCTTTGCTCCCACAACTTTTGCTTTTTGGGGAGGTCTCTATGTAACTCTTATCCCTCCAGATCATTCTGCTATCGGCAGTACATCCGTTTGAAGAATTGGCAACTGCAGGCTCTCCTGTGTACTCCTCCACAGGGGGTATTGCACCAGGACAAAATTGTTCTTTGACCTAAACCAGTGGTTCTCAACCTGTGGGTCGGGACCCCTTTGGGGGTTGAATGATGATTTGCCAGGGGTCGCCTAAAACCATCAGATATTTATTTTTCGGTTCATAACAGTAGCAAAATTACAGTGATGAAGGAGCAGCGAAAATAATTTTACTGTTAAGGGTCGCCACAACTTGGGAAATTTTATCAAAGGGTCACGCCACTAGAAAGGTTGAGAACCGCTGACCTAAACCATCTTCTCGTTTCAAGGTAGTGTCGGAAGTCCATCTCAGACAAGAGATTATCCTTCTGCGCTACTCCATCTTCTGACAAAGAAGAATCCTTGCATAATCTTGATCTGTCAGAGGTCTGACAAATTCGTTTAGACAGAACCAAGGCAGTTTGTGAAACAGATGCCTTGTTTGTACATTTCTCTGTGAAATTCAAAAGGAACTGCTGCGTACAACCTTCTATCGCTAGATGAATTCAGGACGGCATTAACCTGGCTTTTACATCAACCAACCAGACTCATCCTGTAAAGATCAGGGCACATTCTACAGGAGCTATATCCACGACCTATAATTACGCCTGATGAATCTGCAAGCCGCTACCTGGTCATCATTATCCAACTTTATTAAGCATTATAATGGATCTTCTGGCCTCGGCGGATCCAGATTCGGCAGGGAAGTGCTACACTCTGCACTTCCTGTTTGGGATCAGTATTGTTTCCCCTCCCATGTGCTGGGGCACTGCTTTGGTAAATCCCACAGTCATTGCTGTGGATTGGACACAGAGGAAAACAAAATAATCAGTGAGTAAATTTAACCTTTTTCTGGCCCTAGCAAGGTAAATGAGATGTTAATATTAGGAGGTGTTAGTTTACTTTAAATAAGGTTTTAAATTTGAATGGCAGTTTATTATTTAAAAAAAAATTCCTTTGGCCCTTTGATTGACAGCGATAACTGAGACTCGTTTTGCAGTCAGACCTCCTGACCATCCAGTGGGGAGCTCGCTTTGTCTTAATGTACCATTTCCACCCCCGCTAGCAGCCAAAAGACTGTGCTTGTCTTGTGGATTTTTATATAATTAGTTAATACATGCCTCTGCCATCTTCTAGGCCTTTGTGTACTTTCTATAGACCATTCCAACTCCTACCTTGCATACCCGGGCAGCTCCTCCGTGGGCGAGGTCACACTGTATGATGCCAACTGCCTGGTAAGTCTGCCTTGTCTGCTGCCAGAATGAAGGGGTCAGTTTAAATGAATGGGCATGTTTATGGTGGTCTATGATATATTTAAATAATAGTATTGTATTAGTAGTAATTATATGTTCTCTATCGGCTATTACTTCTGTTTACTGGTATCACCAGTTTAGTTCTTCTCTTGTTTTCACTCTCCGTTATTTAGCGCCCTCTACCTGCAGTCTGTAGAAACAGTCTGAGATGCTCTTGTATTTTCAGTGGATTATAGGATCTCTTTCTCATTGTCTGTCCTTCTGGATGGAGAGCAAGACGTACAGACTGATGTACTAAGCAAATGTGTTCCAACTCTGGAGCAACCATAATGAACACATTCCCATTAATCTAAGTGGGGATTTTAACCTCTTGAATACTAGAGATATCACAAGTGTATTGCAAAAGCACTGCATTAGAAACCTCTCTATTATTCAAAGGGTTAAAACCCCCATTTCAGTCAGTAGGTTTCCCCTGAATTCCCTCAAGTTTTCACTCTTTATAGCTGTGGGAGATGTGATGTAGTAAGACGTGGCCGGATACAATATTCTGTACAGGCAGCTTAGAGAAGATCCTTTAAAGGGGACCTGTCACCTTCATTCAAGTTTGCATATCATGTTCACCAAAAGACCAGCAAATGTGCAGTTAAGGCGATATTAACAATTGGGAGTGTAGGCTACTGTACGCTAATTGCGGTACCAGCGAGATTTCATATGCAATTTAAAGGGATAGTAATATATGGAAATAAACAGAGATTATATTCATATATATATCTTTTGCAGCCATGTACAGCGCAAAGTGAATCATATCTGAGTTGTAGTTCAAGAGTTGTAAAGGATCCCCCCCCATCCCTTTTATGTATGTTATGCCGCGTCCCCTCAGATGTGGGATCCTGTCTGTTGACTGGACAGCTCTCTGCATGGGACAGTCTTCATGTAGTGAGCCTAAGGAAAGCCCTGCCCCCTTGACGAAGGAGGGCAGGACTTTCCTTATGCTCATTGAAGATTGGCCCTCACTTCACTGTGGCATGAGAGGCAGCATGACCTAAGAATAGGGCCGGGGAGGGGGGTATATTGTGTAATGTTATAATTCTTGAACTACAACTCAGACAGGATTGACGTAATGCTGTATATGCATCAAAAAAGATACATAGATGATCTGCTTATTTCAGTCTATTATTATCCCTTTGAGCTCTTCAGTGACATTTCATATGTTAATTAAGCTCTTCAGTGACATTTCATATACTCGTGAAGCCCTTTCAGTGACCTCATTTGCTAATGAAGGATTTCAGTGATATTTCATATCCTAATTAAGTTCTGTCCAGCACCAGGAGACTTTCACCTTTCCCAGAAATGAAAGTGTGGATAACTCCTGAACTGGACATCTGCTGAAATTTTGGTTAACATGACACATGATCAGGTTTGAATAAAGTTTTCAAATATATTTATGTATCAAAAAAAAAATGTCAAGATCATAAGCCCACTATATTTTCTGCTCCTCCTTCCCCCCTCCCCCATAAAACAGAAATCAGAATGCACTATACCAGCCCACGATAGTCCACTCGCTGCTATCGCCTTCAACGCTACTGGAACGAAACTAGCCAGCGCTTCAGAGAAAGTGAGTATAGAGCCGCTATGGCCTGTATGTGCAAAGACAGCACAAATCCATTCTAGGTCCGACCAGCTGCACCGCAAGTAATAAATACATTCATATAAACATGCCCTTTGATTTTAAATAGGGATTTTAACCCATTGAATGCTACAGTGGACTACAGAGCATTGCTTCTCAAACCTCAGACCTTCAATGCTAAAACGTCTCCAACATTCTAGAAGATTTTAGAAATCAAGGGTTTTTAACTCCATGGGAATGTATATTTGTCCCTGTGGGGCGGTATGGTTGATGCTAGGGTTTGTGGTATGGACTGGTTTGCTTTAGGGTTGAGGTTATTTTAGGGTTCGAGCTAGCTTTGGCATCAGTGGTGCTTTTATAATAATTAACTAGCTGTAATGTAACATACAGGACTATGTTTGGATATGTATATCTACACTGTAAAGCTTGTTTAAACATCACTTCTATATGAGAGAGACTGGAAAGTTCAAAAACATAATATCACTTTTGAAAATGTGGCAGTATTGACGGAGTTTTGTCAGAAAACAGAGGAAAGAAACATTCTACATACAGACGTTTTGAGCCTTATGTACAAAAGGAAACTGGAACAAACTAACCAGTATGGGGGGGGAGCTGGAAGGAGAGGCTTCAAGCACATTACTTCACTATGTATTGGAAACCCCGCTGTCATTCAAGGCATTGCAATGGAATGCGTTGGATACCTCTCTGATAATCAAAGGGTTAACAGCCTTATCCGTGAGATTTTACATTCTGTCAAATTATAAGTAAAACAGAAAAGGAGGGACTTTATTCACTAAGGCGTCATAAAGAGGTGATAGCGTGGAGATAACTTCCAGTGATATCACTTCTCCAATTCCTATGTTATTCTATGGAGCCAATGCACTGAGATCTCTCAGACTTTGGAGATTTTAGGCTAAACAGAATAACATATGAACCGGAGAAGTGATATCACTGGAGAAGTCATCTCCATTATATCCCCTATTTATCACCACTTAGTGCATCTCACCCTACAGTCCTGAGCGTAAAGATAACTGGCTGCAGTTCCTGCAACAGGCCACTAGATGTCCTGCAAGGAATACTAAAAGAATTAATGAGCAATCAAATATTATGTATAGAAATTTATCATACGTAAACATTAAAATTTTCTAACTAAAATCGTAATAATAAATCGAAGTAAGCATACTTAAAATTAATGGGCATACTTATTTATTGCTTGTAGTGCAGCTGTTTTATCCAAGAATTTCTCCTGTTTTGTGTTCATACGTGCTACTCCGTGTTCAGTACAGGGATAGGCAACGTGTAGCCCTCCAGCTGCTGCTGCCAGACTTCATCTCCCATCATTCCCTGCGATCCTATAAGTGTCGGGAATGGTGGAGGTTTTAGTCTGGCAGCTTCTGGAGGGCTTTGCATGCACCACCACTGGGTTAGTGGAAGGATTGCATGGTCCACATTGTGTGTCTGTTATCGCTGATCTTCACCCAGCAGGATAAATCCAAGACGTTAATTTAAATCCCACATTATGTGCAATACAACACCTGCTTCATTAAATGCCCTTGTGGTAATTTAGTATATGGGTAGAACTAATTGCTGAATGGTCTTGTCCCTGCCAGGGAACCGTGATCAGAGTGTTCTCCGTCCCCGAAGGGCAGAAACTCTATGAATTTCGGAGAGGAATGAAGAGGTGAGCGCCTATCAGTTACTTTATACATAGAAATGTAAGGAAAGTAACACTTAAAATGGGATCATCTCAGTTTAACCCCTTCTATGATATGGAGTTGTCTAGTCCATTGCAGAGCAATATGAGGAGACCGCTCTATCATGTACGGGGTGAAACACCATGTATTTCCTAGTGACCATATATATATAAAAAGTAACTCGTTAGTGTATGAACGTTAAAGAGATAAACTCTCCCTGTGGATGTGCAGACAGCTGTACGTGACCACTAAACCCATGTCTTCCTATGAGTCATAATGCAAATAGGAGGAATCTGTGGAACAGAGGGTTCTGATCTCAGAGCAGTTATCTACTTCAGGTTTTATCCGCTGTAACCAGCTTGATTAACCCTTTAAGACCAAAGTCTTGTATAGCTCCCGGGTTCTTACAGGGACAAGAAGCATAACAGTTTGTGGCTACGAATGCATGAGAGCTAGTTTGTGAACTATTTGGGCTCCACTGAAAAAGAATTAATACATTTTTATGAGCCCGATGTTTAAACTGATATGAATTTAGATTTTTAGGTGTTTTTGTCCCATGGAGCACTAATACCTGAATATGAAATGGCTTTAGATACAATCATATGTTCTGTTCTCCAAATTAACATCTGAAAATCTCTTCCTTAACGGAGGCCTAAAATCTAGTCTTGCACATACCTTATGGACGCATCCGTTAGCGCCCTGTGGACGCAGCCGTTAGCGCCCTGTGGACGCAGCCGTTAGCGCCCTGTGGACGCAGCCGTTAGCGCCCTGTGGACGCATCCATTACCGCCCTGTGGACGCATCCATTACCGCCCTGTGGACGCATCCATTACCGCCCTGTGGACGCATCCATTACCGCCCTGTGGACGCATCCATTACCGCCCTGTGGACGCATCCATTACCGCCCTGTGGACGCATCCATTACCGCCCTGTGGACGCAGCCATTAGCGCCCTGTGGACGCGTCTATTAGCGCCCTGTGGAAGTAGCCATTAGCGCCCTGTGGACGCAGCCATTAGCGCCCTGTGGACGCATCCATTAGCGCCCTGTGGACGCATCCATTAGCGCCCTGTGGACGCATCCATTAGCGCCCTGTGGACGCATCCATTAGCGCCCTGTGGACGCATCCATTAGCGCCCTGTGGACGCATCCATTAGCGCCCTGTGGACGCATCCATTAGCGCCCTGTGGACGCAGCCATTAGCGCCCTGTGGACGCAGCCATTAGCGCTTGGGCCCTGTTAGTATTGTGCCTCAGAAGTCATGGTGCAATATTGCATGTAAAAAGGTAACATTCTTCCCAAATAGAAGTGGAAACAAATCTGAATCCATTAAGTACTTTACTACTTGTCACGCATTACAAGCTGTGCAAACAAAATGAAACCGATTGGAGTCTGTTTCTGGCTGTGTACATGTGTGTTACAAGGGCGAGTTTAGGATTCGATTTTATGGATGTTATATATTGTAAAGACGTTTTTACGGATGGTAATTCTGCAGGTTGTATGGAACCAGAACCCTTTCAGTGCCGGAGGGGTATCCAGAATAATGCTCTGTAATGCGTTAGACAGCCCCCTGTCAATTAAGGATGATTATTATTATTATTAATTAGTAGTAAAATGTAATACTGTATCTACCTGATAAGGGACAGTATCTGCTTTGTGTAATAATATGTTGTAGTTTTATAACTCAGCCTGTTAACCCTTTGGGTGCCAGGAAAGTGTCCAGTGCATTGTGTTGGACACCCCCTCTGGCACTCAAAGGGGGTTAAGTTTTTCAGTCCCAGTGGGATCCACAATGCATTGCTCCAGAATGTCAATCCCTTTACTTGCTGGATGTGTAACAAATGAATTGTCCCAGCAGGTAAGTGGTTAACTGGTCTTTGTTCCTTTCCTGTGATCTGTTCTGTCTCAGGTACGTGAACATCAGCTCCCTAGTGTTCAGCATGGACTCCCAGTTCCTCTGTGCATCCAGCAACACAGAGACCGTTCATATCTTCAAACTGGAAGGGGCCCCGCAGCGGTGAGTTCTGTTACACTGCGAGACTGGGGTCTGCCTCCTGGTCCTCGCATCTCTGTGGCACCGGTGAGGTCGCACATTAGAGCTGTGAGTGTAGACTACATCCGTCCTCTAGTGCTAGTAACCGTTCATGTTCTCATGTGTCCTGGGTTGAGTCCAAGTGCATCAGTTACAGTGTCTGAGTCACTTGTACTCAAGCAGAGAGATCCTGAAAAACTGCCGAATCCGCAGAATGTGAGACCTGGACTTGCCGACCCCAGATGTAGACTACAGACAGGCAGGGTGAATGGGGAGATGCACACAGTGAAGCGCGTTCTGTTTTTGAGTAGAAATCTTTGATAATAGAGACAATTTGGAACTGCCAGTCCGCCTAAAGTTTCGCCCAAAGAATTACCCATCTGGCGACTACCTGCTCAGTAGTGCTAGTCACCAGAATTATTACCTCGTTATAGAGAATTCCTACTGCTCCTGGACTGAGAGGCTGGAAACAGCGCAGACATCTTTGCATAGTGACGACTGCGCTGTCAGTCCCTTCCGGTGCCGTGCGGCTCCTAGCAACACCTCCTAGAGCGGACTGGGACTGACAGCGCAGGCGTGCAGACGTCACTATACAAAGATGTCTGCGCTGTTTCCTGTCAGTCCGGGAGCAGTATAAAATTCTCAATAACGCGGTAATAATTCAGGAGACTAGCGCTATTGAGCAGCTATTCACTCAATGGGTAATTCTTTGGGAGAACTTTAGGTGGGGGAGTAGTTCCCCTTTAAGAAATTATGTGGTGACACATGACTGCGTCTCCCCAAGCTTTGATTTACTACATGTGTAGGAAACCTCTGCCTCTCCAGCTGTTTAGCATTACAGCTCATCATCTCCAACCAACCAGTCTGGTCTGCTGGTCAATGTTGAAGGGTAACATTATTAATATGGGGAATTTTTGCCTCCATCAGAGTAACCAGCAAGTCTTATGTGAATTAAAGAAATTCTAAAGTGTCCTAATAACCTGCCATCTACCAGAAAATTGAATCAATTCTCTTTGGATTGGTTCCCCAAAATTAATACTTAGAATTGCATATTATATCTGCTAAAGTGTTCTTAGGCATATTTAATTGGTAGGAGTTTGGGGTCCTAGAGCGCCATAACACAGACTCCTGTATTCTGCCTTAGACGTGAGATGCAGTGTTAATTAAACATTAGAACAAATCTGCAAAAAAACAGATTCATAATGACCATTAAACCGATTAAACAGATGTAGCTACCTATGAGGTATATAGCACATAAACTACCAGGACAGTTATGCACAAATGTAAACCCTTTATTTAGACTAGTGCATTAAATCAACACTTAAAGGGATAGTAATGTTTCATAATAAAAGCAGCTCTAATTCATCATCATAGTATTTGGACTTTGGAGAGTGTTATTTCAATTCTGTCAGAGTTGTAGTTCAGGAGTAATTCAATGACAAAGTATCCCCTCCCGCCCCTTTTACTGATGTAACACTGCTCAGCCAGATCAGAAGGGAGGTGCCCAGGTAGACTGCAGAGAGGGACAATCTTCAATTAAGATAAGGGAAAAACCTGAAAAGCTTGTCAAGGGGGCAGGGCTTTCATTGTTCTCATAGGAAGAAGATTGTCCCCTTCTGTTATCTGTCTGGTCTATGGACTGGATTCCACATCTGAGAAGAGATGGCTTACACTAGGTAAAAGGGGGCAGGGCTTTCATTGTTCTCACAGGAAGAAGATTGTCCCCTTCTGTTATCTGTCTGGTCTATGGACTGGATTCCACATGTGAGAAGAGATGGCTTACACTAGGTAAAAGGGGCAGGGCTTTCATTGTTCTCATAGGAAGAAGATTGTCCCCTGCTGTTATCTGTCTGGTCTATGGACTGGATTCCACATCTGAGAAGAGATGACTTACACTAGGTAAAAGGGGTCGGGAGGGGAAACTTTGCTTGTGAATATCTCTCAAACCATAAAGATTTGAGAGATAAGACTTATATCGTTCTTCATGTTTTTTTAATGCCTACAAAATAAAATAAAGATAAAACGAAGTATCACTATCCCTTTAAGATTAGGAATAGAAGGGAACCAAATAATGCAGACGGACACTTATTATATTGCAGTATATATTGTCACTACAAGTTACATTACATGAGCTGGATCATATCTCAAGTACACCCGAAGTCTAGTTGAACTTGTATTTTAATTAGTTATAGACTTTAAATTCAGTATAGAATATATACTATATGTGAGATAGTGTCCCTGTTAGATCACCGATAATTAAACAAAATATAAAGTAATGTGCTTACAGCAGATTAAAAAAAAAAAATTGTAACAAATTAAGTTTTTCCAAGTGATAAAGCTATCGCACCTGGGGCTGGATTCTATTACAGGTGCTAATTTTATCACTGCTTTTATCTCAAGTTTTCCCCATAGACTTCTGTAGGAAAATGTTTGATAAAACGGATGTTAACATTTAGCACCTGCAATACAAGCCGGCCCCTGGAGTCACAAACCCACATTTGTTGCAACACAGAAGCCTGTTGTTCCAGTAAATTGTCTTATTTGCCTTTTTGAAAAAATGTTCACTCACAAACTTCTTCTAAAAGCTGAACATAATAACACTACACCTGATACACATGTTGAGGGTATGATATGACAGTAGATATGTTATCTCTGTCTATTTGATGTCTTAAATAAAAGCCACATTTGGTGACCATATTGCATAAAACATTTCAGCCCCATTGCTGTTCAGTGTCCTGGGCCAGTTCTGGATCTGACGCAATTTCCTTCCTCAGCAGGGGCTGCCCATAATAAACAGTAATCAGAACAGTTTATTAATCCAGTGCTCGTTCCCCAAATCACTGCCTGGGATGTACTCCAATTCATAGCAGTGATATGTCATTTCTATTAAATGATCCCCCTTCCTGCAGTGCCATCTGGTTTTTGTGATCAGGGAGGTTTAACAAGGACAGTTTGTAATTCAGCTCATGTGGTGTTTAGATATTTTGGATAGGGAATCACCCAGCCCTGTGTGCAGACAGAGGAAGCTTCATGGCTTGTACATCTGCAGAAAAAGCCACAGAGACTCACTTCCTGAAACACAGAGCTCTGCATTAACCCCTCTGCAGCCAGCAAGAGTAGCCAATTATAGGGTAACCGTAGCCTAGAAATAAGTGGCTCCTAATTTATCTGTATAGTTACTCTGTGTAACAGAAGCGCTTACCTAGGTAGGAGTCCATCATACAGCAGTCAGGTGTATGTATATAATTACTGTGTGTAACAGAAGCACTTACCTAGGTAGGAGTCCATCACACAGCAGTCAGGTGTATCAATATAATTACTGTGTGTAACAGAAGCACTTACCTAGGTAGGAGTCCATCATACAGCAGTCAGGTATATCTATATAATTACTGTGTGTATCAGAAGTACTTACCTAGGTAAGAGTCCATCGTACAGCAGTCAGATGTATCTATATCATTACTGTGTGTAACAGAAGCACTTACCTAGGTAGGAGTCCATCACACAGCAGTCAGGTGTATCTATATAATTACTGTGTGTAACAGAAGCACTTACCTAGGTAGGAGTCCATCGTACAGCAGTCAGATGTATCTATATAATTACTGTGTGTAACAGAAGCACTTACCTAGGTAGGAGTCCATCACACAGCAGTCAGGTGTATCTATATAATTACTGTGTGTAACAGAAGCACTTACCTAGGTAGGAGTCCATCACACAGCAGTCAGGTGTATCTATATAATTACTGTGTGTAACAGAAGCACTTACCTAGGTAGGAGTCCATCATACAGCAGTCAGGTGTATCTGTATAATTACTGTGTGTAACAGAAGCACTTACCTAGGTAGGAGTCCATCACACAGCAGTCAGGCATATCTATATAATTACTGTGTGTGACAGAAGCACTTACCTAGGTAGGAGTCCATCACACAGCGGTCAGGCGTATCTATATAATTACTGTGTGTGACAGAAGCACTTACCTAGGTAGGAGTCCATCACACAGCGGTCAGGCGTATCTATATAATTACTGTGTGTAACAGAAGCACTTACCTAGGTAGGAGTCCATCACACAGCGGTCAGGCGTATCTATATAATTACTGTGTGTAACAGAAGTACTTACCTAGGTAGGAGTCCATCACACAGCGGTCAGGCGTATCTATATAATTACTGTGTGTAACAGAAGCACTTACCTATGTAGGAGTCCATCACACAGCGGTCAGGCGTATCTATATAATTACTGTGTGTAACAGAAGCACTTACCTATGTAGGAGTCCATCACACAGCGGTCAGGTGTATCTATATAATTACTGTGTGTAACAGAAGCACTTACCTATGTAGGAGTCCATCACACAGCGGTCAGGTGTATTTATATAATTACTGTGTGTAACAGAAGCACTTACCTAGGTAGGAGTACATCACACAGCAGTCAGGCGTATCTATATAATTACTGTGTGTAACAGAAGCACTTACCTAGGTAGGAGTCCATCATACAGCAGTCAGGTGTATCTATATCATTACTGTGTGTATCAGAAGCACTTACCTAGGTAGGAGTCCATCACACAGCAGTCAGGTGTATCTATATAATTACTGTGTGTAACAGAAGCACTTACCTAGGTAGGAGTCCATCACACAGCAGTCAGGCGTATCTATATAATTACTGTGTGTAACAGAAGTACTTACCTAGGTAGGTGTCCATCACACAGCAGTCAGGCGTATCTATATAATTACTGTGTGTGACAGAAGCACTTACCTAGGTAGGAGTCCATCACACAGCAGTCAGGCGTATCTATATAATTACTGTGTGTGACAGAAGCACTTACCTAGGTAGGAGTCCATCACACAGCAGTCAGGCGTATCTATATAATTACTGTGTGTGACAGAAGCACTTACCTAGGTAGGAGTCCATCATACAGCGGTCAGGTGTATCTATATAATTACTGTGTGTGACAGAAGCACTTACCTAGGTAGGAGTCCATCATACAGCGGTCAGGTGTATCTATATAATTACTGTGTGTAACAGAAGCACTTACCTATGTAGGAGTCCATCACACAGCGGTCAGGTGTATTTATATAATTACTGTGTGTAACAGAAGCACTTACCTAGGTAGGAGTCCATCACACAGCGGTCAGGTGTACCTATATAATTACTGTGTGTAACAGAAGCGCTTACCTAGGTAGGAGTCCATCACACAGCAGTCAGGTGTATCTATATAATTACTGTGTGTAACAGAAGCGCTTACCTAGGTAGGAGTCCATCATACAGCAGTCAGGCGTATCTATATAATTCGTGGATTTTCCTAACAAAGTGTGATGGAAAGTCAGAATTTTATTAAGACACGGAGGCGAATATTATGCATTAACTCTCTTAACTGCTTCCTCTAGCAGCAAAGGGATAGTTTATTCAAGATACAGAAACAGAAAAACTTGCTGTAACCCATAGCAACCTCCCCACCAATAGGATAGAATCCCACATTATAACTAGGTTGTACACTTCCTGAAGTCCCTCTTTCTTGCTAGCTGACGACTTTCTTGAAAACTTGATTGAACCACGAAACTGGAAATTCAACTTGAAGAAATCAGAACAGGATGACATTGAAGAATATCATGTCAGAACCGAATCTTGAACTTCGTAAAGACAATCAAGGACCTCAGCTTTTAACCTGGAAGGAAAATAAGAGTGTAAGGGGGGGAACACTGTAGGGAGGGATAATATTCGCCTCCGTGTCTTAATAAAATTCTGACTTTCCATCACACTTTGTTAGGAAAATCCACGAATTTTATGGCAGAACGGAGGCTCATATTATGCAAGTTTAAAGCTTAAAATAATAATTACATCAAATAGAAGTAACAACTGAACGAGTAACATGATCAATAGGCTTAAAGTAAAATTCTCTAAAAGTGGATTCTCTGGACCAGTCAGCGGCCCTAAGGATATCCTCTAATCGTCCACCAAGTGAAATAGTTTTAGATGCCATAGCACCCCTGGTGGAATGTGCCCCAAATAGAGATATATCGATCCCCGCTAGCTGCATCACCCATCGTATCCAGCGGGCCAGAGTGGCCGATGACACTGGAAGATGAGGGTGTCTAAAAGAAAGGAGTAATTGAGACTGTGTAGGGGAACGGAAAGAAGTCGTACGAAGTTCGTATTCTTTTAGGCAGAGAACGACACATAATTGCGGTTGAGAAGGAAAAGCCGGATAGGAAACCATTCGAACCGCTGTCTTAGTGCGGCGGGAAACACGGAATTGTACCCCAAGCGGTGTAAATGATCTAGAATGAAAATCTAAAGCTCTGACATCAGACACACGCTTGAATGAAATTAAACACAATAACATAGTAAGCTTGGCTGAAAGTTGTTTTAACGATAGATCGTGATTGGGAGGCCAAGCTTCCAATAACTGCAGAACATCGTTGACGTTCCATAAAGAATGGTAACGTGATTGAGGGGGTCTAGAGAAACGAATCCCTCTCATGAGACGACAAACGACCGACAATTGCCCTACAGGGATACCCTGAACTGGGATGTGACCTGCAGAAATAGCCGAGCGATAAGAATTAAAAGTGCGGTATGCCTTACCAGAGTCGAACAGGTGAGATAAAAAATTCACCACATTTACTGGAGAAGTTGATACGGGATCCAGATTCCGTTCCACGCACCAACGACTCCAGGCGGACCATGCTGATCCATACATGGCTCTGGTACCCGGGGCCCATGATTCGGCCAATAAAGTTTGAGTCGAGATTGAAAATCCCTCACCACTTGAGGAATCCCCGATAGGAACCACGCTACTAGTTGAAGTTCCCTGGAAATTATCATTTCGTGAGGAGCGCCGTTCGGATCTAAAAGAAGGTTTGGAAAAATTGGAAGAAGGCGAGGAAAGTCCGCCGACAACTCCAAAAGCGGTGGAAACCATGGTTGCGTCGGCCATAAGGGGGTCACTACCACCACCGTTGCCGCCTGTCTCCGAATCGTCAACAGAGTTCGAGAAATCATGGCAAACGGCGGGAAAGCATAATTCGTCCCTGGCAGCCATGACTGTAAAAAGGCGTCTGTCGCTAGGGCATCCGGATCCGGGCGCCAACTGAAAAACTGAGGAATTCGACAATTGAGTCGAGAGGCAAAAAGGTCGATGTGAAATGGACCCCAAATGTGATCCAGGGCTTGGAAAACACTGGAATGCAGAGTCCAGTCGCTGAAATCGGTCAGGTAACGAGAATTCCAGTCCGCCACCGCATTGGAAAGACCAGGTAAGTGCTCCGCTATTACTGTAATATTCCGATCTAGGCAAAAATGCCAAAAATCCTTTGCCAATTCTGCCAATGGTTTGGACTTCGTGCCTCCTAGACGGTTGATATACCGTACTGCCGAGACGTTGTCCATCTTCAGCAGAACGCAACAGTGAACTTTGTCTTTGGTTAAGCTCTTCAGAGCAAACGAACCTGCTAATAGTTCGAGGCAATTTATATGAAGAGAAGCTTCCTCCGACGACCATTTTCCGCCCGTGGAAAGATCGCCTAACCGAGCGCCCCAACCTAAGAGACTGGCGTCGGATTCGATTACCAAATCTGGCATGACGCCAAAAATGGCTCTGCCATTCCAGGCGTCTAAATGTGTGAGCCACCAAACGAGCTCTTCGCGAGCGTCGGAAGAAAGAGCGACTCGATCCGCGTAACCTAAACCGTTGCGTAAATGACGTGCCTTTAAACGTTGCAGGGCCCGATAATGAAGAGGGCCGGGAAAAATCGCCTGGATGGAAGCGGCTAGGAGACCCAGAATCCTGGCGAGGAGGCGTAGAGATATTTGATTCTGTCTGAGGACATAACGAATCTCCCTGCGTATCGATCGGATCTTGGTCCGCGGAAGGCTTAGTGAGGCGTCCCTGGAATTCACCATGAAACCCAGGAATTCCAATTCTTGAGTTGGAATCAAATGGGATTTCTCCCAATTGATCAAGAAACCCAGATTGGACAGAAGTCGAATTGCGCAAGCGGCATGATCGATCAAGACTGTTGGATCTTGTGACATGAACAGCATGTCATCTAGATAGATAATCAGACGAATACCTCGACTGCGAAGAAAAGATATTACGGGCTTCAGGAGCTTCGTGAAGCACCAGGGAGCAGAGGACAAGCCAAAAGGAAGGCAGGTGAACTGCCAAGTCTTGTCTCGCCAAAGGAAACGCAGGAACTTTTGCGATGAGGGAGCCATTGGAACTGTTAGATAAGCATCTTGGAGGTCTATTTTGACCATCCAATCTGCCGGAAGAAGGAGATCTCTCAATAGATGGATGCCCTCCATCTTGAAATGACGATATAGAACACATCAGTTTAGAGTGCGGAGATTTATTACCGGTCTGAGACCGAAGTCCTTCTTTTGGACCAGAAAAATATTGCTTACAAAGCCGTTTGGATCTCCGTTTGCTTGAGTAATGGCTCCTTTCCTCTTTAGAGTGGAGATTTCCGCGTCTACCAATATTTCGTCCGTCCGAGAAAACCGGAGTGGAGGAGGAATGTGTTGTTGATAAGGGGAAGAATAAAATTCTATTTGGAATCCTTGGACTGTTTGAAGAATCCAAGGGTCTGTGGTCAGTCCACACCAATGGTGGAAAAAATGAATCAACCTGCCTCCCACCCGTGTTGGGGAAGAAAGGGTGTGAGAGAACATACTTACCAGAATAGGGACGGCTTTTGTATTGTCCTCTGCCCGGTCTAGATCTCCAAGGTCTGCCACGGGTTGGGAAGAAAGGATTTTGATTCCTTTGGTCTTGTAGGGGTTGACCCCGATAGGAAGGGAAACTTGGGGCCTGAAACTGATTTTGGCGTTGGCGGGCCCGGCCAGGAGAGCGGCCCCTGCCTCTCCCGGCCCTGTCAAAAATTTTTGGGCGGAAAACTTTACGTAGAGAGGTCTGAGCCTTATCAAGGGCCGTGAAAGAGGACACAAATTTCCCCAAATCCTTTATAAACGTGTCCCCAAGTAATTGACCATGAGCCGAAGGACCTGGCTCGGAATTCGCCATTTCAGCGAGTTTTGGATCTATTCTGAGTAATAGGGCTCTCCTTCTTTCTGAAGCAATGGCCGAGTTAGCATTGCCCAGCATACAAATAGCTCTTTGTATCCACCCTCGTAGGACGTGGGTGTCAATATTAGATTTTGATAGTAAAGTCTCTTCTGTCAATTCAAATATTTTGGTAAGGGGTCCTAACATGTCAAGAAGCTTATCCTGACATGACTTCAATGCCTGGTCAACACCTTTTCTGGGGTCTTTCCCAGATTTTGAAATAAATTGGACCATTTTTGGATCCAGTTCTGGTGTCTCACAAACCTTGTTTGGAATAACTGGGCGAGGACATTCTGCTCGCAATTTGGACCTAGTGGCTCTACTAATGGGTTTTCGTACCCAAGCCTCCAAATATTTTGCCACATGAGGTCTAGGAGTCCAATCTGAGGATCTGGGGTGTTTTATCCCCTCTGGGTCAAATAAAGGATCCCCACTAGCATCCACTAAAGTAGCGGAAGATGAAGTAGAAGGGGTATCGTTATGTTCTATAGTGTTAGATTTATTTTTCTTATGTCTAGGTTCGTCTGATTCAGACTCCTCCTCAGAAGATGGTGCCCAATCCTCATCAGAAGATTCCTCCGAAGAGGAAGAGCGGTAAGAGTCTGGTTTAGACCTCCTCAAATTTTTTATTTTAGGTTGTAACCTCCTCAGGTTCATATTACCCCCATTGGTATCCTCCGGGGGAGAGGATCTGGTGTGTGAACTGGAACCACACTGTTCTGAATCACTTGTAGACAGTGAATATGACTCCTGATTAGAATTGCTTAAATGTTTCCTCTTCTGGGTAGATTTTCTCCCAACCTTGGAGAGTGGAATGTTAGTTTCAGGTGTGTTCACCTGTAAATTTGTAGAAAACCCAGATAATGGAACTGGCCCTTTAAATATTGTAGATAGAGATTCTACAAAGTTGGCAGATAGCTTTTGCAAAGCAGATTGCATAGAAATTTCTACAAACTTTTGAAATTCTGAAGATTGAGCCTGTGCAGGGGGAAGAGAGCTAGCAGGATTAATGCCTTCTGGATTTAAATCCATGTTAGGAGTGCTAAATTTCGGACTGTCACCGTTTGAGGACATGTTTATGTAGCCAAGTAAATAACAGGCTATAAAAGTATGTAGGGCAGCGACCAACGCCAAATAAACAAATTAATGTAAAGGCTAAGTAGAGAAAACGCGCGAAGGTGTGAGGAGAAAGGCTCGATCGAAAATATGTGATGCGCATGCGCGGCCGTCAACCCGGAAGTAGACGGCCGCGCTGAGAGAAACTGAAAGCGAACGGCGATTTCAAACAAGTAAATGCACGGTTGGGAAAAGAAAATACCAAAGAACTGAAAGTAAAGAGAAAACTCCGATAGGAATGAAGAAAAATGGCAATGACTATTGAAGTTTTAAAAAAAAGAAAAACTATTATTTTGAGAATAAAGAGATAATCTCACATATATCTCACATATATATATATATATATATATATATAAGAGGAATTAACACTAAGTGCTCCCAGAAAAAATATTCTAAAGAGCACTTAGAACAACATACATTAATCTTAGAAAAATATAAGAAAGTACTTATCCCCTGCAGGAAGCAGCAAAGAAAGAGGGACTTCAGGAAGTGTACAACCTAGTTATAATGTGGGATTCTATCCTATTGGTGGGGAGGTTGCTATGGGTTACAGCAAGTTTTTCTGTATCTTGAATAAACTATCCCTTTGCTGCTAGAGGAAGCAGTTAAGAGAGTTAATGCATAATATGAGCCTCCGTTCTGCCATAAAATTACTGTGTGTAACAGAAGCACTTACCTAGGTAGGAGTCCATCATACAGCAGTCAGGTGTATATCTATATAATTACTGTGTGTAATAGTAGGACTTACCTAGGTAGGAGTCCATCATACAGCAGTCAGGTGTATATCTATATAATTACTGTGTGTAACAGTAGGACTTACCTAGGTAGGAGTCCATCATACAGCAGTCAGGTGTATATATAATTACTGTGTGTAACAGTAGCACTTACCTAGGTAGGAGTCCATCACACAGCAGTCAGGTGTATCTATATTATTACTGTGTGTAACAGAAGCACTTACCTAGGTAGGAGTCCATCACACAGCAGTCAGGTATTTAAGGGGTTAAAAGCCTCTTTAAAACTATTAGTGGAAATTTTTGTTTTTGTATGACAGTTGGTTTGCACTGTATTAGATTTATACGTATTCTGCAGACTCTATTAAGTAGGTAAATTAGGAATAAAAGCAGGCGTGCAAAGGCTTTAGAGACTAATGTGATTTAGGAACATGTAACGTGGGGGTTGGCTCCTTTTACCATCTCAGCTGTTGTAGACTAGCACTCTGGCTGGTTGGTGATGATGGAAATTGTAGTCTCAAACAGCTGGAGAGCCGAAGGCTGCGTAGGCCTGTATTAGTCTGTAGGTCCCTACAGCATTCGGATGCCACAAATGATTGGATGAATAAGTCCCACGGTTTGGATATCGCACATCATCTCGTTGCTGTCATGATGGATCCAGATAGAAATGTAAACTGAATGGGCCCTATGTGTGTGATGGCAAAGTGGTGTAGTTCTGAGACAAACCAACGCACCATGGGGCATAAACATACATTCCTTTTCATTTACCCAGGGTGTATAACACTTTGAGTGCCAGAGCGGTTCACAAAACATTGCGTACCCTTTTGACATTCAAAGTGTTAACCCCTTAGAATGCTGGAGAAGTCTTCAACACATTGTGAAGTAGTGCATTTAAGACTTACAGTAAAATATGCATCACTTTGCCCTTTTCACCTTATGTGTAGTGGGGGTGGGTATTATACATGAGATAAAATCGTATATAGACTTTTATGTCTGCTCCCCCATCCCTCAATCCACCTCAATGTGCTCCCATCTTCCCCTCCTACTACTCACCTCCTGTACTGGATCTACAGTAGTGCCCTGCTAGGACCTTCAGGTCCTCTAAGGCCATTACCATTAGCTTGAATTAAATCAGGTCCTCACAGTGCAATGAGGGCGAATGCAAGCATGTCACCCAGTGTGTGGATATCCCAGATGCCCCTGGAGGGGGTGAGTAGAAGGAGGGGAAGACAGGAGCAAATCGAGTTGGGTGGATGGAGGGAAGTGCACAAGAAACTCATTTTAGTGGATGGAGGGGGAACACAAGGTGCGTATTATACACAGGAACTTTTGTTTTCCTAAAGTCTGGGGTATAATTTACATCTGTGTATTATACATAGGTGCGTATTACACCTGAGACTACACACGTGTGTTATACATAGGTGCGTATTACACCTGAGACTTCACACGTGTTATACATAGGTGCGTATTACACCCGAGACTTCACACGTGTGTTATACATAGGTGCGTATCAAACCCGAGACTTCACACGTGTGATATACATAGGTGCATATCAAACCTGAGACTTCACACGTGTGTTATACATAGGTGCGTATTACACCTGAGACTTCACACGTGTGTTATACATAGGTGTTTATCAAACCTGAGACTTCACGTGTTATACATAGGTGCGTATTACACCTGAGACTTCACACGTGTTATACATAGGTGCGTATTACACCCGAGACTTCACACGTGTGTTATACATAGGTGCGTATCAAACCCGAGACTTCACACGTGTGATATACATAGGTGCATATCAAACCTGAGACTTCACACGTGTGTTATACATAGGTGCGTATTACACCTGAGACTTCACACGTGTGTTATACATAGGTGCGTATCAAACCTGAGACTTCACACGTGTGTTATACATAGGTGCGTATCTAACCTGAGACTTCACACGTGTGTTATACATAGGTGCGTATCAAACCTGAGACTTCACATGTCTGTTATACACAGTTGCGTATTATACCTGAGACTTTACAGTTTTTAACATTAAAGGTGTTATAAAGCACAATTTAAATGGAGATTTGGGGAATTTCTTCGTCCCACATGGAGACGTTGGTTTGTCTCAGAACTGTTCCAGTTTGCTTTTCTAAATATGGCCCAGTATATATAGTTATCCCCTAGGTGGCACTGCAGTACCAGGTGTTTTTCAGTCCTTTCCCATATCTCGTCGTCTCCCTTTTCCCTGCATATCCAGGAGCTTTCCACACAAACTAGTTCATGATTAAGACTGAAGTTTTATGTGTCTGAGATAAGGTCCTAGTCTTCCTGAACAGAAGAGCGATGGATACTTCTAACCCAGTTATAGTGATCTGCCTCCACTCTTGTGATTCATACAAACAGCACAAACACAATTAACCCAGTGGTGTCTGAATAGCACAGTCTACACTGCCATTAAATAAAGCACAATTAGGACTGGATCTTTGGGATCTAAATGTAAAATAAGTAATTACAGATGCTAGGGGGGACATTCAGATTAAAAGCTGAATATCCCAACTAGGTATTAGAGTAGTCTTCCTTTAAGGATCAGAGGGGTGTGCAGTACTTTGCTTTGCAATGTCATGGGCAGTCCTCTGGTCCTCAGAATGTTAACCTGTGACCAGAAATAATGTCCTGTAAGACCCATGCTGCCACATATATATTTATATCACCTATGTGTTTATTAATCACTTGGATGCTGGATGCCTGTCCAAAGCAATACATGTAAGTGATTATTATCAAGTAAAATCTTACCTAGAGCTCTGTGTTCAGCTCTGGAGACCAGGGGGAGAGGCAGTAACGTCCGTTAAGGGCCCGGTTTGGTTATTATTGTGTTTTTCTTATCTTGTCATTGGGATTTCTACTTAAATACACCTAAATTGCCATGCCTTTACCTTTTCTTCTTCACCAGAGGCTTATTTCTTTATTTAAATTTGACTTAAAGCGGAACTACCACCCCTTGTAAACGTTGCCCCAAATAATTACCCATCTGGGGACTAGCTGTTCTATAGTGCTAGCCACCAGAATTATTACCGCGTTATTGAGAATTATACATTGCCCCCCGACGGACAGCCAGGAAACAGCGCAGACATCTTTCCATAGTGACATCTGCGCTGTCAGTTCCAGTCTGATCTAGGAGGCGTTGCTAGGAGCTGTTCGGTACCAAAAGGGACTGACAGCGCAGGTGGTCACTATGGAAAGATGTCTACGCTGTTTCCTGGCTGTCAGTCGGGGGGCAGTATAGAATTCTCTATAACGTGGTAATAATTCTGGTGATTAGCGCTATTGAGCAGCTAGTCGCCAGATGGGTAATTATTTGGGGCAAAGTTTGCAAGGGGTGGTAGTTCCCTGAGACTGGAGAATTGTACACCAACCTCACATGCACCTTTTAGCATTTCCTGGTGTGAAGGTCACCAGGTCTCACAGTTCTGCACAGAAGACAAGTATGAATCTTCTCCATAGCTCTCTTATGTGAAGCCGACTGTGGGGTAGTTTACATTACACTGATTTATTACACTGACTGCAGAAATGTCCCATTTTGGCTCATTTGGGGATCTTTACTCCAATAACGGTGCCAATAACCACCTCTCCCCTTTCCTAATTCTTAATGCACATAGCGAATTGCTCTCATCAGAGCTTAAACAAAAAACTCTGCCATTACACAGAGGCTTAGTCCATCTTCCCCCAGTTCTCTAGGAGGAGATAGAAACTTGGTATCATGACACTTGGTGTAGTCGTGTCCAGTGAGGCTGTAGGTTGTATGCATTCAGTGGAGCAAATCTGGAGCACACCAATGGTGCCATAGGGGAGAAATAAAGATTCTCACTGATTTAACTGGGGCATTTAAACCTTTAAACATTAGAGGTCTCCAGCACATTGTAATGCATTTGAGACCTCTGAAGCATGTAACGTGTTTTAAAGTACAATTTAAATCAATGCAATTTTTCTATTTTGTATGTCCCTTATAGCGCAGTTGGTTTGCCCCAGGAGGCCGCAACTTGACTTGAAATCACGTGGCCAAGTCTATTTGTTTTATCAGAAGTGATCATCCAGAAATAACCTGAGGGCAGGATGAATGGTGGGGGAACCACAGAACAGTCTATTCTGCCTGTAAGCTGGAGCGATCTCATTGGAAGAGATCAATATCTAGCCAATGAGATCACTCCTGCTTACATACAGAAGCCTCAGTCATCAGAGGAGGCTGGATAGAGGGAGGAGAGCAGAGGCTGAGCGACAGACAGCAGTATAGAGCATGGAACTCCACTCAAAGTAACAAGTGGAGTTCCCCAAGGCTCCATTCGTCACCCTCTTCTATTCTCTCTTTTTATAAATGATCTGCTCACGGTTTGCACATCATCTTCAGTACACATGCAGGGCCGGATTTAGAATTAGGCAGAGTAGGCATCTGCCTACAGGTGCACCCAACAAAGGGGCGCCTGTCACTGGGTTCGTGTTGTGTGTGTGTGGTGGTTGTTTTTTTTTTTTTTGTTTTTTTTTTTTATTAATTCGCCCGAGTCATCTTCCAGCCCGGCACCGTGAAGACAGGTCTGTGCCTTTTCCTTTGGCACAGACCTGTAGCTGCTGCGCTCCTTCGTTGGCTTTTTAGTAATACAGAGCGCTGGGAGATGACATCATCACCCAGCGCTCTGCATTACTGAAGAGAAGACCGCGCGGGAGCTCCAGCAGCTACAGGACTGTGCAGAAGGAGGAGGCATAGACCTCTCCTGCCATTGGACCACCAGGGAAGAGGTAGGAAACGGACACTGGGGCATTGTGAGGGTAATATGGAGTTGATGGGGGCAATATGGTATTTGGAGATGATGGGGGCAATGTGAGGGAAATATAGAGATGATGGTGGCAGGTTGGAGATGATGGGGGCACATTGGAGATGATGGGGGCAATGTGAGGGCAATATGGAGATGATGGGGGGCAAAGTGGAGATTAAGAGCATTGTGGAGATGGCCCAAAGAGGGAGCCTACAGGCTCCTGAGATGTAAATCCGGCCCTGTACACATGTATGCAGATGACTCCAGATGCTAAAAACTCAGGCATATCACAACTTGAAACCGTATTATAACATGATTTCTGCGAAGTTGAAAGATGGATAACAAAGAACAAACTGTTCTTAAACACAGACAAAACGGTCACAATGATATTTGGCACAAAGCACAAACTGCAATATCCACCTACCCATTGTAACAAGTCTAATTGTAAATTGGACCCAGCAGACTCCTATAAATATCTTGGTATGTGGCTTGACTCTAACCTCACTTTTTGTCTTTATATTGATAAATTAAACTCCAAACTTTATCCCAAAATCGGTACTCTTTTCAGGGCCGGATTTACAACTCAGGAGCCTGTAGGCACAGAATTCTGAAGCCCCCCCCCCTGCCATTGGCCATTTCCACTGGACACCTCCACATTACCCCCATATCCTTATTGCCCTCACATTGCCCCCCTTCAGCTCCATATTGCCCTCAGATTGCCTCATCACCTCCACATTACCCCCATCAGCTCCAGCTTGCCCTCACATTGCCCCCATTATCTCCACATTGCCCCAGTGTCCGTTTCCTACCTCCCTACTGGTCCAGCGGCAGGAGAGGTCTGTGCCTCCTTCTGCACAGACCTGTAGCTGCTGTTGCTCCCACGCGGTCTTCTCTTTAGGAATGCAGAGCACTGGGAGATGATGTCATGATGATGTCATCTCCCAGCACTCTGCATTACTAAAGAGCTGATGAGGGAGCAACAGCAGGACTTCAGCATGCGGCGGGTAGGGTTACTGTTGCCACAGTGCGAAGCGCTATGAATGAAAATATTACAAAAAAAAAATGGATTTGAATGACAGACGCCCCTCTGTGGGCTGTGCCTGTAGGCAGATGTCTACTCTGCTTTATGGTAAATTCAGCCCTGACTCTTTTTAGAAACAAATCATGTTTAAGTCCCCTGGTGACAGATGTTGCTGTCATAGACTATGGGGATGTTGTATATGCTCCAGCGCCAGAAATCCATCTAAGTAAACTAAGATTTATAGATATTTTATTTTAAGAAAAGAAATGCCAAAGTATCAATTTATTGGAAACTTTTTAAAATGTATTTTATATTGTTTATAGGGAGAGTAGAGTAGGTACTTACCAATATGAGGTACCGACATGTGGTAGTAAGCTTAACCCACCTCTTTGGCCAAAAATTTGGGGAACCAAATCCTCATTTTTCATGTACGTAGTATTAGATATGCACGTTACAGGGTTTTTACACATAATTTAGAATGGAGGAGCGCAGGGTTTTTTGTTTTGTTTGTCTTCGTAAACTTGACACTCTATATAATTAATTATGATACTTTATCCTTCAATATAATTACACTATTCATCACTGTGACATGCTTAAAGGGATAGTAATGTTTCATAATAAAAGCAGCTCTAATTAATCATCATAGTATTTGGACTTTGGAGAGTGTTATTTCAATACTGTCAGAGTTGTAGTTCAAGAGTAATTCAATGACAAAGTATCCCCCTCCCGCCCCTTTTAATGATGTAACACTGCTCAGCCAGATCAGAAGGGAGGTGCCCAGGTAGACTGCAGAGAGGGACAATCTTCAATTAAGATAAGGGAAAAACCTGAAAAACTTGTCAAGGGGGGCAGGGCCTTCATTGTTCTCATAGGAAGAAGATTGTCCCCTTCTGTTATCTGTCTGGTCTATGGACTGGATTCCACATCTGAGAAGAGATGGCTTACACTAGGTAAAGATAAAACGAAGTATTGCTATCCCTTTAAAGAACTAAATTGGCTAACACTCAAATCTAGATGTACCCTTCACCTTTCTTGCTTAGTACACAACCACGTCTCTGGAAAACTACCAGACTTACGTGAGCAGTATGATCACTCCAGATCTCCATACTAACTATAACCTCCACTACTAACAACTCACTGACTATTCCACACTACCTGAGCAGTATGATCACTCCAGATCTCCATACTAACTATAACCTCCACTACTAACAACTCACTGACTATTCCACACTACCTGAGCAGTATGATCACTCCAGATCTCCATACTAACTATAACCTCTTCTCCACTGCTAACAACTCACTGACTATTCCACACTACCTGAGCAGTATGACCACTCCAGATCTCCATACTAACTATAACCTCCACTACTAACAACTCACTGACTATTCCACACTACCTGAGCAGTATGATTGTTCCAGCTCTCCATACTAACTATAACCTCCACTACTAACAACTCACTGACTATTCCACACTACCTGAGCAGTATGATTGTTCCACACTACCTGAGCAGTATGATCACTCCAGATCTCCATACTAACTATAACCTCCACTGCTAACAACTCACTGACTATTCCACACTACCTGAGCAGTATGATCACTCCAGATCTCCATGCTATAACTATAACCTTCACTACTAACAACTCACTGACTATTCCACACTACCTTAGCAGTATGATCACTCCAGATCTCCATACGAACTATAACCTCCACTACTAACAACTCACTGACTATTCCACACTACCTGAGCAGTATGATCACTCCAGATCTCCATACTAACTATAACCTCCACTACTAACAACTCACTGACTATTCCACACTACCTGAGCAGTATGATCACTCCAGATCTCCATACTAACTATAACCTCCACTACTAACAACTCACTGACTATTCCACACTACCTGAGCAGTATGATCACTCCAGATCTCCATACTAACTATAACCTCCACTACTAACAACTCACTGACTATTCCACACTACCTGAGCAGTATGATCACTCCAGATCTCAATACTAACTATAACCTCCACTACTAACAACTCACTGACTATTCCACACTACCTGAGCAGTATGATCACTCCAGATCTCCATACTAACTATAACCTCCACTGCTAACAACTCACTGACTATTCCACACTACCTGAGCAGTATGATCACTCCAGATCTCCATGCTATAACTATAACCTTCACTACTAACAACTCACTGACTATTCCACACTACCTTAGCAGTATGATCACTCCAGATCTCCATACGAACTATAACCTCCACTACTAACAACTCACTGACTATTCCACACTACCTGAGCAGTATGATCACTCCAGATCTCCATACTAACTATAACCTCCACTACTAACAACTCACTGACTATTACACACTACCTGAGCAGTATGATCACTCCAGATCTCCATACTAACTATAACCTCCACTACTAACAACTCACTGACTATTCCACACTACCTGAGCAGTATGATCACTCCAGATCTCCATACTAACTATAACCTCCACTACTAACAACTCACTGACTATTCCACACTACCTGAGCAGTATGATCACTCCAGATCTCCATACTAACTATAACCTCCACTACTAACAACTCACTGACTATTCCACACTACCTGAGCAGTATGATCACTCCAGATCTCCATACTAACTATAACCTCCACTACTAACAACTCACTGACTATTCCACAATACAAGAAAGAAGCAGGAAGATCTGCCTTCTCCTTCAGAGCTCCAAAGCCCTGGAACAATCTGCCTGAAATAATCAAATCTGCGCTTCTTTATATCTAAAAACAGTGTGTAGCTGTATATGTATATTAATATGTTTATGTGTATATGTGTAATATATATAATCATGTTTCACAATTTGTGTAAACATGTAATCCTCTACTGAAAACTATCCAGGACATACTTGAAAACGAGAGAAATCTGAATGTATTCTTCCTGGTAAAACATTTTCTAAATAAAAATAAACATAAATTTTCACCCAAATAGTGTTAAAAAAAAAAAGTTTTAAACAAGTTTGTTAAATAATCTAACTAATAATCCTAACTTGTATAGGGGTGATAGATCCCCTTTAAGCCTCCCAGATTGTTACCACATGTGGCTTTTCCTTTACGTTTGTCTTTAGCCTCTTAAAGTTTCATGCAACTCAGCTGGGCGCCCTGTTACCGGACATCGGTGGGGGCACCCCCATATGTAACCCTATGCCCATAGCCTAGTCTGCCCTCTCATTTACACACCGTGCCAGGCATGATACCAGTGTTTAACCTTTTGGGTGCTACAGGGGTATCCAATGTATTGCATTGCATTGGTTACCCCTCAGGGCTCAGGTTAAATGAGTGTGGGGGGGGGGGAGTACTTAAGGGCATATTCAGCAATTCTGGAGCAAACTTACTGCAGCATGGGGGGTGGGGAATTATATAAATTCCCATCAATTTAAATTCCTTTATTAATCCTTTCAGTGCTGGAGGTCTCTAACGCTTTACAATGTGTTGGACACACCTCTAGCATTCAAGGGTTAAAATTCCCTATTTAATTAAGCAGTAAACGAAGAAACAGAAGTAAAGTGCTTTTTATAATGTACTCCTATGGGGAAGCTTGAGTCATAGACTACGGATTTCCATGTAAAGTTATATGAACAGCCCCATCTGGTGACGTCCATGCAACATTGCAGTTTAACGTAATCAGAAATTTTTTTTTTTTTTTAATTGTAGAGAATATCCCTATAGTTCAAGTTCCCTCACATTACAGCAAAAATCCCAACAGTCCTATGTAATAGTTTGCTAAGTGTGTGTTTGTCAGAAGCCGTCATACACAGTAGAGACTGCTTGCGCCACGGCTGATAACGGAGCGGGCTCTGAATTCAGGACCGTAGTCACGCAGAGAGGACTACAGTCTAAATTCGGAGCGCCACGCTCCGTATCAGCCGTGGCGCGGGCAATCTCTACTGCGCATGACTTCACTGTGGCCCGTGTACACGGGCTCTTCAACTAGTTCTGTATAAAAGGGCGCACTGCTCCTTTACATAAGAGGGGATCATTATCTTTATCCCCCGTGGTGCAGTGGGAGTGCTCCAGGCCTTGTCCCCTGATACGCCTAGTGGTCTTATCCACAAAGGAGAAGCGGTGCCGTGTTCCTCATTGCAGGAGATGAATAATTATTCCCCAACCCCCCTCACTTTGAAGGGGCTTTTAGCACTCTGAGTGCCAGAGAGGTATCTCTCTAAAATCTCCACCTCTTATTTTGTGGATTAAGCACCCCACCTTGTCCTAATAGGTCTTGCAGACACAGTGCTCTGTGTGGAGGACAAACAGGCCTGGGCTCAGTCCCCTTTATGGTTCTCTGTTCTCTTACCTAGTAATGAGCCATGTCACGTTCCCGTCTCTAGGCCAGAGGAAAACGTCTCATCGGGGCCGGTTACATGGGCAGAATGTTTATGGCAGCTTCTACCTACCTCCCGACCCAAGTATCGGACATGATGAACCAGGACCGCGCCTTCGCCACTGTGCGCCTGAACTTCTCCGGTCAGAAGAACGCCTGCGCTTTAGTCACGTAAGTATCGGACAGACATTCTCCAGTGATACCGTCAGGTCGCTTTGCATCTCATTCAGGATGACAGAGGGTTAAACCAGCTGCGCCGATGGGAAAGGAAATCATTTAATTTTGGCTTTAACCCTTTAAATGCTAGAGGTCTTGGTGAAATGCATTGGGAGATCTAGCAATTCAAGGGGTTAAAAGCCCCATTTAAAGCGGAATTATCACTGAGATATAAATGTCCCCCAGTTAATTCTTAGTACAGCGGTACGCAGTGAAATCCTGTTATAATCTTTATTAAGTGCCGGCATTATTTAGAAATATAAAAGTTCTTATGAGACTCGCCGCCAGATGATAGCACAGACATCTTGCTGAAGAGGGATCTGTGCGTCTGCGTTGTCAGTCTGTCTGTACCGCGCAGTACAGTGCAACTCCCTTTTAGTTAATTTACCAATCAGCGAGGAAGAGATCTGTGCATCTGCACTGTCATCTGGTGGTGAGTCTCGTAAGAACAGATTTCCAAATACTGCCTGTACTTAATAAAGATTATAACAGGATTTCACTGCGTACCGCTTGTACTAGGAATTAATTGGGGGGCACTTATATCTCAGTGATAGTTCCGCTTTAAATGAATTATTGTTACTTATCTCCTATAGTTCAGGTGATTTGTTCCCAAATTGACCCCGTGCCATTAGCTCCACCCATCACCACACCCCCAAACTTCTCATTGCCCTGCCCGTAGTCCCATCCACTGTTTTCTTGGCCTATAAAAAGTAAAGACCAAACATTTGTAACCCCTTGGTTGCCAGAGAGCACTCCAATGCATTGGATTCACTCTAGTATCCAAGGGGTTAAATAATAGCCCGGCAAGGGGTATAAAACTGTTGAAAGGACACAAAGATTGCTCTGGCCACAACCTCAGTTCAGAATGTGGGTGTGGCCGGCGCCACCTCCCATAATTTGGAGCTGTAGGCAGCTGCCTGTTGGGAAATCCAGTCCTGATCTATACACGTTAAGTCCATTTACTCTCTTTGGTTGTAGAATCCAGAAACTCCCTCGTCTCCTCGTGACATCCGCCAGCGGCCAACTCTACATCTATAACCTGGATCCGCAGGACGGAGGAGAGTGCGTCCTGATCAGGAAACACAGGTGACTACGGACAACCAGGCTTCATAGAGGGTCAGTGGAGAAAAGGCACATTGATGCCTCAGGACAGATAAGTCACCTGATGAATAAAACACACACACACACTACAGGGAGATGCGTCATTCAGAAAGTGATTACAGAGCTGTTTTTAAGAGTCTTTCTAGTGGAGTTATTATAGTAGTCTGTGACATTTGGCACTCCATGGACAGCAAATGGAACAGCGCCACCTGGCAACACGGAACTGTTAGACTGAAAGAGGCTGATTTAGTAAGGAGAACTGGGTCAAACCAACTGCTCCCAAAGGTGACAAATAAACATCCCCTTTGATTTATATAGCACTTTTAACCCCTTCAGTGTAAGAGCGATCTCTGTCGTTCAAGGAGTTTAAAGGTCCCAATTAAAGCAATGGGATTTTTGTGACTTTTGATTGGTTTTCCTGTAGTGTAGATGGTTTGCCCTAAGATCTCCTCCATTTTGTATTTGTACATAAAACCCACTGACTTTCAATCCCCTCTCACCAGACTTGTGTGTGCTAGCACTGACGTTACCGATAGAAGGTTAATTGGTATGTTCGGGGGGTTGTTATTTTATTATTATTGTTGTTGTTGGTGACCCTGACAAATGTCTGATGGAATTACTTCTCGCCGCAGCCTCCTTGGTTCTGGAAAGTTGGATATGGACGGTGAGAGCGACACGGAGTGTTCTGTTCCCGCATCCTATGCAGCTACTCTGGCGAGGCCCAGCACCGGCCCCTCTGCGTCCACAGTCACAGGTTAACATCTGAACCACTGAGGTCAAACCAACAGCACCCCCATATAACTTAATGGGGCATATTTACAAGTCAGAAATGGAACAAACCAGACACACACTTAGAGACTCATTTCCATTGTCTTAAAGGCATAGTAATGTTTTACAATAAAAGCAGCTCCAATTAATCATCATAGTATTTGGTCCATGGAGAGTGTTATATTAATACTGTCAGAGTTGTAGTACAAGAGTATTTGAATGATAAAGTATCCCCCTCCCGCCCCTTTTACTGATGTAACACTGCTCAGCTTAGAGAAGCAGCAGGGAGTGTCCAGGTAGTTTGCAGAGAGGGACAATCTTCAGTTACGATAAGGGGAAAAACCTGTCAAGGGGGGCAGTGCTTTCATTGTTCTCATAGGAAGAAGATTGTCCCATGCTGTTATCTGTCTGGTCTACGGACTGGATTCTAAATCTGAGGTGAGCAGTGTTTACACTAGGTAAAAGGGGCGGGAGGGGAAACTTTATCGTTAATTACTCTTGTACTACAACTCTCACAGTAATTAAATAACACTCTCTATGGCCCAAATACTATGAAGATTAATCGGAGCTGATGTTTTTGTGAAACGTTACTATCACTTTAATGGGGCTGTTAACCCCTAGAGAGATGTCCAACATGTGGCTTCGCTTCCAGGGTTAAAAGCACCATTTAAATTGACCGTATTGTGAAACGTGGAAAAATATCTATTGCAGGTTTTAGTCTTCCGGGTGAAATTTTCTACATTAAACCCCCCCAGTGTAGTATATTCTGCCATGTCTACTGCCAGACTGTCTACTCACCTGCTGATTGTTTCTGTGGACTCTCAGGTTACTCGGAGGACGGTGGTGCCATGCGAGGAGAACTGATCCCAGAACACGAGTTTGCCGTAGGACCGGTTCGCCTGGATGACGAAAAAGAGTTCCCTCCTGTGAGCATTCAGAGTCCCTAAATGGGTAGCAGCACTCTGACACCAGAGGAAAAAGGGTTCCTCTCTCGGAAAGTGCCATTTAACTCTTAGGAAGCCATTCCACTGACAATCAAAGTTGCCAACAAGGTTTGGTGACGGAACGACATTCCTGTCCGCTTTATGTTCTCATGGACTTGACATATAGTTGTCTTTTTATAGAGGGAAGAAAGTAAAATTCAGTTAGCACTTTAGCGCTGTGAAAATGACACGTTTATACCGTATTTAGCCTATTGGCTGCTGTAGATGTCTCCAATGCATTGCGTAGACATTTATTGCATCCAAGGGGTTAAAGCTTTTAGTGCCTGGGAGGGTGTAGATTTGCATCGTGCATGCAAAATGCCTTTTTTTGTTGTCAGACAGACCTGCCCCAGGAACTGACGTTATTGCCTTCAGATCTCTTTATTTTATCATTGAGTACAAGAGAGTGCATGCAGCTCATGTGCCTCGTGTTTATCCACATCACTAGAACAACCCCATCATGTGACCATGTTAAAAAGACCCAAAATGACCAGGAGCAATAAAAAAAAGGGATAGTAACAGTTGAAAACTCATTAAAAATGCTATTTTTTTTTTTTTTTTTTTTTTGCGATTTTAATCCCCCCCCCAACATTACTGATTCTGTAATGAATAGAATCTCGTCACAAACTACAGAACAAGACATCACTATGTGAATTTTCCAGTGTTTCAGTTCTGGCTTCATCTGCACATTAGAATAGGGGGCGCTGTGTGTGTGTTTGGGGTGGGGGAGCCATTTTCCTTTTTGCACCTCACGTCGTGACTTGTCTCTCCCCGGTCAGGACACTGTACTGTGTAAGACACGTGCAAAGCAAAATGACTTCCCCCACCCTTCTGAAAGACAGCAAATGTGTAACCTGAGTTCCATTAAGGGGTGGGAACTCTTATTTATATAATCTGGAAATAGTTAAAGATGGTCTTTCATATTAGAGCCACTTGTGTTGTAGCGCACTCTAGTGACAATAAAGGAGTAGTAGACTATTAGTACGGCAGAATCTCATTGGACAGCTTTTCCTGTTGATAAAAACAATGTTAACCCCCCCCCCCCCCCCAAGTCATACCTGGTGTCCAGACATCACTATATTGCTAATTTCTCCATAAAATGTGATGGTAATGGCTTCATCGTGTTATGACAGCTTGAATAAAGCAGCTTATTTTACGCACTGGGAAAAGCCATAGACTATATGCATTTTTGCATACTAAGTCTGTACTGTTCCTTTACAGGGATGGTAATGTTTCAGAAAACCAGTAGCTCCAATTAATCTTCATAGTATTTGTGCCATGGAGAGTGTTATATCAATACTGTCAGAGTTGTAGTACAAGAGTAATTGAATGATAAAGTATCCCCCTCCCGCCCCTTTTACCTAGTGTAAGACACCTCCCCTCAGATGTGGAATCTGGTCACATGACTGGACAGGTCACAACAAGGGACAATCTTCTTACTGTGATCATAAGGAAACCCTGCCCCCCTTGACAGGTTTATCAGGTTTTCCTTATGATCACTGAAGACTGTCCCTCTCTGTGATCCATCCGAACAGTCTTGGTGCTCTGAGGTGAGCAGTGTTACATCAGTAAAAGGGGCGGGAGGGGGATACTTTATCATTCAGTTACTCTTGTACCACAACTCTGACAGTATTGATATAACACTCTCCATGGCCCAAATACTATGAAGATTAATTGGAGCTGATTTTATTCTGAAACATTACTATCCCTTTAATGTACACATTTTTATTTATCAGACCCAACATAACAGTCCAGACCAGCTACACCGGGTCCTGTATATCAGACTGCGAGACTTACCAGCTTCCAAACCTATAAGATCTCTGGGGTCATTAAACATCTGAATGCTAGAGAAGTCTCCCACACATTGCAAAAACATAAACTCTAGTCCAGCTGTAGCAAGGCAGCCCCCTTTTGGCTGTCTAGCTGTCCAACTCTCATTGTCCCAAGCCATCAAGCAGCTGGAGAGCCAAAGGTTGCCCACCACTGCTTCTGCCCATTGACTTTACCTCCTGGGTTCCCTTTATATAAATAAACTGCTTTTAAGTTGAATTCTTATTTTTAGAAAAAAAAATGTCTTCACTTAAAAAGTCACATTGCTAATTAAATAAATATTTGTTTACTATCGCTAATCTAAAAGTAATGTGCCAAGAATGAAAGAGTTGGCAGCCAATGTGATAAACAGGAATAATCCTAAAATCCCTGCTCAGAGGCACAGGCTATTTTTTAATTTAATCCTCTGGTTCTGGAGGGGCCAGCGGCACCGTCCAGGGCCACAGAAAAGGCCCCTCTCCCTGCAGAAAGGGATCCTTTGATCACTTTCTGATTATTACAGAGTACTCTATTTAAAGGAACGCTAACACCAAATTATGATTTAACTTTAAATATTACACTTACAACAGGCATTTGTAAAAATTCTTTATTCATGGTAAATCCTTAAAATATAATCCTAAACTTGCTTTCACACATGTAAAACATCCAGTTCAGAAAGTATTTCTATAATCGTGTTAATGCCTTTTTATAATGAGACGAGAGAAAGTCCGTTAACCTATTGTGTTTAGTGACCTTGTATTCAGAAAGGCTGTTATCGCAGCCCATTTACAGATAATCCTGGGAAATTAATTGATCCCTGGAAAAGGCAGGAATGTCTGCTTCCTCTGATCATATGTAACATTGGATTTTAGTTCTCACAAAACAAGCAGAGAATTGGTACAGGTGGTGGGTGAAATACAGGGAATTTAACCCTTTAAGTGTCAGAGGGGCATCCAATGCATTGCTTCAGATACCCCTCTAGCACTCAGTGTTAACCCTTTGTGTGTCAGAGGGGTATGCCAAGCATTGCTTGGCATACCCCTCTGGCTCTGGCACTCAAAGGGTTAAATGTATATAACGGGAGATCACTTGTAGGCGTTCCTGTTCTGTATAACATGACTACAGAACAATAAAGCAAGACAGAGCAATTCCGGCACCGCCACTTACAGATGATTTAAATGGCGCTTTTACCATGTGGAATGCTAGAGGTATCCCATACATTTCTTCTCAATGCTTTGGAGACCTCCCCACATTCAAGACGTTAATTAAAAGTCCCATTTAAATTAGCTGAAATCTGTATTTGTACCGTATGGTGTAGTATTCTTGCTCCACAATTGCTGTGGATGCCAGTTCGCCCCCCATGTTAATCTGTAATGTAAATTATTTCTAACCCATTTACTGTTGCTACAGAGACAGTGTGAGAGGCTCAGATGTCCTGTTAAGGACCAGGTGGATGGGCAGCGTAGCGCTACACAATCTGTTTCACACCTCTCTGATCCTTAAAGGGATAGTAATGTTTCACAAACACAGCAGCTCCAATTAATCTTCATAGTATTTGGGCCATGGAGAATGTTATTTCAGTACTGTCAGAGTTGTAGTTCAAGAGTAACTGAATGATAAATTATCCCCCTCCCGCCCCTTTTACCTAGTGTAAGTCACCTCCCCTCAGATGTGAAATCTGGTCTCTTGATCAGACAGATCACAGTAGGGGACAATCTTCTTACTGTGAGAACAATGAAAGCCCTGCCCCCAGTGACAGGTTTTTCCCTTATCATAATTGAAGATTGTCCCTCTCTGCAATCTACCTGGACACTCCCTGCTGCTCTAAGCTGACCAGTGTTACACTAGGTAAAAGGGGCAGGAGGGGGATAAGTTGTCATTTAATTACTCTTGTACTATAACTCTGACAGTATTGATATAACACTCTCCATGGGCCACATACTATTATGATTAATTGGAGCTGCTTTTATTATGAAACATTACTATCCCTTTAAAAGGTTAAACAAAAAGACACAAGTAAAATTAATGACTAATGAGACCAACTCCCAGAAAATGCAGCAGTGACCTTTAGAGACAAATGTACCAAGTACAGAGACAGAACCGAACAGACAGAGAAGATTTAGCACTTAAAGACGAAATCCAACCGAAGAGCGTTATGTACAAGAACCCACAGAACAAAGACTTGTCTCTGTATATGTCACAATCTCACATAGGGTTTTATTACTAGTTGTTTATAATATTGATAAATACGGACATCTCATAGTCACTATTACTGAACACATAGTAAAACATAGCTGTGTACGCCCCTTTGTGTGGAAGTTGTATTAGATTAGGAGGAGATGTACTAAGGAGTGATAAAGTGGAGATAACTTCTCCAGTGATATCACTTCAATTCCCATGTTATTCTATGGAACCAATGCACTAAGATTTCTTCACATTTGGAGATCATAGTACATAGGTTCTATACAATAACACAGGAACTGGAGAAGTTATCTTCACTTTATCACCTCTTATTACACCTTAGTGCATAACCCCCCCAGGACTCCCAGTCTACTGTACAGATATAGTGCTGTCAGGGAGTGGGCTCTACTAAGCCTCTTCCTTTATCTAGTGCCGGGGTAATTCCCACAATGAGCCAACATGGTCTTCTCCTGCGGCTCTGTACAGCGAGTCAGAGGGACACTGAAACGTCCTAATACACACTACTCTGGATAGAAATTCCTATTGGTCCCATTAATTAACCCTGTGTGGAATGCAACAGTATTTAATTAGTACTGGATATCATATGCGCAGAGACGGATATAAGTCTTAGTTGCACTCTAGGCCCGCGGGCTGCTCCTGTAGGACAATTTCTTACTCCGAACACTTCAGGAGGAGGAGTTTGGAGTCCTGCAACAAAGAATTGTGTCTTTTCCTCCATGTTGATGATGTCCAGTAATAACTAAAGCTTAACTATGAGAATTAATCCACGCAAAATTGATTTGTAGAGGGCATTAGTGTTTTTGCCCAATATTCATGTATCTTCATTACCTTTATGTATGTAGCCCAGGCTGCAGTTATTGCCGTTAATTGAGGCAATACACTTGTCTGGTTGAACTATCTGCACAGTGACACCACAGGCCGACATACAGAGCCGCACTGCTGAAATATTCCTGTGCTCTTGCTTTTTGGGATGCTGCCTGACATGAGGCGAAATCGCCTGTGTGAACATCCCAGTCTACAGCAATGTGTTAACATTTTGGCCATTTAGCACAGCGTAAATAAAGCCGTGCTAAAACGCCTGCGTGAACTTAGCCGAACTGTTGTGTGCGCACAGACTCATTTATAACACACCCTAAAAACTGTCTGCGGCCGGAGAAAATAAGTGGTTCTGTTTTGATTTTGGTAGATAAGTATGTGCCGCGGAGGTCAGAAGGTCCGAGACGATGTGCCGTGACGAGAAGCCAACGGCCGAATCCTACACGTTTGGGACAGATTTTGAAGATCGGCTTGTGCGAGCCACAACAAAATTACAAAAAAAAAACCTCTCTATCTATATCACGCAGGTGCTCGATTCAACGTATTGTGATATAGATTAATTTAATTTAACCGAGGAAGGGTGTGATATAAATTATGCTGTAAGCACTTTATTTTAGTTGTTTAAAGCGGGGATGGGCAAGCTGTGGCCCGCCAGATGTTGAGCTAATGAGTTGCAGTTGAACAGCTAGAGAGCCAATGGTTGTCCACCCCAATCATAAAGTATACGTACAAACCACAGTATAAACATGTAATATTTTATTTGTATTTATCCTTTTTATATAAAGTGGTTTTCCTTTTTAATTTATACAATTTTTATTTGTACAAATGTACTTACAGGAAACTTTGAAATATCTAAAATGTATGTATTTCTGTTCATAATACAAATATATATACTAATATTTTAACTGAGCAAGATGCATTTTAAAGAAGATGCAAAAAAAGAGAAAAAAAAATTGTAGCGAAAAGTTCTGCAATAAAGAAACGTATCATGTCTGATCCACAGACTGCTTTATTCTGGGGGGAGAAACGGTACAACGCGGCACCAACTAAAACTGATTAACCCCTTGTGTGCCTGAGAGGTATGTAACGCATGGAAATGCACTGGATGCCTCAGCACTCAAGGGGTTAAAAGAGAACTGAAACTATCACATAGCATCTCCACACTTACTTTGCTTTGGCCGGAGAGTCCCAATGGCCCTGATGGACATGACAGTCTCTTGCAGTTTTTTGAAAGTGCAGCAAGCAGTTTAACGGCCAGATAGGTGTGTAACCCACATTGCAATTCACTGCATGCACCTCTGGTCCTTAAAGGGTTAAGCTTATCATGTGCAGGGATGAGTCTGAGTCTTGTGGTTTGACAACAACTGTCATGTCCGCCCCCACGGACCTGACATCCAGCACTGAGTGAAGATGTCACCACTAACCAAAAAGAGGAAAAAGTTCAGAGGGGACATTAGGATTTTCTGGTCATAGTAACTGGGGAAGGGGGTGTTGAACTAGAAAAGTGTGTGTGTGTGTCCATAAAAAGAAACTGGGATAGAAGAACAAAAAATAAGTTTAAATTAACAACTTATCGTTATACACTGTCAGTTTTTACATTTATATAGTTTAATTAGTAGTAATAGGGATGTTATTGGGCCCAGTAACACATATGTAAGTGGCCATATTATACCCACGCAGTAGACACGTTGTTGTACTATAGGAATTCTATTACCCGGGCGGCATCCTCCATTACGTACGGTAGGTGCATGAACTCACATTGCAGCCCAACTCTTATTTTGGTTTTCAGCACAGCGCACCCTAAATAGCGTTAGAAGCAGCAACGTCAAGTGAAATGAGCGAACGCTCGCTGTTTGACATGCTGTGAAGTGTCAGCCGTGAGCTAGTTCACCGTCACCCTCCCAAACACGAATTCTAAACCTCACCATCCATTTCAGGCCCCACTAGCATTCATGATGTGAAAACCCCATTAATTAGAACGGGAATATTTATCTCCTATGGGGGGGGGGCTAGTCATCACACAGAGGCGAAAATGAAATCTGCTGATTTACCAATAAAATGAGAGTATTTACATGGCGGAGCCCTACTGCAGTGAAAGGGACCCAGTGTCTCCTGAGCAAAACAAGTCCCTTTTGTTCAGTTCAGACCTCCAGGCAGAGCGGACTCTCACTGTGACTAATGAGGCTGCAGCTTTGTTACCGGTGAACAGACTGACGCACGTCCTCCTGCCGAGTACTTTCTTTTTATTACAAGTTCCTCCGCTTTGTACATCTTTACTTTTATGTACCAGTCTATTTACACTGGGCTGAGTACAGTCAGATTAAATGGGAAATATTCAGTTGGAATAAGTGGTTCTTTAAACCCTGGAAGACCAGACGTGCGCAACACATAGCGATGCAATATACACCTCTCTGGTCCTCAAAAGGGTTAATGTGTTTAAAGCGGAACTTTCACTTATATTTTAACCCTATTGTTGTGTTCCAATAAAAATAGAAGAGTATGTTGGAATACTCCAAAGTCAAAAAACATATAAGATTGGGCACCTTTATTTCCTTCGTATGATGTAGGGAGAGCGCAGCCATCTCCCATTACGTCCCTCAAAAGGAGAGGAGAAAATACCGCCCCCTTTTTACCCCACTTCAGCCGTGAGCACGTACAAGTGCAACCCACTTCTCTTAAAAATTTGTTTCTCTATCGTCCAATACAGGTTACTGGTAACTTTGGGTAGGCGATCTGCCCCTTCAAGTAGGTAGGAACAATTCTAGAAATGACTGCAGGGGGTGGAGCCTACCTTCCTTCTTTGGCTGCAGCTAGCCAACCAGATCCAGGAAGATTTGTTCCTTGGTGAAGATAACACAGGCAAGAGAACAGTTCTGCTATAGCTTTAGAAGTCTTATTTTTCTGTTAGATATGGAATACCACCATTAGGCGGATTACCATAACTGACAATACCCTTAGATGTGGCTAGCTCAGTATCCAGGTGCTCTTTGTGGACCTTAAGCCCTGAGGGGGGGGGGGAATCTTGGCTACAAGTTCTTTCCTCAGTAGTTGCCCACCAAGGCTTCTTCTTACTACATGGTAATCTGAAGACAGAAGTTCTGCAGCAAAGGTGAGCAACCCTTTGAATGCTGCAGGTCCACATGTCCCACAGTGCCCCTCCGAACAGGGGTTTACCTTTGGAGTTCCTATTGCACACTCCTCCACTCATTGGGTCTATCTGTATGTTTGTTGGGTGTTTGGAGCAGGTTTATGTGATAACTTAACCGTTTAGCTGCTGGTTTGCATCTTTTTTTAACTGAACTTTGCCTACTAGGTTCAGTGTTTTTTGGGTCTTCTGACTTGTTCTAGTGATGTCTCATGTAATTTTATTTCACAGTTTTAAACTTTGACAAAATGTGAGTTCCACGCGCTTTACCGCATAGACGCCAGTGCTTCATTCACTCCTATGGGACTTACAGTTTGGGACATATCTGCAACCGCTCAACGTAGCAACTTCGGAGATGGCTCATTTTACTTGTCTGACCTTGCTCTATCATGCGGTTACCATTAAACAAAAGAAAACTCACAGCGCCAACTCACCATAACCAATCCATACAATAAATACATATTTAATGTGACTATCAAGTGTATACATAGATAGCAGCTAGGAATGAGAGGGTTCGCCAGACCCCCTAACTTCAGGCCAAAACCCAAAGTTTATGCGGTTACCATTGCAAGTGTGTTGGGGGGGGCTCAGGGGGCCTCAGGCACTGTTGGGGTACTTATTCTGGGAAAACTACATTGCCCATGAGTTTTTGCTTTGCGTGCTCGTTTCTGATTGGCTCCTGCCGCTGCAGCCATTTTGTGCCTTTTCTAGAACGAGTATCCTATGCAGCGCTTGGACTCCCCTTCTCTCCTCTGCAGATTAACCCTTCGCCAGCCAGATAAGTGTATTTTAGCGATTTCTGGCGTGAAATTTTACTCTTTCACACTGTAATTGGCTGATTCATTATACTAAACATTTTTGACACTGTGAGAATGTCTAAGCCGTTGGAGCTTGGGGCCAGACCTAAGACTAAGGACGCTGGGGTCTCTGTGTTCCCTATTGTGCATTGCTCTTCCTGTCATTCAGGGTTACCTAGAGAATTCCCAGGTCCTTTATGCCCAGCATGTTCTGATGTCCCTGAGTCTCTCCCAGGGACCTCCAGAGATGCATTAGAGCCAGTTTGGGTGCAAGAGTTCAAGGCTGCTACTAGGGACCTTTGGTCTACTTTGCAACTCTTTCCATCCCAGTTACAGGGGGTATTCCATTCATGGCAGACCCCATCTTCAGTCAAATCTTCCCTGCCTAAACCGCAGGGAGTACCTGACGTATCAGATTCCTCTGCTGTGGGTTCCTCTCGGTTTTTTGGGGACCCCTTTGAGGCTGATCCTGAGCCCTTGGCGGTTGGTGACCCCTTTGAGGCTGATCCTGAGCCCTTGGCGGAGGGCCTGATCAACGCAGTCTTGACCACCCTAAAAATTCCCTTAGTTCAGGAGGTTTCTTCAGATCCTTCTGATGTGTTTCAGGAGCCTAAAAAGCCCCTTGTTTTCCACCTAACCCCACTCTTGACCACCTTGTGTGGAAATCTCCGGAGAGGAAACCTCCTGTTTCTAAGAAATCTGCCAAACTTTACCCCTTCTCTGAGGCGGCGTTTGCTCAGTGGGTTCATTCCCCCCCAAAGTGGATCCTCTTATCTCCAGGCTATCTAAGTCTACTGCCTTGCCAGTTTCTGATGCGTCCGCTCTGAAAGATTGGACTGACAATCTTTGCCACTGCTGGTACTGCCATGAGTCCGGCATTCGCTGCGGCATGGGTTAACCAGGCTATTGTGGTCTGGACTGAACAGCTCACCCTGGCTGTCCATCAGGATGCTCCTACTTCAGATATGTTGTGCCTTCTTGCCAACATTTCTGAGCACTATGTTTCTGCTGCCTCATTTGATGCCATCCGTTTGGTGGCTAGGGTTTCCACCATGTCTGTGGTTGCCAGACGGGTTCTTTGACTCAAGATCTGGTCTGCTGACACTGCTTCCAAGCAAGCCTTTCTCTCCTTGCCTTTTCAAGGCACATCATTGTTTGGGCCAGATCTTAAGGATCTGATTAGTGAGGCCACAAAAGTACCCTTCTGCCTTTGGTCCCGAGGAAGAAAACCCCTCTCAAGTGTAATCGTTCCTGGATCTATCAGTGGTGGAGCCATTCCGGCTCCCTTGCTGTCTGGATCTTCTTCTACAGAGTCACATGTGGAAGGAGGATGTTCATCGTGTGGCTTTGACGGCTTGGAAATTGAATCCTCAATACTGAAGAAGAAGGGTTTTTCTTCTAGTGTGGTGGCTACTATGCTTAGTTCCGGCAAACCGGTTTCTTCTAAGGCCTACCATGGTGTTTGGTCAACCTTCCTATCTTGGTGTCCTGATAGGGATCTCTCTCAGGATTTTGATCTGCCTACAGTCCTGTCAGACTTCTGCACTTACCTAGGTAGGAGTCCATCACACAGCAGTCAGGTATATACATAATTACTGTGTGTAACAGAAGCACTTACCTAGGTAGGAGTCAATCATACAGCAGTCAGGCGTATCTATATAATTACTGTGTGTAACAGAAGCACTTACTTAGGTAGGAGTCCATCACACAGCAGTCAGGTATATCTGTATAATTTCTGTGTGTGACAGAAGCGCTTACCTAGGTAGGAGTCCATCACACAGCAGTCAGGTGTATCTATATAATTACTGTGTGTAACAGAAGCACTTACCTAGGTAGGAGTCCATCAAACAGCAGTCAGGCGCATCTATATAATTACTGTGTGTAACAGAAGCACTTACCTAGGTAGGAGTCCATCACACAGCAGTCAGGTGTATCTGTATAATTACTGTGTGTGACAGAAGCGCTTACCTAGGTAGGAGTCCATCAAACAGCAGTCAGGTGTATCTATATAATTACTGTGTGTAACAGAAGCACTTACCTAGGTAGGAGTCCATCACACAGCAGTCAGGTGTATCTGTATAATTACCGTGTGTAACAGAAGTGCTTACCTTGGTAGGAGTCCATCATACAGCAGTCAGGCGCATCTATATAATTACTGTGTGTAACAGAAGCACTTACCTAGGTAGGAGTCCATCACACAGCAGTCAGGTGTTATAATTCCTGTGTGTAACAGAAGCACTTACCTAGGTAGGAGTCCATCACACAGCAGTCAGGTGTATCTATATAATTACTGTGTGTAACAGAAGCACTTACCTAGGTAGGAGTCCATCATACAGCAGTCAGGCGTATCTGTATAATTCCTGTGTGTAACAGAAGCACTTACCTAGGTAGGAGTCCATCATACAGCAGTCAGGTGTATCTATATAATTACTGTGTGTAACAGAAGCACTTACCTAGGTAGGAGTCCATCACACAGCAGTCAGGTGTATCTGTATAATTACTGTGTGTGTGTAACAGAGGCACTTACCTAGGTAGGAGTCCATCATACAGCGGTCAGGCGTATCTATATCATTACTGTGTGTAACAGAAGTACTTACCTAGGTAGGAGTACATCATACAGCAGTCAGGTGTATCTATATAATTACTGTGTGTAACAGAAGCACTTACCTAGGTAGGAGTCCATCACACAGCGGTCATGTGTATCTATATAATTACTGTGTGTAACAGAAGTACTTACCTAGGTAGGAGTCCATCATACAGCAGTCAGGCGTATCTATATAATTACTGTGGGTAACAGAAGCACTTACCTAGGTAGGAGTCCATCACACAGCGGTCTATATAATTACTGTGTGTAACAGAAGTACTTACCTAGGTAGGAGTCCATCATACAGCAGTCAGGCGTATCTATATCATTACTGTGTGTAACAGAAGCACTTACCTAGGTAGGAGTCCATCACACAGCGGTCATGTGTATCTATATAATTACTGTGTGTAACAGAAGCACTTACCTAGGTAGGAGTCCATCACACAGCAGTCAGGTGTATATATATATAATTACTGTGTGTAACAGAAGTACTTACCTAGGTAGGAGTCCATCACACAGCAGTCAGGTGCATCTATATAATCACTGTGTGTAATAGAAGCACTTACCTAGGTAGGAGTCCATCATATAGCAGTCAGGTGTATCTATATAATTACTGTGTGTAACAGAAGCGCTTACCTAGGTAGGAGTTCATCACACAGCAGTCAGGTGTATCTATATAATTACTGTGTGTAACAGAAGTACTTACCTAGGTAGGAGTCCATCACACAGCAGTCAGGTGTATCTGTATAATTACTGTGTGTAACAGAAGCACTTACCTAGGTAGGAGTCCATCACACAGCAGTCAGGTGTATCTATATAATTACTGTGTGTAACAGAAGTACTTACCTAGGTAGGAGTCCATCGTACAGCAGTCAGGCGTATCTATATAATTACTGTGTGTAACAGAAGCACTTACCTAGGTAGGAGTCCATCACACAGCAGTCAGGCGTATCTATATAATTACCGTGTGTAACAGAAGCACTTACCTAGGTAGGAGTCCATCATACAGCAGCCAGGTGTATCTATATAATTACTGTGTGTAACAGAAGTACTTACCTAGGTAGGAGTCCATCGTACAGCAGTCAGGCGTATCTGTAAGCAACACGTTGGCTTTATAGCCATAGAAACGGTGGTAATGTGGCCATATTTTACATAAAATTTTGATACAACTCGTCCACCACTGAATTTTATACAGAATTCCTGAATGGAGGCAGGATTCCATTATCCTGACCTTCTGTCCGGTGGGCTGGAGCAGAAATCGCCCAACTAAATCTTTGAGTATACTCTTTATGTGGTGAACACTATATTAAAAGCTTCATTTGTAATAAGATCACCCCCTTCCAAGAATGTTGTTTTCTCTCTGTGTGGCTTTACATTTTGGGGTGGAGACCATAAAAGCAAGTGGGGAGAAGTTACATGAAGTGTCTGTGTGGTGGCAGTAGAATATCCTCCAGGAGCTTATCTGCCATCATATATTCAAAATAGTGGCTGTTTATATTGTTAGCAGTACAAAGATATATTATAATTGTCTATATTATCTGGACGTTATTACCCTATGAGACTCCCCCTCTTTTGTTCTTCTTCAGGCAAGGTAAGGTTTTGTTAGTCTGGAAAGAAAATTTCAAGCCTAACGGTAGCACCATAGAGATTTCAGTGTAAGAGCCTCTCATTGTCAGATCACAGACTTGATATATCGGACTTACAGCTCCGTACACCGACAGACAATGTGTCCTGGGTTACAGCAGGGTGCCACCCAGCTCTCCTGAGAATAATCTGCTATGGATACATGATCTGAAGTAACATCGGACAGAAGATCACCAAGAGCCTTTGTTATCTTGGGCAACACCTGTAGATACTCCTCAGTCCCGCGGTTCAGTGGCGTCGCTTCCTGAGGGTCCTGATGAAGGTTGAATATCAGGGGAGGGTTATGGTGAAGCTCGGGCCCCAAGCTCCCATCACAAGCCAGCGCTCCACCTTCCAAAAGATAATTAATTTGGGTAAGTGAAAGGAATACCAAGAGGCAGCACCTAGGTGTTGTCGGACTACAAATTCAGTTATCCTCAGCTAGCCGATGAATGGATTTGTAGTCAACAACAGGTGACGAACCACTATGTGGAATATTCTATTAACTACCAGGGTCGGATTTCCTATTAGAATATGTAGCTGCCTAGAACAATGAATTGTGATTGGTGCTTCAGCTGTGTTGCTGCACCCACTGCGCTGAGGTCTGTAAGCCAAGCAACTACACACAATATGGGAAAAATACAGGGTTTATACCGGGTTTATCCTACTGAGTAAATGAAGGGAGCTCCCACTACTGAGATGTTAATTCACAAGTTATTGCAGTTCAAACTCGCATGTTTTGAATGCCTCCATGGAATTACATTTTAGTGGTGCTGTTCCTATACTGTCCTGTGGAGGGTTACTGTCACTGACAATGGTTGTCCACGGATTGCTGTAACAACAGCATCACCACAGAATTTCAGGCCACGAAGGTACGGCACACACAAAATTTGAGCTGGAATAACTTTTGACTAAAACATCTCCCAATTAGTGGGTGTCCTCCTGTTTTACTCAGCAGGAAAAGCCATACTATATGTGTTTCTCCATCTACAGTTACTGCTCCTTTAAATCCCACCCGGTTACCTATGGTAGACAAGTACCATGAAGCACGTTACCTGTGGTATAAAAGGCCTTGTATTGGTTAAGTCGAATGGATTCGATATTTCCAAACTTCCCAGCCGCGCCGCTGTTTGGATGATACAGGATCTGAGGGTGAGATCAGACATTGAGGTCAGTACTTGCAGGTAGGTGATCCTAGTCTAGGGGTAGGGAACCTCTGCCTCTCCAGCTTTTCTGGGCTCCCCCTTGCTGTGCTAGTCAGTAACACAGAAGCGGACGGATAGATCCTTATTGTGAGGGTCTGAGTGGAACATTTCATGGCCTCTCGGCTCCATGGTGACATTGTTATGTTCTCCGTCTATGGAGGTCACTGCCCAGTGACAACACCACCATGGAACAGCCATGCACCACTGCACCATCCTCTTAGAAAAATGAATGTTCGATCTGTAATACCTTTTGAATGAATCATCTCCCTGAAGCTGTACTCAGCAAGGAAAGTCCAAATTCCCAAATACCTATTATCCCTTTGAGTGCCAGAGGGGTGCGCAATGCATTGCGTACCCCTCTGGCACTGAAAGGGTTCATTTAAACAGGCCATTTAACCCCTTAATGACCCTAGACGGTCAGGGCTGGATTTACATCTCAGGAGCCTGTAGGCACAGATATCTGAAGTGCCCCCCCCCCACCACCACCATCTCCACAATGCTCCTAATCTTCATATTGCCCTCACATTGCCCCCCATCACCTTCACATTGCCCCCATCATCTCAACATTGCCCCATCATCTCAACATTGCCTTCACATTGACCCCCATCAGCTCCACATTGACCCCATCACCATCTGCTCCACATTGCCCCCCATCACCTTCACATTGCCCCATCATCTCAACATTGCCTTCACATTGACCCCCATCAGCTCCACATTGACCCCATCACCATCTGCTCCACATTGCCCCCCATCACCTTCACATTGCCCCATCATCTCAACATTGCCTTCACATTGACCCCCATCAGCTCCACATTGACCCCCATCATCTCCACACTGACCCCATCACCATCAGCTCCACATTGACCCCATCACCACCAGCTCCACATTGACCCCCATCACCTTCACATTGCCCCATCATCTCAACATTGCCTTCACATTGACCCCCATCAGCTCCACACTGACCCCATCACCATCAGCTCCACATTGACCCCATCACCACCAGCTCCACATTGACCCCATCACCATCAGCTCCACATTGATCCCATCACCATCAGCTCCACATTGACCCTATCAGCTCCACATTGACCCCATCACCATCCGCTCCACATTGACCCCCATCAGCTCCACATTGACCCCATCACCATCCGCTCCACATTGACCCCCATCAGCTCCACATTGACCCCATCACCATCCGCTCCACATTGACCCCCATCAGCTCCACATTGACCCCATCACCATCCGCTCCACATTGACCCCATCAGCTCCACATTGCCCTCACATTGCCTCCATCAGCTCCACATTGACACCATCACCATCAGCTCCACATTGACCCCCATCAGCTCAACACTGCTTGCCCCCTATCATCCCAATATTGACCTCACATTACTCCCACTATCTCCAAATTAACCCTTTGAGTGTCAGAGTGGTACACAACGCATTGCTGTGCAATGCGTTGCATACCACTCTGGCACTCAAAGGGTTAAGCCTCATTCTCTCTCCCCCCACATCCGTTTCCTGCCTCCCTGGTGGTCCAGTGGCTGGAGAGATCTGTGCTTGTGCACAGACATGGAGCTGCTGGAGCTCCCGCACAGCCTTCCCTTTAGTAATGCAGAGCGCTGGGAGATTTTAACTCCCAGCGCTCTGCATTGCTAAAGAGCCGGGAGAGCTCACAGCTTACAAGGCGGCGGCTGGCGGCTCGGTGCGGCATGGAAAGCCACGCCAAGTCAAAAAAAAATTTAAAAAAAAAATCAATTGTAGTGGCAGGCGCTCCTCTGTAGGGTGCGCCTGTAGGCAGATGCCTACTCTGCCTTACGGGAAATCCGTCCCTGTTGACGGTCATGGCATATCATGGGTTGTTTTGCGTTAACGATCAATGAAGTGCCAGGACCGTCATGGAATTCCGGGCTCCCCACAAGGCTGCACGCCGTTTGGGGAGCCCGGAAGCGGATAAAAAAAAAAAATAATAATAAATGGTCCGTGGTCCTTAAGTGACGGCCGCGTGTGGTCCTTAAGGGGTTAACCGTCTGAGAACTACGGGGGTACATCACGCATTGTTTCTCGTGCAACCGCTCTGCCATATCGGAATTTCATGGAGTGTCATTAAATGTTGGGAGCAGCGTGATGGTCCTGGCACATCATGGGTCCTTAACCCTTTTGAGTACCCCTTTGGCACTCAAGGGTTAAGGGGTAAATAAGTGGGGATTTTACTTATCCTCATTGATGCATTTAGTTTGCCTCACTCTCCATCTAGTCAGTGCACCACTGCTACAAGCTGCCTGTTAGAATGGCCGACAGGTTTAATGTCCTGGAGTTAAACTAAATAAGTTATTGTTTTCCAAATAAAAATCCTTTCCCTAAAGCCATCAGTGTGAAGTGCAGAACATCTGTTCTTGGGTAGTGACCCTCCATGATTCATGGCTCCCCGCTGCAAGTCCAGGACATCTGTGGGATATGTGAGAGGCCGACACGCTGCGTTTCCAGCAAGCCGCTCTCCATTAGCAGGTGTCAGGGGAGGTTTCCAAAAAGGAGGCCAGGGTTGGTGCATCACACCCAGTGACAACAGCGCTCCCCACCCTCCCTGGAATTGGAATCATCTGCAGTGTTTCTGATTACACCAGTTACAAGCCTTCAAAGAAGCGCGAGGTCAGCCGGTCAGCGAGAGGAGCATGACCTCTTCAAAAAGGAACAGCCGCCCGCAGCTCTCAGAGCGGAGCTCAGCCTCATCTCCCGAGGCGCAAGGCGTTTATGGGAACCACCGCTGCGAACACAATTAACTAAAACCAGACTGAGATTAGAGGGAACTGAGACATCACAGGGTACGCGTGGTACTGTGCATTCCAGCCTTGGCACGAAAAGTACCAGCCGGCTCATTTATCAGTTTATTGCTAATGTTAATCACAAAGTTAGAAAATAAATGCTAAATATTAGCAAAATGGTCAAAATGTATTATTTAAATATATTTGCAATTTTTTGTGACACATTTGTTTAGATATATAAAAAGGTTAATTTATGTGGATTTGAAAAGAAAAAATAAATAACACCCCCCCTTCCCACAAACATTTACTTAACCCTTTGGGTGCCAGAGGGGTATGGATCGCATTGCAAACCAATGTGTTCGGTACCCCTCTGGCACTCAAAGGGTTAACACTCGTTGCTTTATAGTTTTCTTTACGACAACGAGAAGTTTTGAATTCGCTATAACATCTTCTTTCAGGAATTATATACTTTTATGGGATTTTTTTTTGCTGTTATAAGGCAGTTAGTTATTGTCATGAAAATGGCAGTTTTAACGCTTTGCGTGCCAGACGGGTACACAACACATCGTTGAGCAATGGGTTGAATACTGGTATGTGTGTTCCCAGTTGAGGACCTGTGGGAGTACTGTGTCTATGTGCACCTACACACATTGGGTATAAATTTATGTATGACATCATAACGTATAATACAATGTACAGACTCTTCCAAGTGAGTGACAACACGGAAAACCTGAACACGTCCCATAAAAAAATAATGTAAACATTTTCATATGTAACTAAAAGTGACCAATAGCCACAGCATTCACACCTAAAGAGATGTACAGCAAAATGCTGAAACTGTGTCTGGCCTCCCCCACAACACAATGACAAATGTCCCCAGCACTCAAAGGGTTAAATTAACCTCAGTGAGTTTTCTGTGATATTTATATTTTTAAACAATTTCCACCAACGTGCATGTTTGCAGTTATTTCGTGTGATGAGGTATTAACCTTTACTCACCCTATCGCCTCCCTGTGAGCGCCCAAACAGAATGTCTGACACATCTTTGCCATCAAAGCGCCTGCTGGGTGGCAGAGTGGTATTTGCCAGCGATACCAAGGTGGGAAAGATATCCAGAGTGCTGCCAAAAGAGTAAAAACACAACAAATCGGATTATTTTTAGGTACCATTAATATCATTGTTTTCCATGTGTCTCTAAAGCATCGTGTTTCCATACACTGAGGGCCCTGATTTCAAAAGAAGAAACTATGTTAAATGTCATTATTAGCACCAAAATAATTCACTGTCAAAATTACAAAGATGATATAACCTTTTATACTAGACTACTTGAAGAGCCCGTGTACACAGTGCCACCCAGCAACGGCAGTCGTGCACAGTAGAGACTGTCTGCACCGTGGCTGATACTGATCGAGGAGCTCCAAATTTAGACTGCAGTCCTCTCTGCGCATTGTCTGAATTCAGAGCCCCGCTCCGTTATCAGCTGCACTACACTACACTACACTACACACAGTCTGTAGTGCGCATGACTGCAGAGCGCACAGCCATCTCTACTGCGTATGACGTAGAGGCGTAACTAGAAGCCACGGGGCCTGGTGCAAGAATTGCCATGGGCCCCCCTCCGACCATATTGGCCCCCCTCAACCACATTGGCCACCTCCACATTGCCCCTTCCACAATGCCCCTCATACTCCACATTTCCCCCCAATCTCCACAATGCCCCCATCACAATGCCCCTCATGCTCCACATTTCCCCCCAATCTCCACAATGCCCCTCATTCTCCACATTCCCCCCCAATCTCCACACTGCCCCCATCGCCACATTGCCCCTACTGACCCCCGTCCTCCTACCTCCTGGTGGTCTAGCGCTGTGTGTGACATGCTCCCGCGCACTCCTTAGTAATGCAGAGCGCTGGGAGATGACATAATCTCCCAGAGCTCTGCATTACTCTAGCGCTGGCCGCCGGGACGTCAGCTGTACTGCGGGCGGGTGGCGAGGGGGTCGCAGGGGGCGGCCGGGACCCTGAGAGTGACGGGCCCGGTCGCAGGTGCGACCCCTATTGTTACGCCACTGGTATGACGGCTTCTGACAACCACACATCTAACAAATTATTATATAGAATAAGAGCACGGAAGATAACTTTAACCCTTTGGGTGCTAGAAGGGGTAGTTGAGCACCCCACTGTCTCTCAAAGGGTTAAAGAAAATGTCTTAAAGTGGGTCTTTCCGAGTGTAACATTAATGAGGATATTATCTCTAGTCTAAACCCCATAAATTACTGTACAAAACTCTGACAAAACGCTGCCAGGACTGCCAGCTTCATTTTGAACGCTCTGGTCTAAAAAACAGAGACACTAAAACAGACTCCTTAATTAGATCAGAGTTTTCAAACCATGAGTAGGCGACGTGACAATCTCGCGCTGTCATGCACTGAGAGATTGTCACGTCGCGCTTTTTAGCCAGACAACCTGCTGAAAGAGCTGAATGGTCGTACGCTCTTCTGCGTGTGAGAGAGTTAATGTGATAAAATGTGTGCACATCTGCGTAAGATATCGTGGTGATGGATATAACATACAGAACAGAGAGTGTGTGTATGTGTTTGTGTATATAATGTATAGAACAGTGTGTGTGTGTGATGGAAGGTATTCTTGCAATGTATAGAATAGTGTGTGTGTGTGTGTATGTGATGGAATGTATGTTGCAAGTCTGTAATGTATAAAGTGTGAGTGTGTGTGATGGAATGTATGTATGTAACGTATTGAACTGAGTGTGTGTGGCAGATGGAATGTATGTATGTAATGATAGATTGTGTATGTGATAGAATGTATGTTGTAAGTATGTAATATATAAATGGAAATAGCTGTTCTGCCAACATGAAAATATATCCCATTATAATGTGGCTCAGCTTCTTCAAAACAGATTGGCAAGTGACAGATCTGAGTTTCAAGAGGTCCCCCAGCAGCTGTGGTCTTTTCTTACATGTGTGTCAGGTCCACTTTAACCCTTCATATGCTACAAGAGAAACTAAAAACAGGTTTTGAAGCGGTGCCAACTGGTGTCTCAGGGTCACTATGACACACTCCCTCTTCACTTTGGAGAAGTTTACAGAGAAGACCACAGCTGATGGGGAACCTCTTGAAACTCAGATCTCTCGCTCTCTGATCTGTTTTGACGAAGCTGGGCCATATTATAATGGGATTTATTGTCATGTCGGAAGAACGGCTATTTCCATTTATACTTCGAAAGAAGCTCTGTAGCAGCTGAGGCATTTTATTTTAAATTGTTCTTCCCGAATCGATTAGAGAGACTTTTGATCTACGGATTTGGTTCATATGAATAAAACCAAAAGTGGAGAAATTCTGCAATAAACCAGCTGAACTGCAGAGGTTACAAAAAAAAATCTGATTTTTATGGGGATTTTCAGCCCTTGAATGGCAGCCAGGTATCTCTGGAATTGAAGGAAAATATAAAGACAGGAATATTTTTGTCCTACAGTGCAGCTGGTTTGCCCCAGATTTGCTCCTCTGCCTTTATATGTGAGAGTCGCAGGGCCGTATTCAATGGAGCAAACCAACTGCCATATACAGGAGACATATAATCCCCCCCCATTAAATGGTGCTTTAAACCACTGAATGGTAGAGAGGTCTCAGTACATTTAGTTAAAAGCCCTGTCAACATCATTAGTAATCATTCCTCCCCACGGCTCAGTTGGTTTGCTCCAGAATAGCGTCTTTTCATGTGATTAAGTACGGCCCATATTGTACGTGTTAATTGGAGTCCGTAAAATTAATCCAACCCCCCCTCCCCATTCATGAATCTGCCATGACTGGGCATCACGGTGGGTAATAGGAATTATCTTCCATGAATGGGTAAGGACAGCGGGCATTCCTGTGCTTCTATGGGTGCACAGATACCAGATGGGCCATCCCTGCAGAGCAGCTTCACACACGGAGCTGGAATGTGGCTGACGTCTCCATAATAAACAAAGCTGGGATGTGCCCGCAGGGCGTCATGTACACACGCCCCCTACAGGAACAGACTTCTCCTTTATCTCAGTGGTAACCCAGCTAAATAAACAGTGTCCTGAGCTGAGACAGGGGAACGCACAACCTGCTGCCTGGAGACTCACACAGATACCCCTAAACAGGGCAAATATATACCTACAATAACCACTGTACAGGGAGCATTTATATACCAGCCCTATCTAATTACACACGTACAGTTCAATAAGGTTCTTATATGTCTGTAATATCCAATCACCTGCACACAATACATTAAGACTCTTATATACCTGTAAAATCTAATTACACACGTACAGTTCAATAAGGTTCTTATATGTCTGTAATATCCAATCACCTGCACACAATACATTAAGACTCTTATATACCTGTAAAATCTAATTACAGATGCACAGTACAATAACAGTCTTATGTACCTGCTCATATATCTAATTATCTACACACAATACATTAAGACTCTTATATACCTGTAAAATCTAATTACAAACACACAGTACAATAACAGTCTTATGTACCTGCTCGTATATCTAATTATCTACACACAATACATTAAGACTCTTATATACCTGTAAAATCTAATTACAAACACACAGTACAATAACAGTCTTAAGTACCTGTAATATCTAATTATAAACACACAATACAATAACACTCTTATGTACCTATTATATCTAATTACCAAAACACAATAAAATAAGACTCATATCTGTAATATCTAATTACCAAAACACAATAAAATACGACTCATATCTGTAATATCTAATTACAAATACACAATACAAGATTCTCATATACCTGTTATTTCTAATTACAAACACACAATAAAATAAGACTCATATCTGTAATATCTAATTACAAATACACAATACAACAAGATTCTCATATACCTGTTATTTCTAATTACATACACACAATACAATAAGACTCATATCTGTAATATCTAATTACAAACACACAATACAATAACACTCTTATATACCTGTTATATCTAATTACAAACACACAATACAACAAGACTCTCCTACACCTGTTATATCTAATTACAAACACACAATACAAAGCAACTCTCATCTCGTAATATTATCGATTATGATAAATGTGTGACAGGTAACGATTTTAATAATATTACACATGGTTATGTGACAATTCTCCCTTAACCATTTGAATACAGAGGGTTGTGCAATGCATTGAATGTGTTACACACTCCTTTGACACTGACGGGATTAAGCCAGTCTGTTGTATCTCCAGTCTGGTGGTCTGACACTGGTATAGCGTGGGAGCAAGTAACCTGGGTCAGTCAATCTGAACGCCCCAGATCACCTTTACTCACAGTATCTTATCTGTGAGTCTGGGGCAAATATGACCTTTGTACCCCATCACCTGACGTACCCAGAGGAGATGTTTCACAAGAGCTGGCGAGACATGCTAAGCACAACACATGCAAAGGGTCACTGTGTGCTGGACAGATTAACTCACTGTGTGCCAAAGAACCACAAACATTTTATATCATCAAAATAACTCATCAGCAGACCCAGAGGTGGACGTATATCTCAGGCGCCCCTAAAATAAAGCATCCGAGGGACCTATAAGTCTTCTCATGGCCACTACCCTACCCTTCACCAGACCCCAGCCCCTAGCACTGGTGCCTCACACAGAAAACACACTTCAACAATAACACTCAAAGACAAATACAGTTCTCACAGTAACTGGCCAGTTCATTACCTGACCAAATTAGTACTGAAACTGGACGTTACAGCAATATATAAACTGTTAAATAAACTGGCCAAATGGATATAGAAACTGGACATTTCAGCAATATATAAACAGTAAATAACCTGACCTAATTAATGTAGAAACTGGACATTGCAGCAATATATAAACTGTTAAACTGATGAAATTTAAATAGAAACTGGACATCAGAGCAGTGTATAACCCGCTAAATAAACTGGTCAGGAAAGCTGGATCACTTACTCACAGTTTGGCACCCCAGACCGCTGCCTACTGTGTCTAATGGGAAATCAAGTCGTGATCAAATCAGATTACACAAGGTTATTGGGCTGACGCAGGTATTACGACGCGGCTGGCGCTCAGTATTCCTACCTCAGTAAGGCTCGGCTTGTGCTGTTCTGTGGGGTCTTTCCCGGCCAGTACGCTACCGCTGGGACCCGGTGTCCTCCCTCCCAGGTCGTCTGCTTTGCAGAGCTCCCACCTGAAACAAGACAGGGAAATATTAAATATTACACATTTCATGGGCGTTGGATCAAGTGGCGCCAACGTGCGATGGACTTGCTCAGCACCAGACGTATTACCGGTTTATTATATACCGGGAACAATAACTGGGTATCTGTAACGAAGGGAAAAATGCAGTGATTCTGAGGTAAAATAAAGTAAAAAATCCCATCAATGTTGCGCTCCGATCTGTTCCTCAAGGTCTTAAAAATCCCCTTAATCCCTTGGAAGTTACAGATGTCTAAACGCATTGACATATACAGGAGAATAACCCTTTGTCATAAGAATTCTACTGTCCTTATTATGGTCATAAAATTCTAACGGCCCCTCCGTATGTATCAAAGGAAAACGTCTTCAAACAGCTGTGGATTTCACGTGAATGGAGACAACATGATAGTTGCTCTCAGGATCTCAGGACACTCTGCTCCCTGCGCATTGTAATCTTAACCATTTAAGGACATAGACATAGAAATATAGAATTTTACGGCAGATAAGAACCATTCGGACCATCTAGTTGCCCATTTTCCTACTGTACAAACCTTATTTGGTCCTTGGTCATTTCTTACGTTAAGGGCAGACAGTCTTATGCCTATCCCATGCATGCTTACATCCCCTCACTGTATTAACCTCTACCACTTCTGCTGGTAGGCTATTCCACTTATCTACCACTTCTGCTGGTAGGCTATTCCACCTATTTACCACTTCTGCTGGTAGGCTATTCCACTTATCTTCTACCCTCTCAGTGAAGTAAAACTTTGTTACATTACATCTAAACCTGTGTCCCTCTAGTGTTAGACTATGGCCTCTTGTCCTAACATTTTTACTCCTGTGAAATGCACTGTTGAATCCCTTCATGTATGTGAATGTGTCTATCATATCCCCTCTCTCTCTTCTCTCCTCCAAGCTATACATGTTCAGATCCTTTAGTCTATCCTGATATTTCTTTTCCTGTAAACCAGTCACCATTTTAGTAGTCCTTCTCTGAATTTTCTCTAGAGTATCTGTATCCTTCTGGAGATGGGGTCTCCAGTACTGTACACAATACTCTAGGTCTCCAGTACTGTACACAATATTCTAGGTCTCCAGTACCGTACACAATACTCTAGAGTATCGATATCCTTCTGGAGATGGGGTCTCCTGTACTGTACACAATACTCTAGGTCTCCGGTACTGTACACAATACTCTAGGTCTCCAGTACTGTACACAATACTCTAGGTCTCCAGTACCGTATGCAATACTCTAGGTCTCCAGTACTATACACAGTACTCTAGGTCTCTAGTACTGTACACAATACTCTAGGTCTCCAGTACTGTACGCAATACTCTAGGTCCCCAGTACTGTACACAATATTCTAGGTCCCCAGTAGTGTACACAATACTCTAGGTCTCCAGTACTGTACACAATACTCTAGGTCCCCGGTACTGTACACAATACTCTAGATCTCCAGTACTGTACACAATACTCTAGGTCTCCAGTACTGTACACAATACTCTAGATCTCCAGTACTGTACACAATACTCTAGGTGAGGTCTAACCAGAGATCTGTAGAGTGGCATGACCACTTCCCTTTTTCTGCTACTAATGCCCCTAGTTATACAACCCAGTACCCTGCTTGCATTCCCCACCGCTTTGTTACATTGTCTGCCTACCTTTAAGTCATCAGAAATAATTACTTCCAAATCCGTTTCCTCTGTTGTCTCTGACAGTACAGTGCCCTTAATAGTATATTTTTCCTTTGGATTTGTTATGTTCCAAGTGCATTATTTTATATTTATTAGGGTTGCACCGATACCGATACTGGTATCGGTGCCGATACCAGCATTTGCGAGAGTACTTGTACTCGCGCAAATGCGGCCGATGCCAGCACCGATACCCTGTGTCAGGGTCTGTGCTGCAGAGAGGGAGCCCGGGGAGCTGCTCACAATGCTCCCCCGTCACCTCTCTCACTCCTGCAGCATCGGAGCATTGCCGCGGGTTACCATGGCAACGCTCCGATGCTGACCTCTGCCGGGGCTCGCGAGAGAACAGCGAGCACCCGGCAGAGGACAGTAAAGGAGGCAAGATGGGGCAGGGGGTGGTGAAAGAGGCAGAGAGTGGGGTCAAGAGGGAGAAAAAGTCAAAAGGAGGAAGGATCAGGAGACTAAAGGAGGGGGGCCAAGAAGAGGCAAAAGGAGGGGGGATCAGGAGACTAAAGGAGGGGGGCCAAGAAGAGTCAAAAGGAGGGGGGATCAGGAGACTAAAGGAGGGGGGCCAAGAAGAGGCAAAAGGAGGGGTGATCAGGAGGGAGAGAGGCAAAAGGGTGAGTCAAGGAGAAGTGTGAGAAAGGGGGATCAAAAGCCAAGACAAAAGAAGGGGATCAAGAGGGGTAGAATGAACCAAAAGGTGGGAATCAAGAGGGGGAGAAGAAAGAGTCAAAAGGGGAGAATCAAGAGGTGGTGTGTGTGTGTCTGTGTGTATATGTATGTGTGTATATATATACACACATAATATTTTTCAAGTACTCACCAATACAAATTACCAATACTTTTTTTTTGCGGTCATTTGCCAGTTTTCCAAGTACCTAAAACATGTAGGTACTTAGAAAACTGGCAAATGACCGCAAAAAAAAGGTATCGGTAATTGGTATCGGTGAGTACTTGAAAAAAGTATCGGTACTCGTACTCGGTCTTAAAAAAATCGGTATCTGTGCATCTCTAATATTTATCAACATTAAACTGCAGCTGCCACACTTGTCCATTCTTCTGATGGAAGCGGTGTGCAGTGCATTGCTTTGTAATGCATTAAATAGGCTCCTGCACTCTGCCTGCTTCGATTAGAAAAAACTGCCAACAACTGTCATGTCCGCCCCCACGGATCCAACATCCAGGACGTATTGAATATGTTATCTCTGTAACAAAGGAGCAGCTGACAAGATTCCTAGAGGCCATTAGGATTTTCTGGCATAGTAAGGGAAGCGTTAGGGGTTACTAATAGTTGTTAATAATGGATGAGAGTTGGTACCATGTTAGTCGTAGAAATACAAGAGGCGACAATTTAGTAAAGTTGATACCTTTCTTGGCTAACTAAACAGATTTAAAATGCAAGTTTTCAAGACTTCTTAGGTCTCTTCCTCAGGCGTGTTATCATGATATCATGACTGAGGTAGAGACGTAAGAAGTCTTGAAAGCTGCACTTTAAATCTGTTTAGTTAGCCAAGAAAGGTATCAACTTTACTAAATTTTTGCCTCCTGTAATAGTTGTTAATTCTCCTTTAAGAATGAAGCTGGTGCGTAATTACATGCCATCGGGGTAATTAAGAAGTGTAAATACAAGAAGGTGCCCTAAGGGTTAAATTTCAGTCCAATGTACAGTAGAATCTCTGCGCCTCAGACATGGTATAGAGGTGATCTCATGCACTAAATGTATCCTTGTGTGACCCCATGTTAATTCACTTCTCCTTTCAGCTCCAGAATTAACCCCTTATCTTCCCAGGATTTCAGTGAAGACATGTGGACGGTGTTGCTTGAACAAACCAAAAATTATAAATTCCTTCAAACAGTTAAAGCCAACTAAACCCCCAGCAGAGTTAACCCTTAACCCATAAACTACCAGCCCACAGATAACGAGAAATCACATGCCTCAACCAGTAACATTAACGCTTTGAGTGCTAGGAGGTACACAATGCACTACACTTCGCAATGTGTTGCGCACCCCTCTGGCACTTAAAGGGTTAAAGGAGCCAGCACTTGCATGGGGGCGCGTGCCCAGTCGATGAGTTTTCTACACCACAGTTTCCCAGTTTGGCCGGATCCTGGACCATCTGTGATACACAGGAGAGATGCATGTCCTTGAATGACCTTGAGATTACAGCACCAGTCTGAACTGGTCTCAATGAGATGTCAGCAAGCAGCGCTTCCTGGAATCCGCCCTGGGTGATGGGCACATTAGAGGAAAGCTACGTGTGGGCATTTGGGGTTGTTGTAACCCAAACTAGGAGGAGATAGTATGAACTAGTGCTTGTATCTCGACTGGTTTAGGCTCAGTTTACACGAGCAATAATAGAACTGGACCTGTCACTAGTATAAGGGAGTATCCGTCAGGCTGAACACAGTGCGTTACAGGATGATGAATCAATACTCGCCAACATTATATATATAATATACATCTAGGGACGACTGTCCATGGGCAGTCACATTAAACAGCAGGCACAAAACACAAAGTAACTAAGAGTAATTCTGGGGAAATAACAGTGGCGCAGGTTCTCTTCTGATCCATAGCTGCCAACAGTCCCGATTTACGCGGGACAGTCACGATTTTGGGGCCCAATTCCGCTGTCCCTCCGCACAGAGTCAGTGTCCCGCTTTCAAGACATCTGCCCTGCTTGTTTATACCCTGCTCTGCGTCCTGTAACCTACTATACAACCTGTCTGTCTGCCTTGTGCCACACGTACATAAGTAAGCATGGAACCCCCCACCCGCTCCAGACAGCATGAGGTGGGGGGTTTCCATGCTTAGTTATGTACGTGTGGCTCGAGGCACCCCAATGTGAGTATGTAGTGCAGCTTGCTCACGTGGAGGCAGAACAATGTAATTGGCCAAAGCATTTGTACGTTATGCGCACGTACATAGCGTAAGTCCACTCTTGCCCTCCACAGTCGCGCGCTGCACTGCAGCAGAGAAAGCGCTCAGTGGGAGTGAAGTTGTGGGCAAAGCTGGAGGAAGTCCTGCACAAGATCCGGAGACATTGGGTAAGGGGAAGGGGTGTTCAGTGTGAAGCCTCCTATCCTTTATTCCTTTGAGTGCCAGAAAGGAAGACAACATAATGCATTTGATTCCTTTCTGGCACTCAAAGGGTTAAGTGTCAGAGATAAGCAACCCTAGCCTCACATTTTTCTCATAATAACTGTAGTTGCAGTATAATTATTCTAAGTTAACTACATTGCATTGGAATCAATCCCCCTTTAACCCCTTGGATGCTAGAGATGAATCATTCATCTAGCATCCAAGAGGTTAAAGGGGGATTGATTCCAATGCAACATTGTTAGCTTAGAATAATTATAGTACAACTACATTTATTAATGAGCAAAATGTGAGGCTACTTAACTATACGTTGCTTATCTCTGACACTTAACCCTTTGGGTGCCAGAAAGGAAGCCAATGCATTGCGTTGCAATGCATTGGCTTCCTTTCTGGCACTCAGAGTGTTAAAGGACAGGCAGATCTGCCATATCAATGACAGAGTAGAATTTTTTTGATGTAGGTCAAAAGGAGATTTTAAGACCCAAATCCCTCTATCCCACCCTGGTGTCCCTGTGTTTAGGGGATCAGACCTAAGAATTCTGGGCAATACCCCACCCACCAGCCACGCCTCCAGCAACATCGTCTAAAACACAAGTGTCCCTCTTTGGGCATATGAAATGTTGGGAGGTATGCTGATCTGCGCTACAGAGATGACATGATGTAGTGTATGCCCTGAGACACAGACACTGGCATTAGAGGCTGGCACCAGTGTTACCGTGCAGGCAAATTCGGACATTTGACCTAATGTCACCAGAACGCCATAGTACCACATCGCACAACACCAGCAGCAAACATCATACAACTGACAAATCTGCACTTTACATCAGACGGACATCACCCACACTGAATACTACATGAAATCATATAAGTATTAAAGGGACAGTACCACAATACGGAAAAACATATTGCAGGGTTTATCCTACTGAGATGTTAATTCACAAGTTACTGCAGCTCAAACGTGTATTTTTTGGGATGCCTCCTTGGCTTGAATTTTACAATGGTGCTGCACTGAAGACTCCTATGGAGGGTTATTGTCACTGACTATAGTCGTCCATAAATTACCATAGCAACTATGCCGCCATATCATTTCAAGCCATGAAGGAACTGCACCCGGAAAAATGTAAGTTTCAGCTACAATAACTTTTGAATACAACATCTGTCAGCAGTGGGCATTCCCTTGTACATTGAGAGCAGACACAGAAAGATGTCCGATCAGTCACAGGATTTACATTTTGCTGCACAAAGAACTAAATAAAGGAAACTGAATTAACGCTGGGGGGGGGGGAAAAATCCATTAACCCTTTGAGTGCCAGAAGGGTATTGCGTTTTAATGAGTTGGATACGTCTCTGGCACTCAAAGGGTTAAGGACAGAATTAGAAACAGATGCCTATGAATAAAGGAAATAGTGGACCAGTTCTGGGACCAGCCACTAAAGCAGAACTATCATACAAATAATATTGGCACCCAGCATATTTCAGCCTAGCGATTTGCAAATCCTTACTGTTTTTAAATTCAATATGTCCGAGTTATTGCTGATACACCGCTTCTTCAGCAGGAACGAGAGGACAGACAGTGCAGACATCTTACAGGAAATTACAGTGCAGACATCTTACAGGAAATGACAACGCAGACATCTTACAGGAAATGACAGCGCAGACATCTTACAGGAAATTACAGTGCAGACATCTTACAGGAAATTACAGCGCAGACATCTTACAGGAAATGCTGGTTACCTTAAGGTACCGGAAGTTCCTGAGTGCGCAGGTGCACAGAGCTTCCCTTGTAAGCTCTGTGCAGCCCGATGCCTTGGAAAGAAGCTGCGTATCATCAATAACTTGGACATATTGACTTTAAAGACAGTAAGGATTAGCAAATCGCTAGGTTACGAGTATATTGGGTGCCAATATTATTTGTATAATAGTTCCGCTTTAATTTTGATTAATTTAAATGGAGATTTTAACTGTTGAATGCTAAAGGTGTCATATGTGGCAGCATTTCAAAACATTTCCACGGGCACTTTTCCTGAGGGAAGTCACATGACAGCACATCACTATGGTCCATGGTACCGCGTAGCTCAACGCCAACAGAAAACCTCTTACAGCAGACTTACGCCTCGTCTTGTACCACTGAACAGACATTACCAGCACTTCCATCCTACATTAAATCTTTTAGATAAGCACCAGGACTCTGTAGAGATGTTCATAACCTATTACCCTCTCAATAACAAGCACGTAGAATATGTGGTAGAATTTTATTTAAAAAAAATAAATAAATAAAAGACCGCAGGATCCAGGGACCGGGAGACAAAACCAGGTACTGTCCCTGGAAATTTGGGACAGCTGGCAGGTAAGAGATGTCTTCAGCAATTTGCTGGGGACATCTCCAGTATACAAGGGGTTAAGCTACAGTTTTCCTTTAAGATGCTGTTCTGGTCCGGTGACTAGGGGTGGTAACGTGACTCGTGTTTTCCTATCCGCACTCCAAATAAAAGGGTAAATTAGGGATAATGTGCGTGCGTCTCCGCCAGGCTTCTGAGTAACTTCCTGTACACAGCCATCTTTCCACAAGTCATCTGGGGGCTGCTTGGAAACACATGTGCAGAGGATAAGACGCAGAGGGACACATTTAGGAAAGTAAAGAGGTGAGATTCTGGGAAAATCCAGCTGTGACATGGGGGGGTAGATATAAATTCCCAAATTCCCATTCATTTAAATGGGGCTTTTCATTGCGGGGCAATGCATTAGAGACCTCTCTAGCATTCAAGGGGTTACAATTTCCTATTTAACCCCTTAGTGACAGGCCGTGTGCGCATGCAGATGTCACTTAACGCCCGGCTAACATTTTTTTTTTTTTTTTTTTTTACCAAATTATTCCAGAGCCCCCGAATGGCGTGCCGCCGAGTGGGGACCCGGATTTCCGGGACGTACCTGGTATGTCCATTGTCACTAAGTGACAGTTTTTGCGGGGTGTACCAGGTAAGTCCGTTGTCCTTAAGGGGTTAAATAAACAGAAATGTTCACTTCCATGGCGCAGCTGGTCTGACTGAGGCTTAGAAATTCACTTCCGAAACCGCCAGGAAGGTTCTAGTAAAGATATGTAGGATTTTGACCATTCGGGGAGGGGATTCTACAAAGAGAGGCAACTGACCCGATGTACAGACTGGCTGAAGCCAATAAAGTGAAGAAATTCAGAAAAAGGAAGAAATCGGTTTTGAGGTTTTAGGTCAGATGATACAATGGGGGCAGGAGGAGAGGAATTGTCTGTTTCAGTTGCTGTATCTTTCTTTTAATAAACCCTCCAAGTTACCATGAAGTCTTCACCCACTTTATTTGTGAAATGCCCATCTTCAGCAACTGCCCCAAATCTGGGTAAGTTCCCACGGGCGTGTTTAGCCCATTTGGATTCACACAGGTCATCAAACAAACAGCCCAACAGCAAATGCTGAATCTTTCCTGTGTTTGGCAAAAAATATCCACCAATGGGGCTTCTGCGCAGGCAGTTCACACAGATGACTGGATCTCAGTTTTATTCACCACGTTGATCCGAACAATGGCCAGCCCACGTGGATATCAGCAAATAACATGGGTCAGCCATAAGCCATACCCCCAGTAAGGTATCCCCCACCCCCACATTCCTAGTGATAAGATGGCCAAGGTGATGCAGGGCCACTTACTACTACCATTTACTGCCCTCTAACCCATGCTTTAGAAAGTATAATAGATGTCAAATAAAGGAAGATAATTTAAAATATAAATCAATTGTCCAAAAACATTCCAGTTCATCTAGGGGTTAAAAACAACAAAGGGCACGCGTAACAGACTCCTATTTTGGGTTATATAAGATAGAAATGACTTGTCAGGGCTAATTTAAATTCTGGTGGTTGGGGGGTTAATAATCACAGTGAATAAGAGCTGTGATCCTCCTATTTTCAGGGTTAAACGAGAACTATTCCAAAAGATGGAAGTGGCTCCTAATGTGTTTAAAAGAATATACATGTTTTGGTATGAAAATGCTATATAGTTATAGGACTTTTCCTGACGGGAGATATATCATTCAATAGTTATTACAAATAAAAAGAAAGGAATTACCTCGTGCAGTCTGCCAGGCTCCCAAAAATGGGCCAACGCTTCCGGCAAATTGACATTTCTTGGCCCAGGGACCGTTGTCTCCTGTGGGAAAGACAAGAAGAATAGAGCTCAGGTTTCACTGGAAAGATTTAACCCTATGAGTGCTAGTGCAATTGATCGGTTACCCCTCTGGCACTCAGAGGGTTAAAGGAACACTAAAACCTAAAAATGATCGGTGGGTAATATACACGTAAATCAGCTGTACGTCATGCAGCACCTGCATCAATTCTCTCCTGCATAAAATTCAGTCTTACATATGGTCTGAGGGGGCAGCCATTTCTGCCAGTTCCAGGGCTCCCCGACTCCAATACCACAGCAGCCTTAATAGGAGTCTCAGTAGTGACAGTGCTGTATTGTCTGTAAATAGGCTGATATAAGCTAAGAGCCTTTTTATATACAGGTGAGTAGTAATCTCAAGACACTAACTGCCCTAGCTGTTGTGTCTCATTACAAACTGCAAAAACATAGAATGTGACGAACACACACCGAGAGAGAACAAAATGAAGGTGCTGCTCAACTCACATTTTTCGCTCTCACGTGAGACTGCAGAGAGGAAATCTCCATATTCACATCAGACTGGACCCCCCCCCACAGACAGTCCAGCTCCGAAATGTCAGGCAAATCCTCTCTGCACAAGAGAAACAGCACAACCCCAGACCTACGTTTCGGTCTATGTGGACCTTGTCAGTGGGGTGCAGCTGATTCCCTCTAGGCACATGGAAGCCAGGGATCATGCCTGGGATGCCCTTCCACTTAGGGAGACAACAAACCAAAAGAATGTGACGAGCGCACACCAAGAAAGAACAAAATGAAGTGATTTGCTCAAGGCATGGCGGCCTCTCAGGTGCTGCTCAAATCATGTACCTAGAGGGAATCAGCTGCACCCCAGTGACAAGGTCCACACAGACCGAAACGTATGTCTGGGGTTGTGCTGTTTCTCTTGTGCAGAGAGGATTTGCCTGACATTTCGGAGCTGGACTGTATGTGGGCGGGACCAGTCTGATATGGACATGGAGATGTCCTCTCTGCAGTGGCACATGGGAGCGAAAAACGTGAGTTGTAGCACCATTGAGAGGCCACCATGCCTAGAACAGGACACTTTATCTTGTTCGCACTTGATGTGTGCTCCTCACAATTGTCTTCTAAAGTATAAGGGCATCCCAGGCACGGGCCCTTGCTTCCATGTGCCTAGAGGGAATCAGCTGCACCACGCCGACGAGGCCCGATAGGCCGAAACGTACATCTGGGTTTGTGCTGTTTCTCTTGTGCAGACAGGATTTGCCTGACATTTCGGGGCTGGACTGTCTGTGGGAGCAGGGCCGGTGCAAGGATTTTTGCCACCCTAGGCAAAACCTAATTTTGCCGCCCATTTGGCTCTGCCCCTTGTGCCCCACCCTTATACCCCGCCCACTTATACCCCACCTCATTTCATGATTGTCCTCTCTGCCCCTGGTCTGGAGATGCCTGTAAGTGATGCCCCCCACCAGCTCCAACTTGCCTCCATCAGCTCCAATTTGCCCACACCAGCTCCATGTTGCCCCCACCAGCTCCACTATGCCCCTATCAGCTCCAGCTTGCCCCTATCAGCTCCACTATGCCCCCATCAGCTCCACTATGCCCCCCATCAGCTCCAACTTGCCTCCATCAGCTCCACTTTGGCCCACCAGCTCCAACTTGCCCCCTGTCAGCTCCAACTTGCCCCCTATCAGCTCCATATGCCCCTATCAGCTCCAACTTGCCCCCTATCAGTTCCACGTTGCCCCCACCAGCTCCACTATGCCCATATCAGCTCCAACTTGCCCCCACCAGCTACACTTTGCCCCCATCAGCTCTAACTTGCCCCCACCAGCTCCACTTTTCCCCCTCAGCTCCACTTTGCCCCCATCAGCTCTAACTTGCCCCCTCAGCTCCACTTTGCCCCCCATCAGCTCCTCTTTGCCCAACATCAGCCCCAATTTTGCCCCCCATCAGCTCCACTTTGCCACCCATAAGCTCCAACTTGCCCCCCATCACATACCTGGAGCTCCGCGTAGTCTTCTTTTCAGTAATGCAGAGCGCGCCGGGAGATCATGACTCCCAGCGCTCTCTGCATTACTAAAGAGTTGAGGATGATGAGGGAGCGCAGTAGAGACACAGGTCTCACTGTGTTGCGTTCCCGGTGCGGTGCGGGCGGGCAGCGGGCGCAGCTCTTCTCCGCTGCATGCCCGCGCCCCGTGTACATGTGCGCCCCAGGCCGGCGCCTACCTCGCCTATAGGTGGCGCCGGCCCTGTGTGGGCGGGACCAGACATATGAATAATGAAGTTTCCTCTCTGCAATGGCACATGGGAGCGAAAAACGTGACTGGAGCAGCACCTGAGAGGCCCCCATGCCTTGAGCAAATCACTTTATTTTGCTCCTTCTCGGTGTGCGTTCGTCACATCCTTTTGTTTGTTACAACCTGCACAAACAAATAAACACGGGATGGTCTACTCGGGCATTAAAAGGAAAGTTTTACATTAAATATGACATAAAACAATTACTTTCTTCAGATACGATGTGGATAAACAGGACGTTTAAAATGACATAACCTGATTTCAGGTTTAGGTGTTCATGTACCTTTAACATAAGTTAACATCGTTGATGACATCAATATTGACATAATTAATGACACTGACATCATTACAAAAGTGTTAACTGCAAGGGGAGCGGAGAGAGTTTGTGGAGAATTAACCCCAAATTCCCCAGCTTTGGCTCATTTGAGAGACATGTAAGCTTGGCTCGAATGATAATTACAGATCTATTGTACAGCGCTGCGGAATCAGTTGGAGCTATATAAATAAATAATAATAATCAGTGAATACAACTTGTATTGTAGCGCCAGCATTCCCCTGTTAAACACTTACTGACCCCCCGGCAGGTTCGCAGGGCACAAGGTTGGCACATTTACCTGTGAACCAGATGAACGTGTTTGAGTGTTCCTTGCTATACGCCTCGTCTCTTATCTGTCCAATCAAATCATCCATCTGGCGCAGGCTGTCAGCGTATGGCGAGTGAGAGGATAGCGCCAGGGAAGTGGAGAGTGGTACATGCATGTGAGCCAAGGCAACATACAGAAAGTACGGCTGTTTACGGGCACTACATGACAAAGAGGAGACAAGAGGTCATTAACAGATATATAATGGGACCCAGATCACGTGTCTATACATTTCCACATCTGTACGTGTTTTGGTTCCATCCTGTGGACAACAGAAATTTCTCCAGTGGGCTGGAGTCCCCTCTATCATCCAATGGATTCATCTATTTACAAACAGATTAGTGTGGCCACAAGTCAGCCAAGTTATGACCGGTTATTTTTGTTGGGGAGAAAAAAAGGAAGTGTTCAGTGTAAATATCATCGTGTGACAAAAAGTGGCCCAAACTGGATTGTTTGCACTTTGGATCCCAGACGCCCAGCGTGACTGTCTTTGCTGAACTCTTACTATTTACTGATCGCGTCCCTCACTTATCCAATACTTTTACTTTCAGCTTCCAATCGTGACGAGACGCAGTGAGATCAGTCATAAGGTTTATTCTTGTAATTAAAGATTCCGATCCAGGTGGGGCCAACATTTCACAATCTGGCAGCTTGGAGCCGTACAATTAAGTATTACTACACAACCTGTTATACCATTTTACATTGTCTCTATCTGGATACAGGAATTAATTACACAATTACACTCCTTTCAGTAAAGGAGCTTTAATGAAAGGTATCAGAGTTCCCTAAAGCAAACTCAGACAAACTGTGATGACGCCTTACACGCATACGGTCGTATGTACCAAGAAAACAGAGGAACAATTCTGGAGTAAAGCAATTTCACCATTGGGGAAAAATGAAAATTAGCTGCAGACCTCTCTGCAACTGAAGCAGTTAAAATCCCAATTTAAAATCAATTAAAATGTTAGTTTGTCTCCTACATCAGTCTGAGTGATTGTTTGCAAACAGATTCTGATTATATCTGGCTTCCTAGTAACTGAATAAGCAGATACGTTTACAAGAAGGCGCAGGAGGAAGGGAGAGACATTCCACTGTCCAATCACACGCAGTCCGACACCCCCAGCCACGCCCCACTGGGAGTTACAGGAAGTCACTTCTTAAGCCTCTGAATGCCAGAGGGGTTCGCAAAGCATTGAAGGGAAGTTTAGTTGTGCCAGCCAGTGTAAGGAGAGCTTGTAAAGAGCGGAATACATTGCCCAGTGTGTGCAGGATGGGTAAAGTAAAGCTCACATGTGCCAGACAGAGTGTAGACACCCTGAGGGCAGGCCAGAAGCTGGCAATGGATAACATAATGCATGCTTTATTTGTGGTTTATGCAAATGACCCTTTTCTGGTAGGAACTGGCAGCTAGGAGGGAGAGAGGAATGTTTGTATCTTGGTGGTATGATGTGGCAGTTGGGGGTGAGGAAGGAAAGTTAGTATCTGACACACCAGGCTGTTCCATTCCATATGGTCTAATTTACATAAACAACCAAACAAAGCAGAATATCTTACAACCTATAGCTTTAAATAAAGAATGGCTACCACACGTATGAGATATAGAAATCGCTTTCAAAATCACACAAGTCATCATAGTGTTAGTTCCACTGCACACTTCTATGGTGGTCACCAGGTGGAGCTATTGCTATCACTTTACATGAAGAGCTTTAGAATAAAGCTCAGCAGCGCTACAGAATAACATGCCCACACAGTTGTGTCTGTTGCTAACAGTTTGATTAAAGGAAGATACATCGTTGCTATTATAACTTTCAAATGAAGCACCTTGTAGCAGTGGGGGTGACTTCACTTTTTTTATTTTTTAATTCTGCAAGTAATACCATACAAGCTATAATTACACATAATAAAAGCGTTCTGCTCCTTTAATAAAATCTAGGTTCTCTGGTGGAACACGTTACCACTCGCTGCGCCCCCCTCTCTGAGGGCCTGTTTATTTTTAGACGTCTGATAACCCTTCCTGTGAGCCGTTTATAGATGCGCATCTCCTGAAACAAAACGCAGCTTTCCGCAAGGGGTCAGGGACAGGGAAACTAGGCCAGACCAGAGGAACTGGGTCACAAAAATACAAGTAAATACCGCGTCACACGGACAGTTCTTCTTTCACATCCTCATGAGCTGACACCTATAAGTCTATCGGACAGATTAACCCTTTGAGTGCCAGAGACGTATCCAAGGCATTGTGCTGCCATGCGTCGCATACCCCTCTGGTACTCAGAGCGGTAAACTGGACCTGCCGCCCTAGGACAAGTTTATTTTGTTTTACAGAGAAGTAAAATCTCCCTGTATGTTGTACTAAGCATTTTTCTGTAAAATAGTTTTAGGGAAATAAGCCTGTGTGAGTTGGTGGCACAGTCTGGCAGTTTATGCTAATTCCCTGCACAGTATGCTAATTAATTATGTTCTAATTCTAAAGAATCAGCATGGAAGATACCCCAATGTACCGCACACAAATTAAATATGAAAAACCTCCTAAAGAATCAGCATGGAAGATACCCCAATGTACCGCACACAAACCAGTATGAAAAATCTCCTAAAGAATCAGAATGGAAGATACCCCAATGTACCGCACACAAACCAGTATGAACAACCCCCTAAAGAATCAGCATGAAAGATACCCCAATGTACCGCACACAAACGAATATGAAAAACCTCCTAAAGAAACAGCATGGAAGATACCCCAATGTACCGCACACAAACCAGTATGAACAACCCCCTAAATAATCAGCAAGGAAGATACCCCAATGTACCGCACACAAGTTAATATGAAAACCTCCTGAAAGGTCTGCAAGGCAGTAATTGCTGCAAATGAAGGATTCTTTGACTAAAGCAAAGTTTGAAGGACACGATTATTATTTAAATTAAAAATCATTATTTCTAACCTTGTCAACGTCTTGACTGTTTTCCCTACTTAATTTACAACCCATTTGATGGAAAACAAGTGACCCCAAACTTTTGAACGGTAGTGTAGATCACCCTCCTCCAAGCCGTCCATCTACCTTCTGTGTCTACCACCCCATACGCCTTCTAGATTGTAAGCTCACAAGAGCAGGGCCCTCTTTTGTCTCATATCTTTATGCCTGTGTTATGTATCTCATGTAATATGTAACTGTATGTCGGCTAGTTTGTAACCCCATTTCATTGTACATCACCGCTCTGTAAACAAACAATAATATTAGCACATTGGCTCAGCACAAAAACTAATTTGCATAACGTGCCAGTCTGTTCCACCAACAAACAAGAGTCAATTTGCAACAATCTACTAAAATTACAAACAAATGACTAATACAACACGCAGATCGTTTTTAATTATCTTTCAAAATTATGAAACTTACCTTAGATCGACAGGTCCACTTTAATCTACAGGGGGGATCTATGAGGCATGAAACGCCTTTAGTATGAATCCAATAATCAAGAATGCCGCACATAAGTAAACAGGGAATATTAGATGCTACTGGTGTTGATCAGTTGTTGTTAAACTACAATTCCCATCATCCTTAGCCATTCAACGACTGGCTGAGGATGATAAGAGTTGTAGGCCAACAACAGTTAAAAGAACAGTTCTGTCATCCCTTGGATTTGCGGATGGTCATTCTATGTCAATAACATTTGCCTTGAGATGTGGCATTGGCTGGCATTTCACTGATTAGTAGCCAACATAAAGCTCTCACCTGGCTTCCTGGATGAACTCCGCGGCCTTGAGAGCGTATCTCGTTGGTAGGTGGTCCAGGTCGACTGGCTGTTCTACTATCTGAGAATTTTCCATCAGAGGAAGCGCTACTTTGTTGTAACATCCTTCCCGTTCTCTGAAAGACAAGTCATAGACTTCACGCCTCTAAAGCAAAGTTTCTACATAACACAAGAGCTTCATCAGATAGAACTAGTTTCAGTTTGAGCTGTACTCAAAGGAACGTAATGGTTTCTATATGTGGAGACAAAAACCGGGGAGGATTTACAATCTCGGTATATTTAGGACTAAATAAAATTCAGTTATGGTAGAACAGAAGTGGGAGGGGTTTAGGTTTCTTGAGTCCCGCAAAAAGGACCATGTCTGCTTCTATGGACCAGATACCCAACACTAATTAATTCGGGGAACCGATCCAACACGTAATTGATTCACACTGGACATTTGTTTCTGTGGTCTTGTTGGTTATTTTTTTACCTTTTGTCTGTCTCGGCTTCCCGGGGACATGGCGGACATGGTGGGAAGTTGTAACCTGGACTATCCGTACAACCCATGTCATTGCTGTAAGGAATCCCATAGTAATAATCAAATCCTGGGAAGAGGAAAACAGGCCGTTACCAGCTGGATCATCACGTGTTCATAACTAAAAGGGATTTTCCTCTCTCACTGCTGGGAGACGCTTCAGCCAAAAAATGTAATACATAATTTTTTGGGGGTGAGGAGAAAATGTGTACAATGTCTTTCCTGACATTTCCATTGTATGATGGAATTGTTGCTGTCTATGGAGTGCTCAGATTAGTGAGTAAATAGCAAAAGCACCACCATAAATATTTATGGCCACACAAAGACGGTGTACTGAAGCTCTCAAAAGAAATTCATTTATGCTCTCTAATAACTTTTATATAAAGCATCTCCCAGCAGTCCAGTTGCATCGTTCAGTCCCCCTGACAGCTGAGATCAGTTTTCTGGCCCCATAAAATGGCAGACAGAAGGTTTTTGGGGGTACGCAGAGTTTGACCCTAGTCTGCTCCCACAGGAGATGCTACAGCAGGGCTGGAGAACCTTGGACCCTCTACTTACTGAGAAGTACTACTAGTATCATGGGAATTGTAGTCCTCATCAGCTGGAAGGCCTCAGGTTTCCCACCCCTGTCCTGCAGGAACAGAGGCCTGGATGCTATTGTAGCGGATATATTTAGCAAGGGTTTTTACGTACAAATATCTCCACTGACCTCAATGGCAATGCTTTTGATAAAACAGTGATTAGTACTTATCAACTCCAATGCAATCTAGGCCAGACCTAGTAACCCCTGATAACTGTGCTTTAAAGCTCACTTACCACGGAAATTTGGATGGTATTTACCGTAGTGACCCAGATGCCATTTCCCTGAAGTGGAAAAAAAAAAAAAAGGGGTAAGGTCAGGACAAACGATTTGTGATTTTATACATCTGTCCAATACGCTGTGTGCAATCAACAGAAACTTTTATAAGAACAATACTGGTATTTAAAAAAGGTTGATTCCTTGGTAAAATGTAAGAGAGATGGTATTACATGGGCTGTTATTCAGCAGGCTGGGGGAAGCCATTTTCCTCTGCACTCCTCATTTCCTGTTGTGTTATACATAGTACAGTGCCACCTCCTGACCAGGAAGTGAGGTGTGCAGAGGAAAATGGCTTCCCCCAGTCTGCTAAAAAAAACAGCACATGTGATATAACTTATCTTAAGTGCTATCAAATTCTGGAAACGTTTTATACACATACCCATGTACAAATACATACTGATCTCAATGCAGACCTTTAATACGTGTCTGTGATTAACCCCTTAACAGTCATAGTACGTCATGGGTCGATCTGAGTTAACGACCCATGACGTACTATAACGGTCATGGAATTCCGGCCTCCCCCGGCGGCTGCATGCTGTTCGGGGAGTGCGGAGCCGGAATTTAAAAAAAATGCTCCGTGGTCGTTAAGTGACCGTGACGCGCCGATCAGCTGGTCGTTAAGGGGTTAAAGGGAAGACTTGTGTATTATTCAAGGGAATCTGAGAACCATTTAAATCAATGAGTATTTGGGGGATTTTTGTCTCCCTTTATGGTGCAGTTGGTTTGCTCCAGAATTGCACCACAAGCTTTGTGAGTAAGGACCGGAGTGACTGGCACTGAGTGACCCTGAAGCAGCTCTAGAGGTTATAACCTCCTTTACCTATCAAACCAGTTCTGTATCCAGACTTTTTTAAGACTTCTGCGAGGGTGGTCTCATTCAGTGGAAGCCCACCGGTAGACGTGTCCTCAAAGTTGTGCGTGACTCCGTTGCGAATGCCAAGCCTACCAGTAAGTAGGGACGCCCGAGATGGGGAACAGACCGAGGCGGCAGAGTGAAAATCCTCAAACCTACAGAAAGGTGCGTAAATACAGGTGATCAAATCTGCCAAGAGAGTGTATCACCGGAACAGAGGGGAGTCAGCTGTCAGACTGAGTACAACTCACATCATCCCCAACCAGTCGCCTAGTGGGAGATGTAGCACCTAACAGCTGAAGGTCCAACAGCTGACCACCCCTGACTGAAACCCTTGTGTGTCAGAAGGCTGGGAAACTCATTACACTGGGTACTCATCTGGCAATTACAGTTTTTATAAGCTTTTCTTTGAACTCTCGCTCACCCTGGGCCGGATTTGCCACAAGGCAGAGTAGGCATCTGCTTACAGGCGCACCCCACAGAGGGGCGCCTGTCATTGGACTCAATTCTTTTTTTTTTTTTTATTTTATTTTTTTAAACATTTTCATTCACCCTACCTGCTGCCTGCCGCCCGGTGAGATCCTGCTGTTGCTTCCTCAGTGGCTCTTTAGTAATGCAGAGCGCTGGGAGATGACATCATCATGACACCATCTCCCAGCGCTCTGCATTCCTAAAGAGAAGACTGCGCGGGAGCAACAGGAGCTACAGTTCTGTGCAGAAGCAGGCACAGACTTTTCCTGCCGCTGGACCATCAGGGAGGTTGGAAACGGGGCAATGTGGAGCTGATGGTGCAAGTTGGAGATGATGGAGGTAATGTGAGTGCAAGTTGGAGCTGATGGGGGCAAGTTGGAGATGATGGAGGTAATGTGAGTGCAAGTTGGAGCTGATGGGGGCAAGTTGGAGCTGATGGGGTAATGTGAGGGCAAGTTGGAGCTGATGGGGGCAAAGTGGAGATGATGGGTGTAATGTGAGGACAAGTTGGAGCTGATGGGGTAATGTGAGGGCAAGTTGGAGCTGATGGGGGCAAAGTGGAGATGATGGGTGTAATGTGAGGGCAAGTTGGAGCTGATGGGGGTAATGTAAGGGCAAGTTGGAGATGATGGGTGTAATGTGAGGGCAAGTTGGAGCTGATGGGGGCAAAGTGGAGATGATGGGTGTAATGTGAGGGCAAGTTGGAGCTGATGGGGGTAATGTAAGGGCAAGTTGGAGCTGATGGGGGTAATGTGTAGATTTGGAGCATTGTGGAGGTGTCCAGTGGAAATGGCCAATGGGGGCGCTTCAGATTTCTGTGCCTACAGGCTCCTGAGATGTAAATCCGGCCCTGGGTTCACCATAAAGTTCTCCAGCATATTCTGTACACACACTGAACCAGCACAAGGACACACATTTCTCAGCCTTAATTCTACAATTATACACAAAGACACTGGCTTTCCCCAGGCAAGAACGTGTTTGAATTAATGAGTCATTTTATCCACCAACAGAAACATCTCCATCACATTTCCCACAAACTCTTACCAGCGCTGGTTCTGCATCTCTTATCTCTGATTCAAGAATTCAGTTCAATCACACTGAGTTTCTCTGGACAAACATGTTTAAATTCATTGTAATCAGTTTTTTTTTTTTTTTTTTGAAATAGTAATGCACTTGAAATACCTTTAACGCATTTCACAAGTACTCTACGCCAGCACTGAACTCATATTTCTTAATCCTGACAGTAGAAATATGTTCAATAGCACTGGCATTCCCTGGACAAGCATATGACTGAATTTATTAACCCTGCAAAGCAATGTGTTGCGTACCCCTCTGGCACTCAAAGGGTTAAAGCAGTTTTTAAATACCAGGCTGTGAGAAATGTCTTGAGCGCATTTTGCACGAACTCCAAACCAGAACTGAACCAGAATTTCTTAACCCCGATTCTAGAATTGTCACCTATCACACTGGGATTCCCTGAGCAGCGCATGTTTAGATCAGCTGAGCCCTACGTATAAATGTAGAATTGGATCAGCTGCACTGAGACTTCCCTAGCATTCAAAAATCAATGGGATTTCTGGGAATTTTTACTCATCTATTACAATGCAGCTGGTTTTGCTCCACAAAAGTTACACTCTGCCTTTATACTTAACCCTTTGAGTGCCAGGCAGGTATCGGTTAAGGCTCATTGTAGGAAGTTCACCTGCAGGGCCTGGAATGTTACACTGGTGCTGTTGCTATAGAAGTCAGCGTAGGTTTTGGAATAAACCACCTCTCAGCAGTGGAAGTACCTTCTTTTACTTCACAATATCAACCCTGCAATACATATGCTGATCCTTTTTAAAGCATTTCTATTACCTTTAATCCTGTGTCTAGTATTGTGTTCAGTCGTACTGGTATTCCCTTGGTGATCAAATGGTTAATGGATTCCTAGAGATTATACTTTGGATACTCTGGCTCCACAAATGTATCTCATTTTCTTAACCTGATTCTTGAATTGTATTCAATGGCAGATAGATTCCCAGGGCAAGCTCACGTTCAACTTAATTGTGAAGAATTAACAATAGAATATTAGGGCACCTGAATTGTGCCCAACGCATTTTACGTAAACGCTCATCAGGCACTGAACGTACATTTCTTAAACCAGAAATTAAAATACTATCCATACACACACTGGGATTCTCTCAGCAAGCACATATTTTAATTCATTGTGAGCGGTTCAGTAACCACCGTGAAAATTCGTGTGTGAGGAGTATTAGCTCCAATCGCCTCAAGCAGATAGGGATGAAAAAACAAGGATTGGTCTGATCTGGCGCCTGATACAGGCTAGACAATGGGCATATTATAAAATAATGGTGGTACATCATACGATAGGATATTTCTTAGAACTGAGTCTCGCACAGTCGGGTTAAGCCTGCCAAAAATCACAGTGAATATAATAACAGCCCCCTGGCTATGAAAAATGAAATGCTAGTAAAATAAATAAATCAGGCATTAATTGTTAGGATTCTAGTGACATCTCCAGTGAAATACCTTATTCCATCGGCAGCCATTTTATCCAAGTTTGGCGTATGTGTCGCCACAGTTGCCATGTTAGCACCAAGGTCTCCCCATCCGATGTCATCCGCTAAAATAACAATGAAATTTGGTTTTTCGGCCTCTGTAGTTTGGGCACTGCTGTTGGATTTCAGATAGAAAAGTCGGTAGAGGCAACAGAACATGACGACTGCCAAAAAAGGCTTCAGAGCAATTACCAGCACTGCCATCGCTCCCTAAGTGTGGGGCAGACACAGAAGTGGAAAGCCCCGGGGAAGTTAGGGCACCTCTGGGATTGTCACTCAAACACCTGAAATACAGAAATCACATTGACATCATTCCAAAGTACTTACATGAATTATATCAGAGTCTCAGTTGGGTATGCAACACATTGAGTAGAAACGTATTGTGTACACTACAGGAGCTTAAATTAGTTCCAGTTCCTAAATCATAAATGATAATAACACATCACAAATACAGACTGTGTAGGCCTTTTCCTGATGAGTAAAACAAGTTTACTACTATTGCTGGGAGATTCTTTATGCAAAAGTGATTACACAGCAAATGTTTATTTAATTTATAAGCTGAGCTCAGTGTTTTCCACTGCCTTTCCATCTTATGGTGGTGAAATTGCAGTCTACAGGGAGACGTGGTCAACAACAATTATTCTACGTTAAAACTGAAAGGTTGCAAACATTGTTAGTAAAAAAATGAATAAATAATGTAAGTTTGAGCTGTCGGGACAGGTCTGTATTATTAATGTATCACACAGGAACGCAGTACACATCTGTACAGAGGCCTATGGGACTGTATTATTACTGTATCACACAGGAACGCAGTATAAAGATACAGCAGGACAGGTCTGTACAGAATACTATGGACTGTATTATTACTGTATCACACAGGAACGCAGTATAATGATACAGCAGGACAGATCTGTACAGAGGTCTATGGGACTGTATTATTACTGTATCACACAGGAACGCTGTATAAAGATACAGCAGGATAGATCTGTACAGAGGTCTATGGGACTGTATAATTACTGTATCACACGGGAACGCAGTATAAAGATACATCAGGACAGATCTGTACAGAGGTCTATGGGACTGTATTATTACTGTATCACACAGGAACGCAGTATAAAGATACATCAGGACAGATCTGTACAGAGGTCTATGGGACTGTATTATTACTGTATCACACAGGAACGCAGTATAAAGATACAGCAGGACAGATCTGTACAGAGGTCTATAGAAATGTATTATTACTGTATCACACAGGAACGCAGTATAAAGATACAGCAGGACAGATCTGTACAGAGGTCTATGGGACTGTATTATTACTGTATCACACAGGAACGCAGTATAAATATACAGCAGGACAGATCTGTACAGAGGTCTATAGAAATGTATTATTACTGTATCACACAGGAACGCAGTATAAAGATACAGCAGGACAGATCCGTACAAAGGCCTATGGGACTGTATTATTACTGTATCACACAGGAACGCAGTATAAAGATACATCAGGACAGATCTGTACAGAGGTCTATGGGACTGTATTATTACTGTATCACACAGGAACGCAGTATAAAGATACAGCAGGACAGATCTGTACAGAGGTCTATAGAAATGTATTATTACTGTATCACACAGGAACGCAGTATAAAGATACAGCAGGACAGATCTGTACAGAGGTCTATGGGACTGTATTATTACTGTATCACACAGGAACGCAGTATAAAGATACAGCAGGACTGATCTGTACAGAGGTCTATGGGACTGTATTATTACTGTATCACACAGGAACGCAGTATAAAGATACAGCAGGACAGATCTGTACAGAGGTCTATGGGACTGTATTATTACTGTATCACACAGGAACGCAGTATAAAGATACAGCAGGACAGATCTGTACAGAGGTCTATGGGACTGTATTATTACTGTATCACACAGGAACGCAGTATAAAGATAAAGCAGGACAGATCTGTACAGAGGTCTATGGGACCGTATTATTACTGTATCACACAGGAACGCAGTATAATGATACAGCAGGACAGATCTGTACAGAGGTCTATGGGACCGTATTATTACTGTATCACACAGGAACACAGTATAAAGATAAAGCAGGACAGATCTGTACAGAGGTCTATGGGACTGTATTATTACTGTATCACACAGGAACGCAGAATAAAGATACATCAGGACAGATCTGTACAGAGGTCTATGGGACTGTATTATTACTGTATCACACAGGAACGCAGTATAAAGACACAGCAGGACAGATCTGTACAGAGGCCTATGGGACTGTATTATTACTGTATCACACAGGAACGCAGTATAAAGATACAGCAGGACAGATTTGTACAGAGGTCTGTGGGACTGTATTATTACTGTATCACACAGGAACGCAGTATAGAGATACAGCAGGACAGATCTGTACAGAGGTCTATGGGACTGTATTATTACTGTATCACACAGGAACGCAGTATAAAGATACATCAGGACAGATCTGTACAGAGGTCTATGGGACTGTATTATTACTGTATCACACGGGAACGCAGTATAAAGATACAGCAGGACAGATCTGTACAGAGGCCTATGGGACTGTATTATTACTGTATCACACGGGAACGCAGTATAAAGATACAGCAGGACAGATCTGTACAGAGGCCTATGGGACTGTATTATTTCTGTATCACACAGGAACGCAGTATAAAGATACAGCAGGACAGATCTGTACAGAGGTCTATGGACTGTATTATTACTGTATCACACAGGAACGCAGTATAAAGATACAGCAGGACAGATCTGTACAGAGGTCTATGGGACTGTATTATTACTGTATTACACAGGAACGCAGTATAAAGATACAGCAGGACAGATCTGTACAGAGGTCTATGGGACTGTGTTATTACTGTATCACACAGGAACGCAGTATAAAGATACAGCAGGACAGATCTGTACAGAGGCCTATGGGACTGTATTATTTCTGTATCACACAGGAACGCAGTATAAAGATACAGCAGGACAGATCTGTACAGAGGCCTATGGGACTGTATTATTTCTGTATCACACAGGAACGCAGTATAAAGATACAGCAGGACAGATCTGTACAGAGGCCTATGGGACTGTATTATTTCTGTATCACACAGGAACGTAGTATAAAGATACATCAGGACAGATCTGTACAGAGGCCTATGGGACTGTATTATTACTGTATCACACAGGAACACAGTATAAAGATACAGCAGGACAGATCTGTACAGAGGTCTATGGGACTGTATTATTACTGTATCACACAGGAACGCAGTATAAAGATACATCAGGACAGATCTGTACAGAGGTCTATGGGACTGTATTATTACTGTATCACACAGGAACGCAGTATAAAGATACAGCAGGACAGATCTGTACAGAGGTCTATAGAAATGTATTATTACTGTATCACACAGGAACGCAGTATAAAGATACAGCAGGACAGATCTGTACAGAGGTCTATGGGACTGTATTATTACTGTATCACACAGGAACGCAGTATAAATATACAGCAGGACAGATCTGTACAGAGGTCTATAGAAATGTATTATTACTGTATCACACAGGAACGCAGTATAAAGATACAGCAGGACCGATCTGTACAGAGGTCTATGAGACTGTATTATTACTGTATCACACAGGAACGCGGTATAAAGATACAGCAGGACAGATCTGTACAGAGGTCTATGGGACTGTATTATTACTGTATCACACAGGAACGCAGTATAAAGATACAGCAGGACAGATCTGTACAGAGGTCTATGGGACTGTATTATTACTGTATCGCACAGGAACGCAGTATAAAGATACAGCAGGACAGATCTGCACAGAGGTCTACGGGACTGTATTATTACTGTATCACACAGGAACGCAGTATAAAGATACATCAGGACAGATCTGTACAGAGGTCTATGGGACTGTATTATTACTGTATCGCACAGGAACGCAGTATAAAGATACAGCAGGACAGATCTGTACAGAGGTCTATGGGACTGTATTATTACTGTATCGCACAGGAACGCAGTATAAAGATACAGCAGGACAGATCTGCACAGAGGTCTACGGGACTGTATTATTACTGTATCACACAGGAACGCAGTATAAAGATACAGCAGGACAGATCTGTACAGAGGTCTATGGGCCTGTATTATTACTGTATCACACAGGAACGCGGTATAAAGATACACAGGACAGATCTGTACAGAGGCCTATGGGACTGTATTATTACTGTATCACACAGGAACGCAGTATAAAGATACAGCAGGACAGATCTGTACAGAGGTCTATGGGACTGTATTATTACTGTATCGCACAGGAACGCAGTATAAAGATACAGCAGGACAGATCTGCACAGAGGTCTACGGGACTGTATTATTACTGTATCACACAGGAACGCAGTATAAAGATACAGCAGGACAGATCTGTACAGAGGTCTATGGGCCTGTATTATTACTGTATCACACAGGAACGCGGTATAAAGATACACAGGACAGATCTGTACAGAGGCCTATGGGACTGTATTATTACTGTATCACACAGGAACGCAGTATAAAGATACATCAGGACAGATCTGTACAGAGGTCTATGGGACTGTATTATTACTGTATCACACAGGAACGCAGTATAAAGATACAGCAGGACAGATCTGTACAGAGGCCTATGGGACTGTATTATTACTGTATCGCACAGGAACGCAGTATAAAGATACAGCAGGACAGATCTGTACAGAGGTCTATGTACTGTATTATTACTGTATCACACAGGAACGCAGTATAAATATACAGCAGGACAGATCTGTACAGAGGTCTATGGGACTGTATTATTACTGTATCACACAGGAACGCAGTATAAAGATACAGCAGGACCGATCTGTACAGAGGTCTATGAGACTGTATTATTACTGTATCACACAGGAACGCGGTATAAAGATACAGCAGGACAGATCTGTACAGAGGTCTATGGGACTGTATTATTACTGTATCACACAGGAACGCAGTATAAAGATACAGCAGGACAGATCTGTACAGAGGTCTATGGGACTGTATTATTACTGTATCGCACAGGAACGCAGTATAAAGATACAGCAGGACAGATCTGCACAGAGGTCTACGGGACCGTATTATTACTGTATCACACAGGAACGCGGTATAAAGATACACAGGACAGATCTGTACAGAGGCCTATGGGACTGTATTATTACTGTATCACACAGGAACGCGGTATAAAGATACACAGGACATACCTGTAGTAGGGAGATGAGGAGGATGGAAATTGTAGTCCAATAGCAGACAGGGTGCATAGGTAACCCAGCCCTTACTTTTAGGACACAGATGCTCTTGTTCTAATAGAGGAGAGTACCAGTTATCTGCTTTATAAATCACAGCTTCATTTGCTCAATCTCCTTGACCTGTCACAGCACCATCCGACAAATCACTGCGTCCCGGAGTGCAGACAGCGACATTTCCTTGAAGCCGTGCCACATTGGAGCCGTCTGATAGGATATGAAATGTCAGTTCTGCACTGTAAGGACGCCTTAGGCGCTGCTGTGTTATGCAAGATCATATTAATTGGGCAGCAGAAATTCTAGCTCTGAAGGAAACTTAGTGACGGGGATTTCAGAACTTTTTGAGTACCAGACGGGGTGTGAAATGCATTGCTCCAAAAACACTTGAAAGATCTGCAGTTGGGGCTATAGGCCTCGGTACAGACATATCCAAACGCATGTTTAACGTGTTCCTGTGTGCGTACAGCAGTGATTCTCAACCAGGGTGCCGTGGGGAGCTTTGGTGTGCCACGAACATCAACTCAGGTTACCCCATGTTTTCTATGAAGCCTAACAATAAATGGACTTTTAAATAAAGATTTATAGAAATTGTTATGCACAATATGTTTAGTTTTGTTATTATGAATATGAGACCTAATAATAATAACTGTATATTTATGTATTGTACACTTCTTATGCCCTTGATAAAGTACACTAAATATGTTAGGGGTGCCCTGAATGTTCTAGATTGTGTGTTAGGGGTGCCCTGAATGTTCTAGATTGTGTGTTAGGGGTGCCCTGAATGTTCTAGATTGTGTGTTAGGGGTGCCCTGAATGTTCTAGATTGTGTGTTAGGAGTGCCCTGAATATTCTAGATTGTGTGTTAGGAGTGCCCTGAATATTCTAGATTGTGTGTTAGGAGTGCCCTGAATGTTCTAGATTGTGTGTTAGGAGTGCCCTGAATGTTCTAGATTGTGTGTTAGGAGTGCCCTGAATGTTCTAGATTGTGTGTTAGGAGTGCCCTGAATGTTCTAGATTGTGTGTTAGGGGTGCCCTGAATATTCTAGATTGTGTGTTAGGGGTGCCCCAAACAAAAAAGATTGAGAACCACTGGCATACAGTAATAATGTGGATGCTGTGCTAATGTGAGGAGCCAAAGCGAAATAGCATACCTTTCAGCACGGTGACATCATCAATACAGCATCATGCAAAAAAGGCCTCAACCCCTTAAGACCCATGACGTGCCAAGATCGTCATGGGCGCACTTCCCATAAAGACCTGGCACGTCATAGATTAAATGATAGCATCGCACCTCTGTGCATGCTGCTATCATTCTTTCCAGGCTGAAACTGAGCATTCCGGGACAGGAGCGACCAGCTTCAGTCCTTGTCTGTTCTGCCGGTTCACATGATCGCTCCAGGAGCGATCACATGTACCGGTATTTACATTAAAAAAGGCAGTGTGCTTGACACGCTGCCTTTGTGTCTGCTCTGTGCCTCTCTCTTCCTTACTATTAAAGTATTATTATTAAAGACAGAAGCAGAGAGCAGACACACACACAGGATAATGCAGGCCAGAGTTGGGGGCATTAACCCATTCAGAGCTGGATCACTAATTCAGATAAATGCAGATCAATTTATGACATTAATTAAATCTAAACAAGAACAATTTATTTTATTGAAACACACTGATTTGTTTAATTAAATATAGACTTTTAAACAAAGAATAAAGGCAATTTTACTGTGGTGGCCGGTGCTTCAGTCCTTAAGCGCAATCTACCTCAGATTTTCTCAGTTCTTACGGGGTTAAAGGGTTAGTAATGTCAAAAAAATATATTTTTTTGCATTTAGAATAGCTTAAAAAGTTGAGCTAGATGCAAAAAACGGTATCTCTCAAACCGCTATGGTTTGAGAGATACAGGCATTTAAAGTTCGATGTCTCCTACTGACATCTGTAAAGCTGTCAGCAGGAGATCTGTGTCGGCCGACACGGAGGCGCTTGAGCAGAGCTGCAATCTCGTTATTGACAAGGAATCCCTTCATTGGAATGGTCTAAAACGTGTGCTTGCAAACCAGGTACACTTTTTAGACCATTCCAATGAAGGGATTCATTGTAACTAACGAGATTGCGGCTCTGCTACAGAGCCTCCATGTCGACCGACACAGATCTGCTGACAGCTTTACAGCTGTCAGTAGGAGACAGCGAACTTTAAATGCCTGTATCTCTTAAATCACAGTGGTTTGAGAGATACATTGTTTTTGCATTCAGCTCAACTTTTTAAGCTCTTCTAAATGCAAAAAAAAAAAACAACTTTTCTTTTGACACTATTAACCCTTTAAGGAGGTTGAAAAAGTGAAAAGGATTTCCAAATGGGAAAATAAAGAAATAAACCATCAATTTGAATGTAGTTGAATGCTTCTTAATCCTTTGGACAGAAATGTGCTGCACACCCTTCCAGCACGCAAACTGTTAACCCTTTGAGTGCTCTGCAATGCGTTGCATACCCCTCTGGCACTCAAAGGGTTAAGCTGGTCTAATTTGGCAGATATTTTGAGGATCCAGGAATATTTTGATGCTGTTTTTGGTAACTATCGGACACGCCTATTGGCCGTAGCCAGCTGTCTGATCATTCTGATATTTAGGCCAGAGGCCAGCGGGGACCATCTAGGAATTCCATCTCCAGCCGTAACACATCTGTGCAGTGACTGCTGGTGGACTCCCAGGCGCCAGATGTTCCTGGGAAGCGAGAGACTAGTTCCTCCTTCTGAATGATCCCACCTGGTTCCCCGGAGCAGAATTCCTCGCCATCGCTGCTTCCAGTAGCAGGGAGTCCATTTATTCTTGGACATTGGGGAGATGTGAGCAGACAATTGGGGGCGCAGGGAGGAATTGGGGATAACTACACCTCCTTCCAATATGCGGAACCCAGAAGTCGCTATCCAGGGACGCCGGGCCCCGACTTCCTATTAGACACCGAGCAGGCAAGTTCCCATTGATTTAAATGGGATGTTTAACCCTTTGAATGCTAAAGAGGCCTCCACTGCATTGCCTCTAGCAGTAAAAGGGTTAATAGCCCCATTCAAATCAACTGGAGTTTTCACTTCCACCCTGTGGTGCTTCTGGCTTGCTCTGCTTTTGGTAGATGAATATGGCCTCATGTTTTGAAGTGCGGAGAGTCAGCTGCAGTGGCGTAACTATAGGGGTCGCGGGGGTCACACCCGCGCCCGGGCCTGTCACTCCAGGTGCCCGGCAGCCCCCTGCGACCCATCCACCTGGCGCCCGCAATCTCCCTCCGGCGCTCTAGTAATGCAGGGTGATGACATCATATTCCAGCGCGCTGCATTACTGGAGAGGACCGAGTGGGAGCTAAATATGTCTCTCCTACCACTGGACCACCAGGGATTGGGAAGTAGGAGATGGGGGCATTGTGGAGATTGGGGGGGCTCACTGTGGAGGGCCCGGGGGCCAATGTGGGGGTTCTAGTTATGCCTCTGCTCAGCTCCGCTGACCACACCCACATTCTGAGCTGTGGTCGTAGCTTTTTTCTTAGTGGGAGGGGGGTGGTGGAAGAAAGCTGACCCCTCCCACTGGGACTCAGTAGAGAAGTCAGTGGCTCTAAGCTGCCAACGCCTGTGCTATTTTACACATTGTCCATAGACACGCTGCGCTGGGCAGGAAAGGGTCTGCACAAGGCAGTTCAGTTGGGTCCACAGGAGAACTATTCATATATGTATTCATTATAAATATTCCCCCACCCTGGATCCACTGATTTGCCAGTGGGGCAACTATGGCGTGACGTGTTCTGTAGTACGATTGATACCCCCAGATTCTAGCGAGAGGGCTACCAACCGGATTTAACTCCTTGGACGCAGAAGAGGTGAGAGATGCATTGCAAAATATTGGTCTATAAATAAAGTGCTGTTTAAGACATTTTTGTTTGGATCTTATCAAATGTTTAGCATGGATTGGGAAACACCAGTCACCCTCACACAGTCGCAGGACTCATGCGCTCCTGCAGAGGTAGAAACGTAGGTGCAAACTGAGGCGAGAGTGGGGAAGGTTTCTGCACTCACTACAGAACATGCACTAGAGAGTGAAATAAAATTCCTGTCTCTCCTACAGGGAAATCAAGGACATTTACAGCTACTTTATAATTCCAGGACGGAAACGGACACCTCTTAATAATAACCTTCCGGTTATCTCACTATGGATAGAAAATCCTAAAGGCCCCTATGAATTTTACTCTTCCTCCTTTATTTCAAGCGATAACTTAAATTAGTCCTCAAAGTCATGTCGATGGAGACAGTTACTGCAGGATATCAGGTCCATGGAGGAGACATGACAGTTACTGGCAGGATATCAGGTCCATGGAGGCAGACATGACAGTTACTGGCAAGATATCAGGTCCATGGAGGAGACATGACAGTTACTGGCAGGATATCAGGTCCATGGAGGAGGACATGACAGTTACTGGCAGGATATCAGGTCCATGGAGGCAGACATGACAGTTACTGGCAGGATATCAGGTCCATGGAGGAGACATGACAGTTACTGGCAGGATATCAGGTCCATGGAGGCAGACATGACAGTTACTGGCAGGATATCAGGTACATGGAGGCAGACATGACAGTTACTGGCAAGATATCAGGTCCATGGAGGAGACATGACAGTTACTGGCAGGATATCAGGTCCATGGAGGAGGACATGACAGTTACTGGCAGGATATCAGGTCCATGGAGGCAGACATGACAGTTACTGGCAGGATATCAGGTCCATGGAGGAGGACATGACAGTTACTTGCAGGATATCAGGTCCATGGAGGAGGACATGACAGTTACTGGTAGGATGTCAGGTCCATGGAGGAGACATGACAGTTACTTGCAGGATATCAGGTCCATGGAGGAGGACATGACAGTTACTGGCAGGATATCAGGTCCATGGAGGAGGACATGACAGTTACTGGCAAGATATCAGGTCCATGGAGGAGGACATGACAGTTACTGCAGGATGTCAGGTCCATGGAGGAGACATGACAGTTACTGCAGGATATCAGGTCCATGGAGGTGGACATGACAGTTACTGGCAGGATATCAGGTCCATGGAGGCGGACATGACAGTTACTGGTAGGATATCAGGTCCATGGAGGCAGACATGACAGTTACTGGCAGGATATCGGGTCCCATGGAGGAGGACATGACAGTTACTGGTAGGATGTCAGGTCCATGAGGAGGACATGACAGTTACTGGCAGGATATCAGGTCCATGGAGGAGGACATGACAGTTACTGGCAAGATATCAGGTCCGTGGAGGAGGACATGACAGTTACTGGCAGGATATAAGGTCCGTGGAGGAGGACATGACAGTTACTGGCAGGATATCAGGTCCATGGAGGAGGACATGACAGTTACTGGCAGGATATCAGGTCCATGGAGGAGGACATGACAGTTACTGGCAGGATATCAGGTCCATGGAGGAGGACATGACAGTTACTGGCAGGATATCAGGTCCATGGAGGAGGACATGACAGTTACTGTCAGGACGTTGGGTCCGTAGAGGTGGCCATGACAGTTACTGGCAGTATATCAGGTCCATGGAGACGGACATGACAGTTACTGTCAAGATATCAGGTCCGTGGAGGCAGAGATGATGTCACTGGCAGGATATCAGGTCTGTGGAGGTGGACATGACAGTTACTGGCAGGATGTCAGGTCATGAGGCTGGACATGACAGTTACTGGCAGGATATCAGGTCCATGGAGGCGGACATGACAGTTACTGGCAGTTTTTTCAAACCGAAATAGGAAGAGATCATAAACCTTTAAGGACCACAGGGGGTGTACAGGGGGTGTACAATGAATTGTGGAGCAATGTTTTGCACACCCCTCTGGTCCTTAAATGGTTAAAATTACAATGTGCAGTGAGCAGTTTGCTTCCTATGGTCTGCCTCAGTGGATATGGCATCCAGGGATGATTGACAATATTAACTCAAGGAAAAAAATTCAGACGGGCCATTAGTATTTTCTGGTCATAAAAATATAAGTAAGGGAGTTGTTACTTCCCCTTTAAGCTCCCCAAAAGTGGACATGTCCTTGAGGATGTAGACATATACTAGACGCACCTCAAAAGAATTAACGTATTTAGCACCCAAGGGGTTTAAAAATTCTGTCAAAGAGATTATCCTGTACTTAATTTAGGAAAACAACACTGAGCCCCTGAGCCCACAGACTGTAAGTGCCCATTAATAAGCAAGTAATGTATGAAACGAGCTCCAGGGGAGAGAGGATTAAGTGCTTGTTTATTACACAGCGATCACCTTGACTCTTATTGTTTAACATTTGGAAATTACAAAGTGAAGTGCGCCAGACTGACCGGTAACAATGCAAATATATACCCTGCGCCAGACTGACCGGTAACACAACGAATAGATCCCTGCGCCAGACTGACCGGTAACACAACGAATAGATCCCTGCACCAGACTGACCTGTAACACAACGAATAGATCCCTGCACCAGACTGACCTGTAACACAGCGAATAGATCCCTGCGCCAGACTGACCGGTAACAATGCAAATATATACCCTGCACAAGACTGACCAGTAACAATGCAAATATATACCCTGCGCCAGACTGACCTGTAACACAGCGAATAGATCCCTGCACCAGACTGACCTGTAACACAGCGAATAGATCCCTGCACCAGACTGACCTGTAACACAGCGAATAGATCCCTGCGCCAGATTGACCTGTAACACAACTAATAGATCCCTGCGCCAGACTGACCTGTAACACAGCGAATAGATCGCTGCAACAGACTGACCTGTAACACAACGAATAGATCCCTGCACCAGACTGACCTGTAACACAACGAATAGATCCCTGCACCAGACTGACCTGTAACACAACGAATAGATCCCTGCGCCAGACTGACCTGTAACACAACTAATAGATCCCTGCGCCAGACTGACCTGTAACACAGCGAATAGATCCCTGCACCAGACTGACCTGTAACACAACTAATAGATCCCTGCACCAGACTGACCTGTAACACAGCGAATAGATCCCTGCGCCAGACTGACCTGTAACACAGCGAATAGATCCCTGCACCAGACTGACCTGTAACACAACTAATAGATCCCTGCACCAGACTGACCTGTAACACAGCGAATAGATCCCTGCGCCAGACTGACCTGTAACACAACGAATAGATCCCTGCACCAGACTGACCTGTAACACAGCGAATAGATCCCTGCACCAGACTGACCTGTAACACAACGAATAGATCCCTGCACCAGACTGACCTGTAACACAACGAATAGATCCCTGCACCAGACTGACCTGTAACACAACGAATAGATCCCTGCGCCAGACTGACCTGTAACACAACTAATAGATCCCTGCGCCAGACTGACCTGTAACACAGCGAATAGATCCCTGCACCAGACTGACCTGTAACACAACTAATAGATCCCTGCACCAGACTGACCTGTAACACAGCGAATAGATCCCTGCGCCAGACTGACCTGTAACACAACGAATAGATCCCTGCGCCAGACTGACCTGTAACACAGCGAATAGATCCCTGCACCAGACTGACCTGTAACACAACGAATAGATCCCTGCACCAGACTGACCTGTAACACAACGAATAGATCCCTGCGCCAGACTGACCTGTAACACAACTAATAGATCCCTGCGCCAGACTGACCTGTAACACAGCGAATAGATCCCTGCACCAGACTGACCTGTAACACAACTAATAGATCCCTGCACCAGACTGACCTGTAACACAGCGAATAGATCCCTGCACCAGACTGACCTGTAACACAATGAATAGATCCCTGCACCAGACTGACCTGTAACACAACGAATAGATCCCTGCGCCAGACTGACCTGTAACACAACTAATAGATCCCTGCGCCAGACTGACCTGTAACACAGCGAATAGATCCCTGCACCAGACTGACCTGTAACACAACTAATAGATCCCTGCACCAGACTGACCTGTAACACAGCGAATAGATCCCTGCACCAGACTGACCTGTAACACAATGAATAGATCCCTGCACCAGACTGACCTGTAACACAGCGAATAGATCCCTGCACCAGACTGACCTGTAACACAACTAATAGATCCCTGCACCAGACTGACCTGTAACACAGCGAATAGATCCCTGCACCAGACTGACCTGTAACACAGCGAACAGATCCCTGCACCAGACTGACCTGTAACACAGCGAATAGATCCCTGCACCAGACTGACCTGTAACACAACGAATAGATCCCTGCGCCAGACTGACCTGTAACACAACTAATAGATCCCTGCGCCAGACTGACCTGTAACACAGCGAATAGATCCCTGCACCAGACTGACCTGTAACACAGCGAATAGATCCCTGCACCAGACTGACCTGTAACACAGCGAATAGATCCCTGCGCCAGACTGACCTGTAACACAGCGAATAGATCCCTGCACCAGACTGACCTGTAACACAACGAATAGATCCCTGCACCAGACTGACCTGTAACACAACGAATAGATCCCTGCGCCAGACTGACCTGTAACACAACTAATAGATCCCTGCGCCAGACTGACCTGTAACACAGCGAATAGATCCCTGCACCAGACTGACCTGTAACACAACTAATAGATCCCTGCACCAGACTGACCTGTAACACAGCGAATAGATCCCTGCGCCAGACTGACCTGTAACACAACGAATAGATCCCTGCGCCAGACTGACCTGTAACACAGCGAATAGATCCCTGCACCAGACTGACCTGTAACACAACGAATAGATCCCTGCACCAGACTGACCTGTAACACAACGAATAGATCCCTGCGCCAGACTGACCTGTAACACAACTAATAGATCCCTGCGCCAGACTGACCTGTAACACAGCGAATAGATCCCTGCACCAGACTGACCTGTAACACAACTAATAGATCCCTGCACCAGACTGACCTGTAACACAGCGAATAGATCCCTGCACCAGACTGACCTGTAACACAATGAATAGATCCCTGCACCAGACTGACCTGTAACACAACGAATAGATCCCTGCACCAGACTGACCTGTAACACAACGAATAGATCCCTGCACCAGACTGACCTGTAACACAACGAATAGATCCCTGCGCCAGACTGACCTGTAACACAACTAATAGATCCCTGCGCCAGACTGACCTGTAACACAGCGAATAGATCCCTGCACCAGACTGACCTGTAACACAACTAATAGATCCCTGCACCAGACTGACCTGTAACACAGCGAATAGATCCCTGCACCAGACTGACCTGTAACACAATGAATAGATCCCTGCACCAGACTGACCTGTAACACAGCGAATAGATCCCTGCACCAGACTGACCTGTAACACAACTAATAGATCCCTGCACCAGACTGACCTGTAACACAGCGAATAGATCCCTGCACCAGACTGACCTGTAACACAACGAATAGATCCCTGCGCCAGACTGACCTGTAACACAACTAATAGATCCCTGCACCAGACTGACCTGTAACACAGTGAATAGATCCCTGCGCCAGACTGACCTGTAACACAGCGAATAGATCCCTGCACCAGACTGACCTGTAACACAACGAATAGATCCCTGCACCAGACTGACCTGTAACACAGCGAATAGATCCCTGCACCAGACTGACCTGTAACACAGCGAATAGATCCCTGCACCAGACTGACCTGTAACACAGCGAATAGATCCCTGCGCCAGACTGACCTGTAACACAGCGAATAGATCCCTGCGCCAGACTGACCTGTAACACAACGAATAGATCCCTGCACCAGACTGACCTGTAACACAGCGAATAGATCCCTGCACCAGACTGACCTGTAACACAGCGACTAGATCCCTGCACCAGACTGACCTGTAACACAACTAATAGATCCCTGCACCAGACTGACCTGTAACACAGCGAATAGATCCCTGCACCAGACTGACCTGTAACACAGTGAATAGATCCCTGCACCAGACTGACCTGTAACACAGTGACTAGATCCCTGCACCAGACTGACCTGTAACACAGCGAATAGATCCCTGCACCAGACTGACCTGTAACACAGCGAATAGATCCCTGCACCAGACTGACCTGTAACACAGCGAATAGATCCCTGCACCAGACTGACCTGTAACACAACTAATAGATCCCTGCGCCAGACTGACCTGTAACACAGCGAATAGATCCCTGCGCCAGACTGACCTGTAACACAGCGAATAGATCCCTGCACCAGACTGACCTGTAACACAGCGAATAGATCCCTGCACCAGACTGACCTGTAACACAGTGAATAGATCCCTGCACCAGACTGACCTGTAACACAACGAATAGATCCCTGCGCCAGACTGACCTGTAACACAGCGAATAGATCCCAGCGCCAGACTGACCTGTAACACAACGAACAGATCCCTGCGCCAGACTGACCTGTAACACAGCGAATAGATCCCTGCACCAGACTGACCTGTAACACAACTAATAGATCCCTGCACCAGACTGACCTGTAACACAACGAATAGATCCCTGCACCAGACTGACCTGTAACACAACGAATAGATCCCTGCACCAGACTGACCTGTAACACAGCGAATAGATCCCTGCGCCAGACTGACCTGTAACACAGCAAATAGATCCCTGCACCAGACTGACCTGTAACACAGCGAATAGATCCCTGCACCAGACTGACCTGTAACACAGCGAATAGATCCCTGCACCAGACTGACCTGTAACACAGCGAATAGATCCCTGCACCAGACTGACCTGTACACAGCGAATAGATCCCTGCACCAGACTGACCTGTAACACAGCGAATAGATCCCTGCGCCAGACTGACCTGTAACACAGCGAATAGATCCCTGCGCCAGACTGACCTGTAACACAGCGAATAGATCCCTGCACCAGACTGACCTGTAACACAACGAATAGATCCCTGCGCCAGACTGACCTGTAACACAGCGAATAGATCCCTGCACCAGACTGACCTGTAACACAGCGAATAGATTCCTGCACCAGACTGACCTGTAACACAACGAATAGATCCCTGCAACAGACTGACCTGTAACACAACGAATAGATCCCTGCACCAGACTGACCTGTAACACAGCGAATAGATCCCTGCACCAGACTGACCTGTAACACAACGAATAGATCCCTGCGCCAGACTGACCTGTAACACAGCGAATAGATCCCTGCACCAGACTGACCTGTAACACAGTGAATAGATCCCTGCACCAGACTGACCTGTAACACAGCGAATAGATCCCTGCACCAGACTGACCTGTAACACAGTGAATAGATCCCTGCACCAGACTGACCTGTAACACAACTAATAGATCCCTGCGCCAGACTGACCTGTAACACAACGAATAGATCCCTGCACCAGACTGACCTGTAACACAACGAATAGATCCCTGCACCAGACTGACCTGTAACACAGCGAATAGATCCCTGCACCAGACTGACCTGTAACACAGCGAATAGATCCCTGCACCAGACTGACCTGTAACACAACGAATAGATCCCTGCACCAGACTGACCTGTAACACAATGAATAGATCCCTGCACCAGACTGACCTGTAACACAACGAATAGATCCCTGCACCAGACTGACCTGTAACACAACGAATAGATCCCTGCACCAGACTGACCTGTAACACAACGACTAGATCCCTGCACCAGACTGACCTGTAACACAACGAATAGATCCCTGCACCAGACTGACCTGTACACAACTAATAGATCCCTGCGCCAGACTGACCTGTAACACAACGAATAGATCCCTGCACCAGACTGACATGTAACACAGCGAATAGATCCCTGCACCAGACTGACCTGTAACACAACGAATAGATCCCTGCACCAGACTGACCTGTAACACAGCGAATAGATCCCTGCACCAGACTGACCTGTAACACAGCGAATAGATCCCTGCACCAGACTGACCTGTAACACAACGAATAGATCCCTGCACCAGACTGACCTGTAACACAACGAATAGATCCCTGCACCAGACTGACCTGTAACACAGCGAATAGATCCCTGCACCAGACTGACCTGTAACACAACGACTAGATCCCTGCACCAGACTGACCTGTAACACAGCGAATAGATCCCTGCACCAGACTGACCTGTAACACAGCGAATAGATCCCTGCGCCAGACTGACCTGTAACACAGCGAATAGATCCCTGCACCAGACTGACCTGTAACACAGCGAATAGATCCCTGCACCAGACTGACCTGTAACACAACGAATAGATCCCTGCACCAGACTGACCTGTAACACAGTGAATAGATCCCTGCACCAGACTGACCTGTAACACAACGAATAGATCCCTGCACCAGACTGACCTGTAACACAACTAATAGATCCCTGCGTCAGACTGACCTGTAACACAGCGAATAGATCCCTGCGCCAGACTGACCTGTAACACAACGAATAGATCCCTGCACCAGACTGACCTGTAACACAGTGAATAGATCCCTGCACCAGACTGACCTGTAACACAACTAATAGATCCCTGCGCCAGACTGACCTGTAACACAGCGAATAGATCCCTGCGCCAGACTGACCTGTAACACAACGAATAGATCCCTGCACCAGACTGACCTGTAACACAGAGAATAGATCCCTACACCAGACTGACCTGTAACACAACGACTAGATCCCTGCGCCAGACTGACCTGTAACACAACGACTAGATCACTTCACCAGACTGACCTGTAACACAACGAATAGATCCCTGCACCAGACTGACCTGTAACACAACGAATAGATCCCTGCACCAGACTGACCTGTAACACAACTAATAGATCCCTGCGCCAGACTGACCTGTAACACAACGAATAGATCCCTGCACCAGATTGACCTGTAACACAGCGAATAGATCCCTGCACCAGACTGACCTGTAACACAGCGAATAGATCCCTGCACCAGACTGACCTGTAACACAACGAATAGATCCCTGCGCCAGACTGACCTGTAACACAACGAATAGATCCCTGCACCAGATTCACCTGTAACACAGCGAATAGATCCCTGCACCAGACTGACCTGTAACACAGCGAATAGATCCCTGCACCAGACTGACCTGTAACACAACGAATAGATCCCTGCACCAGACTGACCTGTAACACAGCGAATAGATCCCTGCACCAGACTGACCTGTAACACAACGAATAGATCCCTGCACCAGACTGACCTGTAACACAACGAATAGATCCCTGCACCAGACTGACCTGTACACAACTAATAGATCCCTGCACCAGACTGACCTGTAACACAGCGAATAGATCCCTGCACCAGACTGACCTGTAACACAGCGAATAGATCCCTGCACCAGACTGACCTGTACACAACTAATAGATCCCTGCACCAGACTGACCTGTAACACAACGAACAGATCCCTGCACCAGACTGACCTGTAACACAGCGAATAGATCCCTGCGCCAGACTGACCTGTAACACAGCGAATAGATCCCTGCGCCAGACTGACCTGTAACACAGCGAATAGATCCCTGCACCAGACTGACCTGTAACACAGCGAATAGATCCCTGCGCCAGACTGACCTGTAACACAGCGAATAGATCCCTGCGCCAGACTGACCTGTAACACAGCGAATAGATCCCTGCACCAGACTGACCTGTAACACAGCGAATAGATCCCTGCACCAGACTGACCTGTAACACAGCGAATAGATCCCTGCACCAGACTGACCTGTAACACAGCGAATAGATCCCTGCACCAGACTGACCTGTAACACAACGAATAGATCCCTGCACCAGACTGACCTGTAACACAACGAATAGATCCCTGCACCAGACTGACCTGTAACACAGCGAATAGATCCCTGCACCAGACTGACCTGTAACACAGCGAATAGATCCCTGCACCAGACTGACCTGTAACACAACTAATAGATCCCTACACCAGACTGACCTGTAACACAGCGAATAGATCCCTGCACCAGACTGACCTGTAACACAGCGAATAGATCCCTGCACCAGACTGACCTGTAACACAGCGAATAGATCCCTGCACCAGACTGACCTGTAACACAGCGAATAGATCCCTGCACCAGACTGACCTGTAACACAACGAATAGATCCCTGCGCCAGACTGACCTGTAACACAACGAATAGATCCCTGCACCAGACTGACCTGTAACACAGCGAATAGATCCCTGCACCAGACTGACCTGTAACACAGCGAATAGATCCCTGCACCAGACTGACCTGTAACACAACGAATAGATCCCTGCACCAGACTGACCTGTAACACAGCGAATAGATCCCTGCACCAGACTGACCTGTAACACAACGAATAGATCCCTGCGCCAGACTGACCTGTAACACAACGAATAGATCCCTGCAA
>CM074727.1:3863908-3891980 GCA_037306005.1 Rhinophrynus dorsalis | reverse complement strand
GATCCCTGCACCAGACTGACCTGTAACACAACTAATAGATCCCTGCACCAGACTGACCTGTAACACAACTAATAGATCCCTGCACCAGACTGACCTGTAACACAACTAATAGATCCCTGCACCAGACTGACCTGTAACACAGCGAATAGATCCCTGCACCAGACTGACCTGTAACACAACGAATAGATCCCTGCACCAGACTGACCTGTAACACAACGAATACATCCCTGCACCAGACTGACCTGTAACACAACGAATAGATCCCTGCACCAGACTGACCTGTAACACAGCGAATAGATCCCTGCACCAGACTGACCTGTAACACAGCGAATAGATCCCTGCACCAGACTGACCTGTAACACAGCGAATAGATCCCTGCACCAGACTGACCTGTAACACAACGAATAGATCCCTGCGCCAGACTGACCTGTACACAACGAATAGATCCCTGCACCAGACTGACCTGTAACACAACGAATAGATCCCTGCACCAGACTGACCTGTAACACAACGAATAGATCCCTGCACCAGACTGACCTGTAACACAGTGAATAGATCCCTGCACCAGACTGACCTGTAACACAACGACTAGATCCCTGCACCAGACTGACCTGTAACACAACGAATAGATCCCTGCACCAGACTGACCTGTAACACAACGAATAGATCCCTGCACCAGACTGACCTGTAACACAGCGAATAGATCCCTGCACCAGACTGACCTGTAACACAACTAATAGATCCCTGCACCAGACTGACCTGTAACACAACTAATAGATCCCTGCACCAGACTGACCTGTAACACAGCGAATAGATCCCTGCGCCAGACTGACCTGTAACACAGCGAATAGATCCCTGCACCAGACTGACCTGTAACACAGCGAATAGATCCCTGCACCAGACTGACCTGTAACACAGCGAATAGATCCCTGCACCAGACTGACCTGTAACACAACGAATAGATCCCTGCACCAGACTGACCTGTAACACAGCGAATAGATCCCTGCACCAGACTGACCTGTAACACAGCGAATAGATCCCTGCACCAGACTGACCTGTAACACAGTGAATAGATCCCTGCACCTGACTGACCTGTAACACAGTGAATAGATCCCTGCACCAGACTGACCTGTAACACAGCGAATAGATCCCTGCACCAGACTGACCTGTAACACAGCGAATAGATCCCTGCGCCAGACTGACCTGTAACACAGCAAATAGATCCCTGCACCAGACTGACCTTTAACACAACTAATAGATCCCTGCGCCAGACTGACCTGTAACACAGCGAATAGATCCCTGCACCAGACTGACCTGTAACACAGCGAATAGATCCCTGCACCAGACTGACCTGTAACACAGCGAATAGATCCCTGCACCAGACTGACCTGTAACACAGCGAATAGATCCCTGCACCAGACTGACCTGTAACACAACGAATAGATCCCTGCACCAGACTGACCTGTAACACAGCGAATAGATCCCTGCACCAGACTGACCTGTAACACAGCGAATAGATCCCTGCACCAGACTGACCTGTAACACAACGAATAGATCCCTGCGCCAGAATGACCTGTAACACAGCGAATAGATCCCTACACCAGACTGACCTGTAACACAACGAATAGATCCCTGCACCAGATTGACCTGTAACACAGCGAATAGATCCCTGCGCCAGACTGACCTGTAACACAGCAAATAGATCCCTGCACCAGACTGACCTGTAACACAACTAATAGATCCCTGCACCAGACTGACCTGTAACACAGCGAATAGATCCCTGCACCAGACTGACCTGTAACACAGCAAATAGATCCCTGCGCCAGACTGACCTGTAACACAGCGAATAGATCCCTGCACCAGACTGACCTGTAACACAGCGAATAGATCCCTGCACCAGACTGACCTGTAACACAACTAATAGATCCATGCACCAGACTGACCTGTAACACAACTAATAGATCCCTGCGCCAGACTGACCTGTAACACAGCGAATAGATCCCTGCACCAGACTGACCTGTAACACAGCGAATAGATCCCTGCACCAGACTGACCTGTAACACAGTGAATAGATCCCTGCACCTGACTGACCTGTAACACAGTGAATAGATCCCTGCACCAGACTGACCTGTAACACAGCGAATAGATCCCTGCACCAGACTGACCTGTAACACAGCGAATAGATCCCTGTGCCAGACTGACCTGTAACACAGCAAATAGATCCCTGCACCAGACTGACCTTTAACACAGCGAATAGATCCCTGCACCAGACTGACCTGTAACACAACTAATAGATCCCTGCGCCAGACTGACCTGTAACACAGCGAATAGATCCCTGCACCAGACTGACCTGTAACACAGCGAATAGATCCCTGCACCAGACTGACCTGTAACACAGCGAATAGATCCCTGCACCAGACTGACCTGTAACACAGCGAATAGATCCCTGCACCAGACTGACCTGTAACACAACGAATAGATCCCTGCACCAGACTGACCTGTAACACAGCGAATAGATCCCTGCACCAGACTGACCTGTAACACAGCGAATAGATCCCTGCACCAGACTGACCTGTAACACAACGAATAGATCCCTGCGCCAGAATGACCTGTAACACAGCGAATAGATCCCTACACCAGACTGACCTGTAACACAACGAATAGATCCCTGCACCAGATTGACCTGTAACACAGCGAATAGATCCCTGCGCCAGACTGACCTGTAACACAGCAAATAGATCCCTGCACCAGACTGACCTGTAACACAACTAATAGATCCCTGCACCAGACTGACCTGTAACACAGCGAATAGATCCCTGCACCAGACTGACCTGTAACACAACGAATAGATCCCTGCACCAGACTGACCTGTAACACAGCGAATAGATCCCTGCACCAGACTGACCTGTAACACAGCGAATAGATCCCTGCACCAGACTGACCTGTAACACAACGAATAGATCCCTGCGCCAGACTGACCTGTAACACAGCGAATAGATCCCTACACCAGACTGACCTGTAACACAACGAATAGATCCCTGCACCAGATTGACCTGTAACACAGCGAATAGATCCCTGCGCCAGACTGACCTGTAACACAGCAAATAGATCCCTGCACCAGACTGACCTGTAACACAACTAATAGATCCCTGCACCAGACTGACCTGTAACACAGCGAATAGATCCCTGCACCAGACTGACCTGTAACACAGCAAATAGATCCCTGCGCCAGACTGACCTGTAACACAACTAATAGATCCCTGCACCAGACTGACCTGTAACACAGCGAATAGATCCCTGCACCAGACTGACCTGTAACACAGCGAATAGATCCCTGCACCAGACTGACCTGTAACACAACTAATAGATCCATGCACCAGACTGACCTGTAAAACAGCGAATAGATCCCTGCACCAGACTGACCTGTAACACAACTAATAGATCCCTGCGCCAGATTGACCTGTAACACAACGAATAGATCCCTGCACCAGACTGACCTGTAACACAGCGAATAGATCCCTGCACCAGACTGACCTGTAACACAGCGAATAGATCCCTGCACCAGACTGACCTGTAACACAACTAATAGATCCCTGCGCCAGACTGACCTGTAACACAGCGAATAGATCCCTGCACCAGACTGACCTGTAACACAGTGAATAGATCCCTGCACCAGACTGACCTGTAACACAACTAATAGATCCCTGCGCCAGACTGACCTGTAACACAGCGAATAGATCCCTGCACCAGACTGACCTGTAACACAACAAATAGATCCCTGCACCAGACTGACCTGTAACACAGCGAATAGATCCCTGCACCACACTGACCTGTAACACAACTAATAGATCCCTGCACCAGACTGACCTGTAACACAACGAATAGATCCCTGCACCAGACTGACCTGTAACACAACGAATAGATCCCTGCGCCAGACTGACCTGTAACACAGTGAATAGATCCCTGCGCCAGACTGACCTGTAACACAGTGAATAGATCCCTGCACCAGACTGACCTGTAACACAGCGAATAGATCCCTGCACCAGACTGACCTGTACACAACGAATAGATCCCTGCACCAGACTGACCTGTAACATAGCGAATAGATCCCTGCACCAGACTGACCTGTAACACAGCGAATAGATCCCTGCACCAGACTGACCTGTACACAACGAATAGATCCCTGCACCAGACTGACCTGTAACACAGCGAATAGATCCCTGCACCAGACTGACCTGTAACACAGCGAATAGATCCCTGCACCAGACTGACCTGTAACACAGTGAATAGATCCCTGCGCCAGACTGACCTGTAACACAACTAATAGATCCCTGCACCAGACTGACCTGTAACACAACGAATAGATCCCTGCACCAGACTGACCTGTAACACAACGAATAGATCCCTGCACCAGACTGACCTGTAACTCAGCGAATAGATCCCTGCACCAGACTGACCTGTAACACAGCGAATAGATCCCTGCACCAGACTGACCTGTAACACAGCGAATAGATCCCTGCACCAGACTGACCTGTAACACAGCGAATAGATCCCTGCGCCAGACTGACCTGTAACACAGCGAATAGATCCCTGCACCAGACTGACCTGTAACACAACAAATAGATCCCTGCACCAGACTGACCTGTAACACAACTAATAGATCCCTGCGCCAGACTGACCTGTAACACAACGAATAGATCCCTGCACCAGACTGACCTGTAACACAGCAAATAGATCCCTGCACCAGACTGACCTGTAACACAACGAATAGATCCCTGCACCAGACTGACCTGTAACACAACTAATAGATCCCTGCACCAGACTGACCTGTAACACAACGAATAGATCCCTGCACCAGACTGACCTGTAACACAGCGAATAGATCCCTGCACCAGACTGACCTGTAACACAACGAATAGATCCCTGCACCAGACTGACCTGTAACACAACGAATAGATCCCTGCACCAGACTGACCTGTAACACAGCGAATAGATCCCTGCACCAGACTGACCTGTAACACAACGAATAGATCCCTGCACCAGACTGACCTGTAACACAACTAATAGATCCCTGCACCAGACTGACCTGTAACACAACTAATAGATCTCTGCACCAGACTGACCTGTAACACAGCGAATAGATCCCTGCACCAGACTGACCTGTAACACAACTAATAGATCCCTGCACCAGACTGACCTGTAACACAGCGAATAGATCCCTGCACCAGACTGACCTGTAACACAGCGAATAGATCCCTGCACCAGACTGACCTGTAACACAGCGAATAGATCCCTGCACCAGACTGACCTGTAACACAACTAATAGATCTCTGCACCAGACTGACCTGTAACACAGCGAATAGATCCCTGCACCAGACTGACCTGTAACACAACTAATAGATCCCTGCACCAGACTGACCTGTAACACAACTAATAGATCTCTGCACCAGACTGACCTGTAACACAGCGAATAGATCCCTGCACCAGACTGACCTGTAACACAACTAATAGATCCCTGCACCAGACTGACCTGTAACACAGCGAATAGATCCCTGCGCCAGACTGACCTGTAACACAGCGAATAGATCCCTGCACCAGACTGACCTGTAACACAGCGAATAGATCCCTGCGCCAGACTGACCTGTAACACAGTGACTAGATCCCTGCACCAGACTGACCTGTAACACAGTGAATAGATCCCTGCACCAGACTGACCTGTAACACAGCGAATAGATCCCTGCACCAGACTGACCTGTAACACAGCGAATAGATCCCTGCACCAGACTGACCTGTAACACAGCGAATAGATCCCTGCACCAGACTGACCTGTAACACAACTAATAGATCCCTGCACCAGACTGACCTGTAACACAGCGAATAGATCCCTGCACCAGACTGACCTGTAACACAGCGAATAGATCCCTGCACCAGACTGACCTGTAACACAGTGAATAGATCCCTGCACCAGACTGACCTGTAACACAGCGAATAGATCCCTGCACCAGACTGACCTGTAACACAGCGAATAGATCCCTGCACCAGACTGACCTGTAACACAACGAATAGATCCCTGCACCAGACTGACCTGTAACACAACTAATAGATCCCTGCACCAGACTGACCTGTAACACAGCGAATAGATCCCTGCACCAGACTGACCTGTAACACAACGAATAGATCCCTGCACCAGACTGACCTGTAACACAACGAATAGATCCCTGCACCAGACTGACCTGTAACACAACGAATAGATCCCTGCACCAGACTGACCTGTAACACAACTAATAGATCCCTGCACCAGACTGACCTGTAACACAACGAATAGATCCCTGCACCAGACTGACCTGTAACACAGCGAATAGATCCCTGCGCCAGACTGACCTGTAACACAACGAATAGATCCCTGCACCAGACTGACCTGTAACACAGCGAATAGATCTCTGCGCCAGACTGACCTGTAACACAACGAATAGATCCCTGCACCAGACTGACCTGTAACACAACGAATAGATCCCTGCACCAGACTGACCTGTAACACAGCGAATAGATTCCTGCACCAGACTGACCTGTAACACAACGAATAGATCCCTGCACCAGACTGACCTGTAACACAGCGAATAGATCCCTGCGCCAGACTGACCTGTAACACAGCGAATAGATCCCTGCACCAGACTGACCTGTAACACAGCAAATAGATCCCTGCGCCAGACTGACCTGTAACACAACGAATAGATCCCTGCACCAGACTGACCTGTAACACAGCGAATAGATTCCTGCACCAGACTGACCTGTAACACAACTAATAGATTCCTGCACCAGACTGACCTGTAACACAGCGAATAGATCCCTGCACCAGACTGACCTGTAACACAACGAATAGATCCCTGCGCCAGACTGACCTGTAACACAGCGACTAGATCCCTGCACCAGACTGACCTGTAACACAACGAATAGATCCCTGCACCAGACTGACCTGTAACACAGCGAATAGATTCCTGCACCAGACTGACCTGTAACACAACGAATAGATCCCTGCACCAGACTGACCTGTAACACAGCGAATAGATCCCTGCACCAGACTGACCTGTAACACAGCGAATAGATCCCTGCACCAGACTGACCTGTAACACAGCGAATAGATCCCTGCGCCAGACTGACCTGTAACACAACGAATAGATCCCTGCACCAGACTGACCTGTAACACAGCGAATAGATCCCTGCGCCAGACTGACCTGTAACACAGCGAATAGATCCCTGCACCAGACTGACCTGTAACACAACGAATAGATCCCTGCGCCAGACTGACCTGTAACATGGTGAATAGATCCCTGCGCCAGACTGACCTGTAACACAGCGAATAGATCCCTGCACCAGACTGACCTGTAACACAACTAATAGATCCCTGCACCAGACTGACCTGTAACACAACGAATAGATCCCTGCGCCAGACTGACCTGTAACACAACGAATAGATCCCTGCGTCAGACTGACCTGTAACACAACGAATAGATCCCTGCGTCAGACTGACCTGTAACACAACGAATAGATCCCTGCACCAGACTGACCTGTAACACAACGAATAGATCCCTGCACCAGACTGACCTGTAACACAGCGAATAGATCCCTGCACCAGACTGACCTGTAACACAGCGAATAGATCCCTGCACCAGACTGACCTGTAACACAGCGAATAGATCCCTGCACCAGACTGACCTGTAACACAACGAATAGATCCCTGCGCCAGACTGACCTGTAACACAGCGAATAGATCCCTGCACCAGACTGACCTGTAACACAACGAATAGATCCCTGCACCAGACTGACCTGTAACACAACGAATAGATCCCTGCGCCAGACTGACCTGTAACACAGCGAATAGATCCCTGCACCAGACTGACCTGTAACACAGCGAATAGATCCCTGCACCAGACTGACCTGTAACACAACGAATAGATCCCTGCACCAGACTGACCTGTAACACAGCGAATAGATCCCTGCACCAGACTGACCTGTAACACAGCGAATAGATCCCTGCACCAGACTGACCTGTAACACAGCGAATAGATCCCTGCACCAGACTGACCTGTAACACAGCGAATAGATCCCTGCGCCAGACTGACCTGTAACACAGTGAATAGATCCCTGCACCAGACTGACCTGTAACACAGCGAATAGATCCCTGCACCAGACTGACCTGTAACAGAACGAATAGATCCCTGCACCAGACTGACCTGTAACACAACGAATAGATCCCTGCGCCAGACTGACCTGTAACACAGCGAATAGATCCCTGCACCAGACTGACCTGTAACACAACGAATAGATCCCTGCACCAGACTGACCTGTAACACAGCGAATAGATCCCTGCACCAGACTGACCTGTAACACAGCGAATAGATCCCTGCACCAGACTGACCTGTAACACAGCGAATAGATCCCTGCACCAGACTGACCTGTAACACAGCGAATAGATCCCTGCACCAGACTGACCTGTAACACAACGAATAGATCCCTGCACCAGACTGACCTGTAACACAGTGAATAGATCCCTGCGCCAGACTGACCTGTAACACAGCGAATAGATCCCTGCGCCAGACTGACCTGTAACACAGCGAACAGATCCCTGCACCAGACTGACCTGTAACACAACGAATAGATCCCTGCGCCAGACTGACCTGTAACACAGCGAATAGATCCCTGCGCCAGACTGACCTGTAACACAGCGAATAGATCCCTGCACCAGACTGACCTGTAACACAGCGAATAGATCCCTGCACCAGACTGACCTGTAACACAGCGAATAGATCCCTGCGCCAGACTGACCTGTAACACAGCGAATAGATCCCTGCGCCAGACTGACCTGTAACACAGCGAATAGATCCCTGCACCAGACTGACCTGTAACACAGCGAATAGATCCCTGCACCAGACTGACCTGTAACACAGCGAATAGATCCCTGCGCCAGACTGACCTGTAACACAGCGAATAGATCCCTGCACCAGACTGACCTGTAACACAACGAATAGATCCCTGCACCAGACTGACCTGTAACACAACGAATAGATCCCTGCACCAGACTGACCTGTAACACAGTGAATAGATCCCTGCACCAGACTGACCTGTAACACAGCGAATAGATCCCTGCACCAGACTGACCTGTAACACAGCGAATAGATCCCTGCACCAGACTGACCTGTAACACAGTGAATAGATCCCTGCACCAGACTGACCTGTAACACAGCGAATAGATCCCTGCGCCAGACTGACCTGTAACACAGCGAATAGATCCCTGCACCAGACTGACCTGTAACACAACTAATAGATCCCTGCACCAGACTGACCTGTAACACAGCGAATAGATCCCTGCACCAGACTGACCTGTAACACAGTGAATAGATCCCTGCGCCAGACTGACCTGTAACACAACTAATAGATCCCTGCACCAGACTGACCTGTAACACAGCGAATAGATCCCTGCACCAGACTGACCTGTAACACAACGAATAGATCCCTGCACCAGACTGACCTGTAACACAACGAATAGATCCCTGCACCAGACTGACCTGTAACACAACGAATAGATCCCTGCACCAGACTGACCTGTAACACAGTGAATAGATCCCTGCACCAGACTGACCTGTAACACAGCGAATAGATCCCTGCACCAGACTGACCTGTAACACAGCGAATAGATCCCTGCACCAGACTGACCTGTAACACAACGAATAGATCCCTGCACCAGACTGACCTGTAACACAACGAATAGATCCCTGCACCAGACTGACCTGTAACACAGCGAATAGATCCCTGCGCCAGACTGACCTGTAACACAACGAATAGATCCCTGCGCCAGACTGACCTGTAACACAGCGAATAGATCCCTGCGCCAGACTGACCTGTAACACAACGAATAGATCCCTGCACCAGACTGACCTGTAACACAATGAATAGATCCCTGCACCAGACTGACCTGTAACACAATGAATAGATCCCTGCGCCAGACTGACCTGTAACATGGTGAATAGATCCCTGCGCCAGACTGACCTGTAACACAGCGAATAGATCCCTGCACCAGACTGACCTGTAACACAGCGAATAGATCCCTGCGCCAGACTGACCTGTAACACAACGAATAGATCCCTGCACCAGACTGACCTGTAACACAATGAATAGATCCCTGCACCAGACTGACCTGTAACACAATGAATAGATCCCTGCGCCAGACTGACCTGTAACACAGCGAATAGATCCCTGCACCAGACTGACCTGTAACACAACGAATAGATCCCTGCACCAGACTGACCTGTAACACAGCGAATAGATCCCTGCACCAGACTAACCTGTAACATGGTGAATAGATCCCTGCACCAGACTGACCTGTAACACAACGAATAGATCCCTGCGCCAGACTGACCGGTAACACAACGAATAGATCCCTGCACCAGACTGACCTGTAACACAGCGAATAGATCCCTGCACCAGACTGACCTGTAACACAGCGAATAGATCCCTGCGCCAGACTGACCTGTAACACAGCGAATAGATCCCTGCACCAGACTGACCTGTAACACAACGAATAGATCCCTGCACCAGACTGACCTGTAACACAACGAATAGATCCCTGCACCAGACTGACCTGTAACACAGTGAATAGATCCCTGCACCAGACTGACCTGTAACACAGCGAATAGATCCCTGCACCAGACTGACCTGTAACACAGCGAATAGATCCCTGCACCAGACTGACCTGTAACACAGTGAATAGATCCCTGCACCAGACTGACCTGTAACACAGCGAATAGATCCCTGCGCCAGACTGACCTGTAACACAGCGAATAGATCCCTGCACCAGACTGACCTGTAACACAACTAATAGATCCCTGCACCAGACTGACCTGTAACACAGTGAATAGATCCCTGCACCAGACTGACCTGTAACACAGCGAATAGATCCCTGCACCAGACTGACCTGTAACACAGCGAATAGATCCCTGCACCAGACTGACCTGTAACACAACTAATAGATCCCTGCACCAGACTGACCTGTAACACAGCGAATAGATCCCTGCGCCAGACTGACCTGTAACACAGCGAATAGATCCCTGCACCAGACTGACCTGTAACACAGCGAATAGATCCCTGCACCAGACTGACCTGTAACACAGCGAATAGATCCCTGCACCAGACTGACCTGTAACACAGCGAATAGATCCCTGCACCAGACTGACCTGTAACACAACGAATAGATCCCTGCACCAGACTGACCTGTAACACAACGAATAGATCCCTGCACCAGACTGACCTGTAACACAACGAATAGATCCCTGCACCAGACTGACCTGTAACACAGCGAATAGATCCCTGCGCCAGACTGACCTGTAACACAACGAATAGATCCCTGCGCCAGACTGACCTGTAACACAGCGAATAGATCCCTGCGCCAGACTGACCTGTAACACAACGAATAGATCCCTGCACCAGACTGACCTGTAACACAATGAATAGATCCCTGCACCAGACTGACCTGTAACACAGCGAATAGATCCCTGCACCAGACTGACCTGTAACACAATGAATAGATCCCTGCGCCAGACTGACCTGTAACATGGTGAATAGATCCCTGCACCAGACTGACCTGTAACACAATGAATAGATCCCTGCGCCAGACTGACCTGTAACATGGTGAATAGATCCCTGCGCCAGACTGACCTGTAACACAGCGAATAGATCCCTGCACCAGACTGACCTGTAACACAGCGAATAGATCCCTGCGCCAGACTGACCTGTAACACAACGAATAGATCCCTGCACCAGACTGACCTGTAACACAGCGAATAGATCCCTGCACCAGACTGACCTGTAACACAACGAATAGATCCCTGCACCAGACTGACCTGTAACACAATGAATAGATCCCTGCACCAGACTGACCTGTAACACAATGAATAGATCCCTGCGCCAGACTGACCTGTAACACAGCGAATAGATCCCTGCACCAGACTGACCTGTAACACAACGAATAGATCCCTGCACCAGACTGACCTGTAACACAGCGAATAGATCCCTGCACCAGACTAACCTGTAACATGGTGAATAGATCCCTGCACCAGACTGACCTGTAACACAATGAATAGATCCCTGCGCCAGACTGACCTGTAACACAGCGAATAGATCCCTGCACCAGACTGACCTGTAACACAACGAATAGATCCCTGCACCAGACTGACCTGTAACACAGCGAATAGATCCCTGCACCAGACTAACCTGTAACACAGCGAATAGATCCCTGCACCAGACTGACCTGTAACACAGCGACTAGATCCCTGCACCAGACTGACCTGTAACACAATGAATAGATCCCTGCACCAGACTGACCTGTAACATGGTGAATAGATCCCTGCGCCAGACTGACCTGTAACACAGTGACTAGATCCCTGCACCAGACTGACCTGTACACAGGGATCTCCACTCACAATTCTGCCCATGGGCCTGAAGGCAGTCTCTCCAAGAAAACACAGCACCTGGGATTTCTAAACAAGTCAAGGTAGAGCGAGCGCGCCGGAGGGCAAACCACCGATTACAAGACCAGGGGTCAGAGAGCTTCCATAAAACACTGGGAGTCCAGTCTAACACCCGCAGGGCCTGTAATCATTTCTGCACGGCCGCACACTGACTTGTAACTGACAAACATGTCTGCTAATTGGAGCTACCTGCACGGCTCCCAGATAACTGCATCTCACCAAAAGGAAAATGGTTAAAAAGCCAAGATAACGTGGGCCCGCTCCGGCTGGTTTTGTCCAAGATGCCAGTTTGTGTTCTTCAACAGAGAATCGTGCACTGTGGACGGAGAAGATTCTCATGCCAACACATGCCAGGCTGCTTTCTTCCACGGCGAGGCCATATGCAGAATTAAAAGCGGAGTAATTAGGGTACAAAACAACTGTACTGTAAGTGCCCTAAAAAATTCCATTGGTTCAAATAGGTTCTACAGGTATCCAATGCCAGTGTCCCAAATGCATCTGTGGGGTTAAAAGCCTTATTTAAATCAAGAAGAATTTAGGAAATGTTGATTTCCCCCCATGGTGCAGTTGTTGGACATTACAGCATTCACAGACAGACGTCTTTATGAACCATTTCTCTGGCTCCGACCGGCACTAACTGCAACACAGGGGAGAAATAAAAATGTGTTGCAATTTGTTGGAGACCTCTCTAGTATTCAAGGGGTTAAAACTCCTATTTAAATCACTGGAAACCTTTTTTGCCTATGGTGCCGTTGGATTGCCCTAGAAATGCCCCTGTTCATACTATCCTAAATACAGGTCCCCTGCGGCTTTATGTCAGCCTCGAGTTGGGCATAGTTATATACTGAAACCTCAACTACTGCCTTATAATGTGCTGCCACTAAAGGGTTAACATCTCCCCATTACCCACGTGCCAGAGAGTGCTTACAATTCACGGTCCCAGTCCTGTAAATAGCATCTTGTGTAATTTACCTTCCATGACCCGGAAAATCCATATCACCCCCTGTGCCAAGCAAAACACTCCGGGCTCCCGATGTCAGCAGTTGGGCAGTGGCCCATGCCAGGCTGGCCATTGGCATGAAACCACAGGTACAACACGTAACCTACTCCGGGGACGGAAAGGAAATTACTGATCCCTGCGGGGCGCTGAGTCCTGATAAACTCTTACAGGGACAAAAATTACACATTAAAAGAGAATCAGCACATCCAGATAATATCACCAATTACCTTACTGGGGCAGGACATTCACCTCTCTCCTTTACTGTTACCTTAGGGCGTCGTTTCAAGAGAGAACACCTTCAGGTCACTCCTGACTGTTACATCCAATGTACACGTCATCCCTGGACAATACAAGAAGCCTACAACACCTGTTGTTTGGGAGTAGGAGAGATTAAAGGGATAGTAATACTTCAAAATTACTATCCCTTATATTGAAGACCTTGAAAAACTGAATTAAGCGCCACCAGCGGCATCTCTCAAACCTTTATGGTTTGAGAGATAGCCGCTTTTAAACTTCGCTCCCCCCTGCCTCTCCGCTGACGTCAGCAGTTTTGCTGCAGCAGGGAAATCCGGTCCCGGGACCGGCGGAGTCTCTGTAGCAGATCCGAGACCTCGTTATGGAAGACAAGATCCTTCACTAAAACGGTCTTCTACGTGTGCTTGGTTAACAAGGACACGTAGAAGACCGTTTTAGTGAAGAACTGTTTCTTCTATAACGAGATGTGGCTCTGCTGAAGAGCTTCCGCCGGTCCCGGGACCGGATTTCCCTGCTGCAGCAAAACTGCTGACGTCAGCGGAGAGGCAGGGGGGAGCGAAGTTTAAAAGCGGCTATCTCTCAAACCATAAAGGTTTGAGAGATGCCGCTGGTGGCATTTAATTCAGTTTTTCAAGGTCTTCAATATAAGGGATAGTAATTTTGAAGTATTACTATCCCTTTAAATATTTAATGACTGATAACTAAAACTTTTCTTTCCCATCTAAGGTGTCCTTTAATTTACCTTAATTTGGTGTACTCACCTACACTCGGCTATTTCAGTTCTTCTCCTCCTTATACTGTCAGTAACGTGAGCACCAACTAGCTGGCGTTAGCAGAAAAAGCCCTCGGCTCCCCGTACCTACAAAGAACATAAGGGCCTCTATCACTAAATGGTTCCTTTATAAACTCAAACAAGTCAGCGGCTCAGCCCCTTACACAGGCAACTTCACTGCCGAAAAGGATCTCAATGGCACTGTAGGCCACATGCACAAAGTCAAAAGTGGAGAACTTTTGTGATAAACCAATGGTATTACAGACAGCAAATACACCAACCCCAAAAAATCCCTGCTGACTTAAATGGGGATCTTAAGTTCAGCTGTAACCCTGCCTACTTTCTAGTCTGCTCCTCCCACTCCCTTCCCATCCCACTCCCCTCCTTTCATCCACCCACTTGATTAAAGGGACAGTAATGTCTGAACATCGTCATCGTCGACTATTTGTTTTGATTATACTTTTTATAATGAAACGTACCATTTTAAGTGTCCTTAACGTTGTATTCTTAATTTTTCTTTTACTTTAAAGTATCTCCCTCCCCTTTTCCCTATGTCATGCTGACTTCTTTCAGAGCACATAGCCGGTCCGGCGGATCGCGACGAGGGACAATGTTGTGTAAGGCAAAACCTCCCTCTGCTCCTGATGAATTGAGCAGTGAGGCTCATGAAGATGCGTTGGGTGTTTGTTGCACTCCACTGAGTCCTGCCCCACGCGCTTTCCTTAATCTCGGCTTGATCGAGCTTCTCTCTGGTTCACTGCCTGAAACGCGTGTCGAGGTGGAACGCTGACACGTCCATATTGGTTTGGAGACTATAAGAACTATCGGCAGTGTCACACGGCGACTGGGTCTATATCACCTCCCAGAAGAAGAGGAGAACATGTGGATACAGCTCATCTACTGATTCCGAGGATTTACATGGACTCAGTTTTTGTGGCTAAGAGGGGGCTGGGTCCCCAATATGCTTCGCCCCAAGATGGGGAACATGTGAGTGCATTACTGTATATGCTTTTTATATAATTGTGTTAAAATAAATACTACACTTAGATCTGCACCGCTTCTTGTCCACCTTGTGCGCTCTCTTTTTATATAAGGAAAAACCTGCCCACCTTCCTTACACTAATAGACACACGATTGTTCCTCGTTGTGATCTGTTTGGTCAAGCAACCTGCTTTCAGCTCTGAAGGAAGGCAGTGTGATGTAGGAGAAAGGGGATGGAGGGAGAAACTTTACAATAAAATAAAATTAAGAATAAAATGTTAAGGATGCTTAGAAAGATGACTTTCATTATAAAAAAGTATAATGGCTGACTGACGATGACTTAATATTCAGACAATACTGTCCCTTTAAGCCTCACTCACAATGACATGAAACGCGTCATTTGGACACGCCCATCCTCAGCTTTACAGCAGTCCTCTGAGGACTTGGACGAGGGGTCTGATTCTACAAGCTGTAGTGGTGCAATTCTGGAGCAAACCCGCTGCACCACAGGAAGCAAATTTAAATTCCTCCGATTCCCTTTGCTTTACGTGTGGCTTTTAACAGTGTGTACGCTGGAGAGATTTACAGCCTCTCTAGAAAGTCCAATTTAAATCTGTAAGAATTGTATTTTTTTCCCACCATGTAGTGCATTTTATTTGCTCCAGAATTGCACTTCTTTCACTTGTAGAATCCGGCTCCTGGGTCTCCTAGATGAGAACATATTATTTCCCATGAGTCTGTCCCTTTTATACATGTAAAGAGTGTGGCAGGAAAAGCAGTTGGGCAGAGAGCAGGTCTAGGATCTGGATCCGGACCTGTCTACGTAACACAATGGCTGCTCCAGGACACAAATTAGCAGCTTAAGCCCTTGAACTGACTGTACGCAGGGTAGAGTGTCTTACCAGGAAAAGCGCGGCGCAGTGGAATATCTGGTATTTGTCTGAGGTCATATTGTTACACAAACACTGAATGGCACAGTAACACGCTGAGAGGTTCAGTTCCTGTTATGTGCTGCTGTAAACAAGGAGGAACGGTGCCAAAAATATTATTTTATATTCACCGTGACCAGTTGTGCAATATACACAGATCTACTGAGGCTACAGGCAGGGCCGGATTCCCATTATGCACAATAGGCAGCTGTGCTGAATGGTGAGGGGAGGGGCCTCACTTCTAATGGCCACACCCACTTTGCTGGGCTGTGGGAGTGGCCAAAGCATTCCCAATCTGCTTGCACCAGATACCCACGCACGGGATACAATTTATCATGTTTACTTATCTCTGTAACGTCCAGTTTACACATCATTTTACCAACTTTATTTACCAGTTTACATACTGCTGTGAAGTCATATTGATACACTTATTTGGCCTGTTTCATGTGTTACTAATGAGTCCAGTTTATATATTGTTGTAATAAATCCAGTTTATATGCCAATAAGTCCAGTTTATATATTGTTGTAATGAGTCCAGTTTATATGCTAATTTGGTCACTTTATATATTGTTATAATGAGTCCAGTTTATATGCTAATGAGTCCAGTTTATATGCTAATTTGGCCAGTTTATATATTGTTGTAATGAGTCCAGTTTATATGCTAATTTGGCCAGTTTATATATTGTTGTAATGAGTTCAGTTTATATGCTAATGAGTCCAGTTTATATGCTAATTTGGCCAGTTTATATATTGTTGTAATGAGTCCAATTTATATCCTAATTTGGCCAGTTTATATATTGTTGTAATGAGTCCAGTTTATATGCTAATTTGACCAGTTTATATATTGTTGTAATGAGTCCAGTTTATATCCTAATTTGGCCAGTTTATATATTGTTGCAATGAGTCCAGTTTATATGCTAATTTGGTCACTTTATATATTGTTATAATGAGTCCAGTTTATATGCTGAGTCCAGTTTATATGCTAATTTGGCCAGTTTATATATTGTTGTAATGAGTCCAGTTTATATGCTAATTTGGCCAGTTTATATATTGTTGTAATGAGTCCAGTTTATATGCTAATGAGTCCAGTTTATATGCTAATTTGGCCAGTTTATATATTGTTGTAATGAGTCCAATTTATATCCTAATTTGACCAGTTTATATATTGTTGTAATGAGTCCAGTTTATATGCTAATTTGACCAGTTTATATATTGTTGTAATGAGTCCAATTTATATCCTAATTTGGCCAGTTTATATATTGTTGTAATGAGTCCAGTTTATATCCTAATTTGGCCAGTTTATATATATTGCTGTAATGAGTCCAGTTTATATCCTAATGTGGTCAGTTTATATATTGTTGTAATGAGTCCAGTTTATATGCCAATAAGTCCAGTTTATATATTGCTGTAATGAGTCCAGTTTATATGCTAATTTGACCAGTTTATATATTGTTGTAATGAGTCCAGTTTATATGCTAATTTGACCAGTTTATATATTGTTGTAATGAGTCCAGTTTATATCCTAATTTGGCCAGTTTATATATATTGCTGTAATGAGTCCAGTTTATATCCTAATTTGGCCAGTTTATATATATTGCTGTAATGAGTCCAGTTTATATCCTAATGTGGTCAGTTTATATATTGTTGTAATGAGTCCAGTTTATATGCCAATAAGTCCAGTTTATATATTGCTGTAATGAGTCCAGTTTATATGCTAATTTGGCCAGTTTATATATTGCTGTAATGAGTCCAGTTTATATCCTAATTTGGCCACTTTATATATTGTTGTAATGAGTCCAGTTTATATGCTAACGAGTCCAGTTTATATGCTCATTCGGTCAGTTTATATTTTGCTGTAATGAGTCCAGTTTATATGCTAATTTGGCCACTTTATATATTGTTGTAATGAGTCCAGTTTATATGCTAATGAGTCCAGTTTAAATGCTAATTTGACCGGTTTACATATTGCTGTAATGTCCAGTTTACATACTAATTTTGCTGATATATTTACCGGAATAAATATTGCTGAGACATCCCACTGATATATTTATTTAATTGGCCAATTTATAGACCACTGTAAGGTCCAGTTTATATCCCAATTTGTCCAGTTAATTAAGCAGTTTATATATTGATGTAATATTCCTTTATAACCAAACATGGGCCAGTTTACAGTAATATCCCGTTTATGTAATAACGTGGTGTGTTTACTGGTTTTACATTGCTGTAATATCCAGTTTATATTCTCCTCTCTATACAGAGTTAGTGACCTGCGGTAAAGTGTCTCTATCATCCGGCATTTCACCGCCAGTCAGCCATGGGTGGGTCTGAAGGCAAGTAGGGTCATGGAGACAGCTGGATGAAGCGATAAGCAATGATAAGAGAACCTTGTCTAAAGGGCATGAAGGGTTAATTTAACTGGTATCCCAGACCTGCTGCTCTGTCCAAACACCTTAATTGCCAACAGATCTGAACACAATGGGTTAAACAAAGGCATGAACCTTTCCTCCTACATCCTCTGGCTCTCAATGGGTTAACTGTACCCCCTTTACCTTCACACTTACACCCTCTCTCTCTCAGTGGGTTAACTACATACCTTATAACTGCCACTCAGTGGGTTGGCTGTAAGCGCTATGCCTCTCACTCTTAACCCTTCAATGTAAGGAGCTGAGCAGAAGGCAGCAGTGCCTTTCCACTGTGAATTCACAGGTGCAGGAGCATTGCCCCCCCCCCATACACACACACGCACCATGGCGCACTGACCAGCTCACTGCCAGGATGCACCTGTATAAATCCCTCACTCTGCTCACTGCGCCCTGGATTAGGTTAACCCGTTCAGTGCTGGGGTGATCTTGGTGCAGCTTATGTGAAGTCCTCACTCTGCTAGTACAGAAAGAAATTAGCCATGTTAACCCATTCAGTGCCAGGGTGATCAAGGCACAGCCCACATGAAGGCACCTTGTGCCTGTCTCGCATTAACCCATTCAGTGCTGGAGATAAACATAGCCCATATGAAGGCACCTTGCCCCACTCTCACATTAACCCATTCAGTGCTGGAGTGAGACAAACACAGCCCATGTGACGGCACCTTGCCTCACTGTCACATTAACCCATTCAGTGTGGAAGTGAGATAAACAGCCCATATGGAGGAAACTTGCTCTCCCCCTTAACCTGCGCTGTGCTGGAGTGAGATGAACACAACTCATACAAAGGAACCTTGCCCCCTTTTACATTAACTCCTTCAGTGCTGAGATAAACACAGCTCATATACGGGAATCTTAATCCCCTGTTACATTAACCCATTTAGTGCTGGAGTGAGAAACACAGGCACCTTGTCCCCATTACATTAACCTGTGCGGTGCTGGAGTGAAGTAAACACAGCCCACATGAAGGCACTTTGCCCCCCCCAAGTTATATTAACCCGTGCAGTGCTGGAGTGAAATAAACACAGCCCACATGCAGACACTTTGCCTCCACCCGCAAGTTATATTAACCCGTGCATTGCTGGAGTGAAATAAACACAGCCCACATGAAAGCACTTTGCCCCCTCTCCCATTAACCCATGTAGTACTGGAGTGAAAAATACACAGCCCACATGAAGGCACCTTGACCCCCCGGTTGCATTAACCCGTGCAGTGCTGAAGTGAGATAAACCCCGCACGCACCTTGCCCCCCTCCTATTAACCCGTGCAGTGCCATGCTGTCTCCCAGGCAGATCACATGGATAGGGTGGAGGTGACCGGGAGCGATCTGCCTCCTCCTCCTCCTGCCACTGACTGGTGGGAACCTGTTCTACCCGGACTGTGCCAGAGCGGCATGCACGTTCACCCGCAACCACCGCGCGCTCCCGACGCCTCTGGGAGGAGAGAGCGGCCGCGCGCCTTAACTCCCGCAGCGCCACCAGCAGGCAGCGAAAGGGTTAACACCCATAAAAACACCCACATCGCCAGCCGCGACCGTCACCTGAATACAAGAGCCGCATCATCATCATAATCTAATAATAATATATATATATACACTGCTACTGTCACCTGAATACAAGAGCCGCATCATCATCATAATAATAATCTAATAATATATATATATATATATATATATACACACACACTTCTACTGTCACCTGAATACAAGCACCGCATCATCATCATCATCATAATAATCTAATAATAATATAATACTAATAATATATATATTTAAATACACACTGCTACTGTCAACTGAATACAAGAGCCCCATCATCATAATAATAATCTAATAATATATATATATATATATATATATACACACTGCTACTGTCACCTGAATACAAGAGCCCCATCATCATCATCATAATAATCTAATAATACTATAATACTAATAATATATATATATATATACCCACACTGCTACTGTCATCTGAATACAAGAGCGGGGCACTCCGAAAGAGAATCCAGCTCTGTATCAGCCGCGGTGTGGGCAGACTCTACTGAGCATGACTGCACCGCGACCGGCTGGCACTGGATCAGCCACGGCGTGGGCAGTCTCTACTGTGCATGACTGCACCACGACCGGCTGGCACTGGATCAGCCGCGGCGTGGGCAGTCTCTACTGAGCATGACTGCACCGCGACCGGCTGGCACTGGATCAGCCTCGGCGTGGGCAGTCTCTACTGTGCATGACTGCACCGCGACCGGCTGGCACTGGATCAGCAGCGGCGCGGGCAGTCTCTACTGTGCATGACTGCACCATGACCGGCTGGCACTGGATCAGCAGCGGCGCGGGCAGTCTCTACTGTGCATGACTGCACCGTGACCGGCTGGCACTGTATCAGCCGTGGCGCGGGGAGTCTCTACTGAGCATGACTGCACCGCGACCGGCTGGCACTGGATCAGCCGCGACGTGGGCAGTCTCTACTGTGCATGACTGCACCGCGACCGGCTGGCACTGGAATAGCCGCAACATGGGCAGTCTCTACTGTGCATGACTGCACCACGACCGGCTGGCACTGTATCAGCCGCGGTGTGGGCAGTCTCTACTGTGCATGACTGCACCACGACCGGCTGGCAGTGGCACTGTGGCCTGTGTAACGGGCTCTTCAACTAGTATAATAATAATCTAATACTAATGATAATAACAATATAATACTAATAATATATATATTGCTACTGTCACTTGATTACAGGAACTGCATCATCATAATAATCCTATATAATAATTCACTAAATGTGCGTTTGTCAGAAGCCGTCATGCTCAGTAGAGATGGCTGTGCGCTCTGCAGTCATGTGCGGTACAGACTGCCCGCGTCACGTCTGATAACGGAGCAGGGCACTCCGAATTCAGACTGTGGGTCAGTGCGCAGAGAGGGCTACGGACTGAATTCAGAGCTCCCCGGTCCGTATCAGTCGCAGCACGGACAGTCTCTACTCCGCATGACTGCACCGTGGCCGTTACTGGGTGGCACCGTGACCCGTGTACACGGGCTATTAAACTAGTATATTATATACTGCTACAGGAACCGCAGTTATAAAGCACCAAAGAAAACAGATTTTAAAAATGTCCCATTCATTTAAATGGGGCCCTTAACCCTATGAATGCTACAGATGTCTCCAATGCCTTAAAAAGCAATTATTGAGTTAATTAAAAGCCCAGTTTAAATCAATTGAATATTTGGAAATGTGTATTTCCCTGCGAGGAATTTGGTTTGTCCCCTATTACACAGGACATGAAAATAACATTTCCGTAATTAGCTAGAATCATGGGATATAATGCTATATTATCATAACAGGAACAGTAACGCCAACTAGTAATATCAACCCCCATTTACCTTACTCAGATCAAAAAATTCTAATGTCCACCGTGGATTCATTCTGTATGTGCTGTTCCCCAAAATGCATATTTTCTTAATGCTGGATATCATGTCCATTGAGAAAGATATGATTCGCTGCTCCCAGACTCAAGGATCCCAAATCTTTCCCAATGAACTCACTTTCTAAAAACACTTTAGCGGTTATCTCCTCTTTATCACACCTTAGTACATCTCCCCCTGTAGTCTATAACTAAATCTCTCCCAGAGAATAACATAGGGACTGGAGAGTTTATCTCACTGGAGAAGTTATCTCCTCTTTATCACACCTTTGTACATCTCCCCTGTAGTCTATAACTAAATCTCTCCCAGAGAATAACATAGGAACTGGAGAGTTTATCTCACTGGAGAAGTTATCTCCTCTTTATCACACCTTAGTACATCTCCCCTGTAGTCTATAACTAAATCTCTCCCATAGAATAACATAGGAACTGGAGAGTTTATCTCACTGGAGAAGTTATCTCCTCTTTATCACACCTTAGTACATCTCCCCTGAAGTCTATAACTAAATCTCTCCCATAGAATAACATAGGAACTGGAGAGTTTATCTCACTGGAGAAGTTATCTCCTCTTTATCACACCTTAGTACATCTCCCCTGTAGTCTATAACTAAATCTCTCCCATAGAATAGCATAGGAACTGGAGAGTTTATCACACTGGAGAAGTTATCTCCTCTTTATCACACCTTAGTACATCTCCCCTGTAGTCTATAACTAAATCTCTCCCATAGAATAACATAGGAACTGGAGAGTTTATCTCACTGGAGAAGTTATCTCCTCTTTATCACACCTTAGTACATCTCCCCTGTAGTCTATAACTAAATCTCTCCCATAGAATAGCATAGGAACTGGAGAGTTTATCACACTGGAGAAGTTATCTCCTCTTTATCACACCTTAGTACATCTCCCCTGTAGTCTATAACTAAAGATCTCCCATAGAATAACATAGGAACTAATGGCTAATTTGAGGCTAGGTAATATATTTGTGTGCACATTTACGTGTCTAAAACACACGGTCTGATCTCCTACACACAGGGACACCAGGGTGATACACTTATATACACACACCACATAGTCTGATCTCCTAATCACAGAGACGCCAGGGTGATACACTTATATACACACCACACAGTCTGATCTCCTAAACACAGAGACACCAGGGTGATACACTTATATCCACACCACACAGTCTGATCTCCTAAAAAGAGGGACATCAGGGTGGGAAAGAGGGACAGAGGGATTTGGGTCTAAAAGAGGGACTGTCCCTCCTAAAGAAGGACACTTGGGAGGTATGAATCATGCTTGGTGTATAAAGACAGTCTAGGCCAGTGATTCACAACCCATGCCCTCAGGGCCCACTAACTGGCCGGGATTTGCGAATTCCCTTGTTAGAGCACAGGTAAGTTAATAAAAGTGACTGAGCCGCCGGTCACCAAACCTGTGTTCTGAGGGCACGGGTTGGGAACCGCTGGTCTATACATAGCAAATTAGGTTGAATAAAGACAGAAGTCCATCAAGTTCAACCTTTGCCTCATACCCTAGTGACATGAGAACTGTATAGCTTTCCTGCTACCAAATACGTTAGTCATTGATCAGACCTTCCTGATTTACCTACTAATATACAATATAACCATGTATGTTCCCTTTTGAAAGAAATGGATTTAATCTTCTCTTAAATGTGTCCATTGTATCTGCCATAACCACCTCCTTGGGCAATGAATGCCATAATTTAACAGACCTTACTGTAAAAAACCCCTTCCTCTGCTGAAGTTGAAACCTAATTCCCTCTAATGTCAAGGGGTGTCCCCTGGATATTTGATCAAGCTTTGGAATGAACAGCTCACCAGAGAGATCCTTATATTAATCATATACTTGTACATTGTGATAAGGTCTCCTCTTAGTCGTCTTTTCTCTAGAGTAAATAAACCACGTTTGTCTAGTCATTCCTCATATGTCAAGTCCGCTATTCCATTATCCTCCATTATACAGATAATCACAGGCTGGATACAGGACCACTTACTGTATGGGTGTACCTGGCGTTTACTCGGGCCTCTTTTCCCAGTGAGCGTAACTTTGTGTTCACTAAAGCACTTATTACTCCGAAAATACATATTAAAGTTTGTGATCCGGTAGAACTGAGGCTGTTGTGGATGTATAACACCCCAATATACTTAATTTTCCATAATTAAAAACTCCTAGGGAAGGCAGTCTCTTGGGGCACTTTCCTGCACGTGATGTTAGTGGCTAATTGTAAATAGGGAACATTGCTGTGTATCAAGTTGCTCTCAATGGTGATTTCACTGTGTGTAAATACTGCTGTGACTGTGTTCATGCACTGATGGCAGTAACGTTGGGGAGAGGTGATCAGCATGGTGGCCTATACGCCGCGGTCAAGTCATTCACACTGGAGGCCTGGAGTCTGAGGCGTACATGACAATGCCCAGAGTGTGGGTAACCCAAGTGAGAATTGGTGAATAATATATGACTGGTGCTGGCCGCCCGTTAGTCGTACTCCCCACCTCCTCCATTAACAGACCACAGAAAATGTGGACATAACAGTAAAAAATTGAGGGTGTTGTATGTGTTTATTTGCAGTTATTTAGAAGCTACAAATGTGAACTTAACCTTAAAGGGATAGTAATACTTTGTTTTATCTTTATTTTATTTTGTAGGCATTAAAAAAAACATGAAGAACGATATAAGTCTTATCTCTCAAACCTTTATGATTTGAGAGATATTCACAAGCAAAGTTTCCCCTCCCGCCCCTTTTACCTAGTGTAAGACATCTCTTCTCAGATGTGGAATCCAGTCCATAGACCAGACAGATAACAGAATGGGGACAATCTTCTTCCTATGAGAACAATGAAAGCCCTGCCCCTTTTACCTAGTGTAAGCCATCTCTTCTCAGATGTGGAATCCAGTCCATAGACCAGACAGATAACAGAATGGGGACAATCTTCTTCCTATGAGAATAATGAAAGCCCTGCCCCCCTTTTACCTAGTGTAAGCCATCTCTTCTCAGATGTGGAATCCAGTCCATAGACCAGACAGATAACAGCAGGGGACAATCTTCTTCCTATGAGAACAATGAAAGCCCTGCCCCTTTTACCTAGTGTAAGCCATCTCTTCTCAGATGTGGAATGCAGTCCATAGACCAGACAGATAACAGCAGGGGACAATCTTCTTCCTATGAGAACAATGAAAGCCCTGCCCCTTTTACCTAGTGTAAACCATCTCTTCTCAGATGTGGAATGCAGTCCATAGACCAGACAGATAACAGAAGGGGACAATCTTCTTCCTATGAGAACAATGAAAGCCCTGCCCCTTTTACCTAGTGTAAGCCATCTCTTCTCAGATGTGGAATCCAGTCCATAGACCAGACAGATAACAGAAGGGGATAATCTTCTTCCTATGAGAACAATGAAAGTCCTTCCCCCCTTGACAAGTTTTTCAGGTTTTTCCCTTATCTTAATTGAAGATTGTCCCTCTCTGCAGTCTACCTGGGCACCTCCCTTTTTATCTGGCTGAACGGGGGGGGGGGGGAGATACTTTTCTTGTGAATATCTCTCAAACCATAAAGGATTGAGAGATAAGACTTATATTGTTGTTCATGTTTTTTTAATGCCTACAAAATAAAATAAAGATAAAACGAAGTATTACTATCCCTTTAAGGGGATCTTAAATGCAATGCTATTGTTGGAGTGTCCATCCCCAAATTTTGCCAGGGGCCTCACAGGCGCTTTGAGTTATTCTGTTCCTTTCTATGGTAGAAGTGAGTCACTGACAGCTGTTCTCCATGCAGAGTGACAGTAGGGGCTGAGTCGCTTCCTGACAGTTTTAACTTACAGGAAGTAATGATGCTTTTACTCACTTCCTGACACTTCAAAGGGTTAAAACTTTTTAATAAAACAACTGCCAGCAGTGAAAGGGCCCTTGTTTTACTCACATAAAGCACCCTAAAACATACAGGTTCCCATAAAAAGGTAGCTTTAATCATGATTGGCCCCTGAATCTGCTCTTTAACCCTTTGAGTGTTGCTTTGCAATGCGTTACATACCCATCTGGCACTCAAAGGGTTAAGTTTTATGTAATTTATCCAATTTAGGGAGCATTTATGTAATGTTGTTTGTGCTGTTATTATGTAGATAAAAGCTAAACTCAGTTAAATGATTGTTATTAGTGCCGACTGCTGTTGTAATCGGGAAGGCTATCTTATTTCAGCCCATTTACAGATAATCATGGACAATCAATGACAGCCCTGGGTAAGGCAGGACTGTCTGCTCCCTAAGAGCATGTGTATGACTGGATTTTAGGCCTCGGGAAACAAAGAAAGGATTTTTACAGACGGTGCATTAAGTACAGGGGTTTAACCCTTTGAGCGCAAGAGGGGTATCCAACATATTGCATGCAAAGGGTTAATTGAACAGTAACGCCAGATTATTTTGGGGAGTTCGCACTCCTTTAACGCATTCTCACAATTCTATAAATAATGTTTTGCAAATAACTAAAAAAAATAGACACAGAGGCTGATGTACTAAGAAGGGATTCTGGAGAAAAAAAACATCTACATCACTGGAGACAAATATAAATTCCCCATTCCTATAAAGGAACATTAAAGGGATAGTAACCTCGAAAAAAAAAGTACATCGTCATCTACATCACTGGAGACAAATATAAATTCCCCATTCCTATAAAGGAACATTAAAGGGATAGTAACCTCGAAAAAAAAAGTACAGGTGAATTTATAGGTACAATTAAAACATACTTACTGCCCCCATTCCCATCTGGTTTGAGAGATGTAAGAAAATAAAGGTCTCCGCTCCCTCCCACTTCTCATGTGTCCGCTGTATAGCTGACGTTATCAGTTCCTGCTTCAGGGACCAGAAGGCGGCTCTTCAGGAGCGCTGTCATCTAGATATCTAACTATAATTATTTCATCGGTATGGTCTATGTGTGCCTGGCTTGCAAGCACACGTTGTAGACCATTCCGATGAAGTAATTATAGTTAGATAACTAGATGACAGCGCTCCTGAAGAGCCGCCTACAGTCAGGCGACCGGATTCTGCCTCTGACAGCTTTACAGCTCGTCAGACAGAAAGGGGAGGGAACGGAAATCTTTATTTTATTATATCTCTCAAACCATAACGGTTGGAGAGATGGGAATGAGGGCAGTACGTATGTTTTAATTGTACCTATAAATTCACCTGTACTTTTTTTTCGAGGTTACTATCCCTTTAACACCTCACATGATCTGGGTGCTATAGAGTCAAATTCCTAGTATTCCTACAGGATCTGTAATCGTTTCTATTTGTTTATTGAGGCCTAAAATCCAGATTTAGATATGATCTGAGGGAGCCGCCACTGCTGCTTTTTCCAGGGGTCCTATTGATCGTCCGGTATTAACTGTGAATGGTCTGAGATAAGATAAGAGCGTTCCCACGTACATGAGCAATGGTCATTAATCACTGTCCCTTAACTTAACCTCTTGTCTCTCAATACAAACAACAGTAAGTGAAGGCTTTCTGGGCAAGTTCAAATTTAGGATGATATTTTGGGGGTGTGAGATACAAATAATTAATATTTGAGTTGTAACACAATTAGGATGATAGGGTGTAGATATGAATAATTAATATTTGAGTTGTAACTGAATTAGGATGATATTTAGGGGTGTAGATATGAATAATTAATATTTGAGTTGTAACTGAATTAGGATGATATTTAGGGGTGTGAGATACAAATAATTAATATTTGAGTTGTAACACAATTAGGATGATAT
>CM074727.1:3741408-3858908 GCA_037306005.1 Rhinophrynus dorsalis | reverse complement strand
TACAAAGCAGTAATGCACTGCTCGTCCCTTTTGGCCCACCAAGAATTCGTGTCACTGAAAGTACTTAAGAGTTAAATGTTGTTGCGTAAGGACTGAAATGCCGCACGTTGCCTCTTTTCTGTAGCTGTAAGTGCTGAATGTCGGGTTTTGTTTGAAAGGCTGACGTTCACCTGTGGGAAATGCTCTTGTTGGGTTCGATGAGCGATATAAAACCGATATGACTTAGGACTTGCCCCCACGGGTGACCGTAGCACATGAGAGAAACACAAACATCACTGACTGAATGAGAACTGGAGAAATTCTAGATTATGCCAACTGTACCATAGGGCATTGATTCTTGGCACGTGTTCAGGGCACGCCAGCAGTGCCGGGTTTTGGGATATCCCTAATTAAGCACCGGCGGCAGTCACCGTGAATGAATCCCTGATTACTCACTTGTGATTAGGCAGGGAAATCTTGATAGCTGACCTGTTGGTGTACCCCGAGGACTAAATGATGGGCATTGCCAGTGGAGGGCTGGCCTGGGGGGCAGGGGGGCAATTGCCCCCCTGGGCCGGTCATATGTCTGGGCTGATGGGTCACTGCTCCTCACTAAATCTACAGATTGCTGCTGTGAATGGAGCTACACTAGTGATACCATAGAGCTTACAATAGAAATGAAGCAACACAAAAGATATCACAGAGCTACAACACAAATGGAGCTACACTAGTATATAACCCATTTCCCTTGTAAACTCTATAATATAACTAGTGTAACTTAACGTAAATTGTACGCTTTGTAGTAGTGCGCTAGTGTAGACCCATTTCAACTGTAAGCTCTGTGGTATCACTTGCCTTATGTCACAACGTTAATGCCAATTTTAAAATTAACAAAATGGGGTGGGCTGGGACAGTGGGCTTGCCTGATTTATAGAAAAGGGCCACTTGACTGAATTTGGCCCCCTGGGCCACAAGTGGCCAGCCCTCCCCTGGGCATTGCAATGGGAGGACAAGCAAGTCCAGTCCAGGTGACTTAAAGGCAACTATCATGATATCTGGCCTATGGGAGCAGACCTAGCCACTATGCTGGGGCGCTATTTAGTCCTGGTGCATCAACAGGTGATTAGAATGGGGTTCTGGAGACCCCTGGTGCCCCTCTGTATACCTCCACTTCATGTCTTATGTGACTCCCCACAGACCCACGTATCGGGACTGAACACCTGGCCCAGCAGTCAATTGGGAATGAGCGGCCGAGACACAGATGTCAGGTTCACGTTTCATTTGAGGGGGTCAGTATTCTGAACCCCTGTCCCTCTATATGGATAATACACATTTTTAGGGCTGCACAGAACTCCAGGTTTCTTAACAGTCCACTTACTAACCTGTGGTAATTGACTTTTTTGTTTTGTTTTAACCTGCTGGATATATCCAATACATTGCATTGCACTCCCATCTGGGCCTTTAAGGAGTTAAGTCAATGGAATTGGGGGAATTTCTTCCCTTGTCTCTATACGCCTCAGTCTGTAGCAGTTTACATGGGAGACTTGCTTGACGCACGTCTGGCTGACGGAACATTAACACAACCAGTTCTGCAGCCTGTTTAAAGTGGAACTTTCACCTATTAAGTCCCCATGCTTTCATTAACTCTTTGAGTGCCAGAGGGGTACGCAACGCATTGCAAAGCAATGCGTTGTGTAACACTCTGGCACTCGAAGGGTTAAGCACATGGCAACTAGCTTGGAAATACATTCCTTATCTATAAAGTCAGATTCTAAAGAAATCGTTACCGTTTGCAGACTGACGGGCAGGTTAATGCAGTCTGGGCGCCTGCGCTGTCAGTCCTTCCGGTTACCTTGTGGCACACTGCACCTCAATGGAGACCGGGACTGACAGAACAGGCGCGCAGACAAGATGTCTGCTCTGTTACCTGGTTTCCAGTCTCCAAATGGTAACGATTTCTTTAGAATCTGTGTAGATGCCGTTTGGTTCAGTTTTATGTAGCACAAAGAACGCTCGGAGAGCCTTGCTAAAAAGTCAAATGAGAATTCATTTTTAATAGTTTCACAAAGTCTGTGAACATTGCGTGAGACCGATGGCGGCAATAATTATCTTTCCTGATAAAGCCCCTGGAAGGATGTGTGTGCATGAATCTTCTGCCTTGTCACTGTGACATCAAGGCTGTTGGCACAGGACACATCTGCTCAGTTCTGGGCCCGATGATTTTTATCTTGTTTACTTTCAATGCCCTCTTCTACTTCATGACAAATGTGTCCGTCTTTGCGGGTGACACAAAGTTGTGTAAGGAAATACATACAGAACTGGATGGTTTCTCCTTTCTCTGCAGGAGGATTAGGATAAACTGAGTGAATGGGCAGAAAAGTGGCAGATGGGGTTTAATATAGATCATCATGCCATGCATTTGGGTTACAGAAACAAACTCTCAACATACTTTATACAGGTTACAACATTAATTCATATAACTAGTTTTATGTTAGAGTACATGTTCCTTTTTAGGTCCCCAGTGCATTGCACATGTTGGAGACGTCTCCTTTTGAACATATACTTGTACCACTAACCATACGGGACAAATTGCGAGTTAATGGCACTGTCTATAGATTACAGGTTTCCTTATTCAATATAAGGAACAGAATTATAAGGCATCCTCCAATTAGAAAATGTACATAACTGTGAAATGCTCATGACTTTACCTCACTGAAGGTAATAATCTGTATAATATAAATTGCTAGCCTGCGACGCTCCCTGCGGGCGTAACTGGAAATGCGCAGTAGAGACTCCCAGAACAATGCAGAGACTGGCGGAACGATGTGGTGATGGGCAGTAGAGACTGGCGGAACGATGTGGTAATGGGCAGTAGAGACTGGCGGAACGATGGGGTCATGGGCAGTAGAGACTGGCGGAACGATGTGGTCACGGGCAGTAGAGACTGGCGGAACGATGGGGTCATGGGCAGTAGAGACTGGCGGAACGATGTGGTCACGGGCAGTAGAGACTGGCGGAACGATGGGGTCACGGGCAGTAGAGACTGGCGGAACGATGGGGTCACGGGCAGTAGAGACTGGCGGAACGATGGGGTCACGGGCAGTAGAGACTGGCGGAACGATGGGGTCATGGGCAGTAGAGACTGGCGGAACGATGGGGTCATGGGCAGTAGAGACTGGCGGAACGATGGGGTCATGGGCAGTAGAGACTGGTGGAACGATGTGGTCATGCTCAGTAGAGACTGTCTGAATGCACTGATGTGGGGAGCTCCGAACTGCTTACTGCCTGTCTCGGCTCCGGGGCAGCAGCCAAGGCCGCTTTCATACTAGTTATTTAATATAACACTTAATCAATCTAATACATAATTGAAAATTCATTAAAATAAGTAGTGATGCTCTACCCATGATGCAGCTGGTTTGCCGTAGAATTACACAAGTGGCCCTCAATCACATTACAGGACGGGGAGAAGTTCAGTGTAAACATTTGAGGTGTTTGAAGAGTTTTGCTGCCTACAGAGAAGTTTTGAAATACGCAGCATTTCTGGGTAATATGTGGCTCTCCAGCTGTTGGCGGACTAGTACTGGGTAGCAAGGCCATTGGAGTTGTAGTCCACAAACAGCCTGACAACAACAGATTAAGTTTTATATCTACAGCACTAACTGGCAAAGTAGTCTGTGTCTCAGTTCCCTCTTCACTGAATGATACGCCACCGCTGCCCCTTACACACAGGGCCTGAACACTATCTCCGTTAATGGAACGGACACCACCAGTGTAACCAACAGTGCACTGCCTTAACTGGGGTTAACTTGTTAAAGGGATAGTAATACTTCGTTTTAATTTTATTTTGTAGGCATTAAAAAAACATGAACGATATAAGTCTTATATCTCAGACCTTTATGGTTTGAGAGATATTCACAAGCAAAGTTTCCCCTCCCGCCCCTTTTACCTAGTGTAAGCCATCTCTTCTCAGATGTGGAATCCAGTCCATAGACCAGACAGATAACAGCAGGGGACAATCTTCTTCCTATGAGAACAATGAAAGCCCTGCCCCTTTTACCTAGTGTAAGCCATCTCTTCTCAGATGTGGAATCCAGTCCATAGACCAGACAGATAACAGAAGGGGACAATCTTCTTCCTATGAGAACAATGAAAGCCCTGCCCCTTTTACCTAGTGTAAGCCATCTCTTCTCAGATGTGGAATCCAGTCCATAGACCAGACAGATAACAGCAGGGGACAATCTTCTTCCTATGAGAACAATGAAAGCCCTGTCCCTTTTACCTAGTGTAAGCCATCTCTTCTCAGATGTGGAATCCAGTCCATAGACCAGACAGATAACAGCAGGGGACAATCTTCTTCCTATGAGAGCAATGAAAGCCCTGCCCCTTTTACCTAGTGTAAGCTATCTCTTCTCAGATGTGGAATCCAGTCCATAGACCAGACAGATAACAGCAGGGGACAATCTTCTTCCTATGAGAACAATGAAATCCCTGCCCCCTTTTACCTAGTGTAATCCATCTCTTCTCAGATGTGGAATGCAGTCCATAGACCAGACAGATAACAGAAGGGGACAATCTTCTTCCTATGAGAACAATGAAAGCCCTGCCCCTTTTACCTAGTGTAAGCCATCTCTTCTCAGATGTGGAATCCAGTCCATAGACCAGACAGATAACAGAAGGGGACAATCTTCTTCCTATGAGAACAATGAAAGCCCTGCCCCCTTGACAAGTTTTTAGGTTTTACCTTATCTTAATTGAAGATTGTCCCTCTCTGCAGTCTACCTGGGCACCTCCCTTCTGATCTGGCTGAACACTTTTCTATAAATGTATCGGTTAGTATAAAATTCAGCTAGTTGCTGTATCCTGGCTTCATCCGCATGAACTATTATGAACACCTTGTCGCTAAAATCCCCTAAGACTCCATTCACACAGTCCACTAGGCCACAGCACCATCGCCTTGTAAAGCCAACCACACACACACACACCACACACACACACACCTCTGTGCTTAGCAGTTGGTGGAAAGTTGTGGTGCAAAGTGTTGGCACTGCAGTCTGTGGTCACTGTCCAGAGACATGATAAAACTGTGCTCATTTAAATGATCCAGTCACTGGTTGGATCACATGGGTGCTGGTCACTTCCATATAACCAGTCTACATAGGCCTGGCCACTGCACACCTTCATATCAGCTCATGGGGAGCTCTCATAAACTCAGGAAATCTTCCACTCAATTCAACGCTGACTGGAAGAAAAATAAATCAACATCTTTCAGCTACAAAGTAGTAGGGTCTGTGTCACTCTGTCTAAATATCCTTTAACACCTTAGATTCAAGAGAAGTCTTGAGCGCATCACTTCACAATACATGGCTCGCTAAAGGGATCCTGTTCGGTAGACTTGTGCATTGACTTGCAGAAAAGGTTGCCCGTTGCTCTTTACCCTACGCTGAGGACAAGCCTCTTCCTTGTAATACACAAAGTCATAAGTTCTGATACATGTTTGAGGTCAGTCTTAATTATAGCTTGGCATGGACGATCCTGTTCTGTTGTGTCTGTCTACATGGTAACACCTGCCCAATCAGTTCTTGATTCCATCGCTTTCACTAACTTTTAAAAAGATACAGAAACTTACACGTAATAGAATTTCATGTTGATGAACAATATCCCTCAAACCAAAAGACTTTAAAGGGATAGTAATGTTTCATAATAAAAGCAGCTCTAATTAATCATCATAGTATTTGGACTTTGGAGAGTGTTATTTCAATTCTGTCAGAGTTGTAGTTCAAGAGTAATTCAATGATAAAGTATCCCCCTCCCGCCCCTTTTACCTAGTATAAGACACCTCCCATCAGATGTGGAATCTGGTCACTTGACCGGACAGATCACAGCAGGGGACAATCTTCTTACTGTGATCATAAGGAAAACCCTGCCCCTTTTACTGATGTTACACTGCTCAGCCAGATCAGAAGGGAGGTGCACAGGTAGACTGCAGAGAGGCAATCTTCAATTAAGATAAGGGAAAAACCTGAAAAATTGTCAAGGGGGGCAGGGCTTTCATTGTTCTCATAGGAAGAAGATTGTCCCCTTCTGTTATCTGTCTGGTCTATGGACTGGATTCCACATCTGAGAAGAGATGGCTTACACTAGGTAAAAGGGGCAGGAGGGGAAACTTTGCTTGTGAATATCTCTCAAACCATAAAGGTTTGAGAGATAAGACTTATATAGTTCTTCATGGTTTTTTTTAATGCCAATAAAATAAAGATAAAACAAAGTATTACTATCCCTTTAAATACCCTGATTAGTTTTACCACTTAATGTTCAATCAACATGTTTGCAGACTTCAGTCCAACTCGTATGTGCTCACATTTCATTTCATTGTGTTCAAAACAACAAGTTGACTTGCTCAAAGTAATGAATACCCAAATAGTGTGTTTGGGTGTTTTTTTGTTTGTTTGGTTTTTTTATGTTCTGGTGAAAATGACATTTTCTACAGCTAAAATTTTCATGAAGGATTAATCTGCCAGAGAATACATAGGACACTAATTTAGACTGGGGTGTTTCAGAGGCGCAGGCCACTGAGGAACTCTGTAGTGCTGAAGGGTGGTCCGCCAGGTTTCCCGCTGCAGACTTGTAGATCAGGGGTAGCAGTACACACTTTGTTTAAAAAGTGCAGGATATGAAGTTTGTTTTAAACTAATTCTTCTAGCTTTTCATCTGAGAAACAAATATGTACATTGATGACCAGAAAATTGTTTGGAAAGAAGTGGCTTTTAAAAACACAAACTAAATTGTTCCTATTTTACATGGAACTGTTCTACCCAAGTATCTCATTTCCTACGTTCTGTCTTTTCGTCCTCAGGTTGAAGATGAGAGCCATGGAGAAGTGCACCGGTGCCAACGTTTATACCAAAGTGCCTGACGGAGGGTGGGGATGGGTGGTTGCCGTGGCCTTCTTCTTTGTGGAAGTATTTACATATGGGGTGATCAAGTCCTTCGGGGTGTTCTTCGGTGAGCTGATGGACTACTTTGAGGAGAGTAACAGCAGGATATCATGGATCATCTCCATATGTGTCTTCGTACTTACGTTCACTGGTAAGTCCACCATGTTACTGAACTCTGTGCTGCTGAAGATCTTTATCACTGTATAAAGATGATGTAAATATACATTATAATTGTAGTTCTTGATCCGTGGGAACCAAACTGAGCAGAAACTTGTCTACTGTCCAGAACTGTAGGCAACCTTGGGTACTTAAACTCCCATCATCCCCAGCCTGCAGTTTAAAGGCAACATATCTCATAATATGCCTGCTGAGTACAACAAGGGTATTCCCACTGCTGGGTGATGGTTAATTTAGACATTATTATAGCTCAAGCTTGCATTTTAGGGAGGAGAGGTTTGTACCGCAGCCTATATGCAAGGTTTGGACAGTAGCCTTCTACAGACTGCTGTAGTAACAGCACCACCCTAAATGTCAGTGCTACCACAAAAGAATGCAAGTTTGAGTTGTATTAACTTCTGAATGAAGTGTCACCCAACAGTGAGTACATTTGATGAAGTTGGCTGGCAAATCTCTATAAAAACATTGATTCCATATTCTGCAGTACTTTCACTTTAAGCTGAAAGTAACCCTTTATTTTGACTTTACATGTTCCAGCAAGTGCATACTGTGTAAAGGTAAAATACAGGGTTAATATCGAAGTGTGTTTTAAGACAGGGCACAACCTAACAGAAGCAAGGTCACATCTCTCCTCCCCACACATCACTGCAGAGTGAACATGCTTCTGCCTCTTGTCACACATCCCCACCTGCTTTGTCTTATCCCATAGTTACCATTATCTCAAGCGGAGCTGAATGGGGAGGAGGTGTGAGAGAATACAGGAGTATGCTCAGTGCTCACTTATACTGCATCACTGATACAAGGGGAGGATGAACATGGACCCTTGCTCCTGGTTCTCCAGACATCTAGGGGAAGCACTTAATGTGACTCAGCACTAGGGTTTAAAGGTACTTTGCGATGTAACTTGTTCGTTCCAGAATCCTAACCACTTATATCTCTCTTAGCTCCTTTGTCATCTGTACTGAGCAATCGTTTTGGACATCGACCCGTGGTCATGATCGGAGGATTCCTCACTAGCCTTGGAATGATCCTGGCATCCTTTGCACGCAACGTGGTGGAAATGTACATCACAATTGGGGTGGTGTCAGGTACGTGTCTGATTGAATTGTCCATGCAAAAAAGAGGAACAAATCTCTTTATACATTTTTAGACTTCAAAAGAGCTCGTTAGAATCACTTGTATCCGCTCTCTGTAGCCAGTCAGATGGCAACATTTCACTCTGTTCTCCCTCCTGCCTCCCACATACTAACTCTCTAGAGGGAAGTCCCTCTCCCACATTCCACACTGCTCTCCCTATCAGCCAAATATTTGTAACTTAAAATAAAGGCTAAATATCTGACTGTGGTAAATAAGGGAGTTTGAAAGTTTTCAGAATATAAGTTTTCCCTCCTCAGTCACTGGGGTTAATGGGATATTCAGCCTCTAAATCTATGGATTTAAACTGAAGAGAAGTCACTTTCAAGGAATTAATCTTGTTGTAACTGAAGTGCTGATACTGGGCCCCTGTGGCAAGGTATGGCCTGTGATAGGAAATGTTGATGCCTCTAACATGGCCATATTATCAAACCCCTCTCCATCTCTTCTAACAGGTCTGGGCTATTGTCTCAGCTTCCTCCCAACTGTCACCATCTTGTCCCAGTACTTCGATAAGAAAAGATCACTGGTCACGGCTGTTGCATCCACTGGAGAATGTTTTGCTGTGTTCGCCTTTGCCCCAGGTAAGTTGTTTTGGCTGCATTTGCTATGATGCTGGAGAAGGACCAACAAACTGGTTTTTCTTTTCTGTAAGGTGTGTGCACTCGCCTCCGCCTCCCATTGCCTGCGTCAGCACAGCCCTTACTGTGAATTAACTACCAAGTTAGGTATACAGTGGTACCTCCCAAAATGAAGGCTTTAACCCTGCTAGACATGTCTCAGATACAGTGCAAACTCTGTAGAGGTTAAAGGGGAACTACCACCCCACACAGTCTTTAGCTTCACTAAGTCCCCATCTGGTGACTAGTTGCTTAGTAGCGCTAGTCACCAGAATTATTACCTTATTTAATAGATTTCTGCTGTCTTCCCAGGCTGACAGGCAGGACAGAGCGCGGACATCTTGCCATTGTGACGTCCGCGAGCCTGCAGTGTCAGTCCCAGACGGGTCTAGTAGGCGTTGCTAGGAGCCGTCCGGCTCCGGCTGGGACTGACAGCGCAGACGTCACGATGGCAAGATGTCCACTCTCCGTCCTGCCTGTCACCCATGGAAGAGAGCAGAAATCTATTAAATAAGGTAATTATTCTGGCGACTAGCGCTACTAAGCAGCTAGTCGTCAGATGGGGACTTAGTGAAGGTAAAGATTGTGTCGGGTGGTAGTTTCGCTTTAACCTCTTAGTGACAGCCTCATTCGTACGCGGCTGTCACCTTAACGCCCGTGGCACAGAGACCCGGACTTACCAGGTACGTCCTCTGTCACTAAGTGAGAGTTTTTGCGGGACGTACCTGGTAAGTCAATTGTCACTATGGAGTTAAAGGAATAGTAATACTGTAAAGGTATCAGTAACCTTTTCTATGAAAATGGTATAGGGCTCTTGTGGAGTAAAAGTATCCTCTCGTGCAAAGTTATTACAGGTCAATCCTCCTGCGACAGGGAACCATACACTAGATATGGAGTTATAGCTGCGTAATAAGTTGGCGCTATTATAGGTGACAAATTGCCCGCCACTGTCCAAGACACTCAGTAGTGAAGTTATTAACCCCTGAAAAGGAAGATGTGACAAAATTACACTCCATGGGTTATCCTACTCCTGTATGATTTCTCTTAACAATGTTTCTTTTTCTGATTGTAGCCATCACTGCATTAAACGACCTGATTGGCTGGAGATTCTGCCTATTGATCGTTGGGGCCCTTCAGCTGAACATTGTAGTCTGCGGCTCCCTGCTCCGACCCATCATAATCAAACCCCAAGAGGAAGCCAAAGATCCCCCCAAACAAGAGAACCCAGAAACCACTTACATGCTTGAGAACGAGCAAACACGCACCTCTATAGACTCCATTGATTCTGGAGTCGAAGTATCTACCTCACCCAAGAATGTACCAGCGAGACCTGAGAAACTGGCAGAAGAACCGACCGAGAGAAAGGAGATGATGGAGCAGCCGGAACCCGCGAAGGAGAAGTCTCCGCCCCTTTTGGACTTCTCCGTATTGAGAAATCCCAGTTTTATTTGTTACGCACTGTTTGGACTCTTTGCCACCCTCGGGTTTTTTGCACCCTCGCTGTACATCATGCCACTTGGCATGAGTCTGGGTATTAACAAGGATCTTTCTGCATACATGCTATCTGCTATGGCCATCGCGGAGGTCTTTGGAAGGATTGGGGCTGGCTGGATCCTTAACAAGAAACCGATCCGCAAAATTTACATCGAACTTGTGTTTGTGACCATGCTGTGTCTGGCTCTCATTGCCTTCCCCTTTGCCTATAACTTCTGTGGACTCATGGTGTGTAGCGTGTTTTTCGGATGTATGCTGGGGTCTGTGGCTGGCACACACGTACCACTGTTGGCTGAAGATGACATTGTTGGCATTGAGAAGATGTCGTCTGGAGTTGGCGTCTATGTGTTCATTCAAAGCATCGCAGGGTTGGCTGGACCACCGCTGGGAGGTAATTAATAACCTTAAATTTCATGGAAACATAAGATGTAAAATAGAGAAGATGGTGTCCCACCCTAGTAAAGGAACAAATAATAACCCTTCAGTCTCCTCTCTATGGAAAGAATATCTTAGACATCAATTTGGTCGTTGTCTGAGATATTCAGTCTGGCCCTTGGAGGGAATATGACAGTCGTTGGCAGTTTTTTCAACCCGAAGCAGGCATTGCATGAGCCTAATTAACCCTTTAAGGACTAGAGGAATGTAAGTTGCACACCTATCTGGACCTTAAAGGGTTAAGTCTACCATGTTCATTGGGTGGTGTCTGTGGTCCTGCTAACTGTTATGTCTACCTCCAAAGATGGCATCCAGGACTTACTGAAGGTGAAACGAGGCGAAAGGTCAAAATGTAAATAGGGATTTTCTGGTCTTGGTGAGTTAAATGGGTGTTCTCCTTTAAATCCTGGATTCTGTAATGGAATCATGGGAAGTAACAAAAACATGTTCCCTCCTGCACGTCAGGGGACATTAAAACTATGAGAAAGTAGATTATCCTCACTAAGACTGGGGGTGGGTTTTGTTTTGTTTTCTTAAAGGGATAGTAACTCTTAATATGTGGGGGAAAAAAATTGATATTTCAGTGTTTACCCTCCCGAGTAAAACAAAGGTACTCCCAGTGCCGAGTGAATCTTTTAGGAACAATTTGTCAGTGGCTTGAAATGTTATGGTGTAGCAACAGCACCACTGTAACCTTTCAGGCCACTGTGATACTGCACCCAAAAAATTAAAGTTTGAGCTTTAATTTTTGAATAAAACACCACTCAGCACTTGAAGAGTTCCCTTGTTTTACTCAGGGGGATAAACACTACTATATAATTGTATATAATTTTGGTAATTTCATCAACCTATCTTGTCTTTGGCCGTTTAGCGTAACTGCGGGTTGTTCAACCCTTGGCAAGGCTATGCACACCCCTCTATTCCAAATGGTTAACCCCTTAAGTGCTAACAATCACAATTTTTAGAAGTTCATTACAACTGAAAGCTAAGTGTATACCTTTTATATGACCGAAGGTAAATGGTCCCTTTCAGAATAGTTTGCTCTCTGGGGCCCTGTTTTACAAAATGGTAGTTATCTATCTTCTGTCACTTTTAACCTTAAATACTTTTATTGATTAAACGTTTATTTGAAATGGACTGATGACCCGATGTGTTGGGGTCACTCTGCCCTACAAATAAACAGAATACACTGAAACTAAACCATTTGGTATTCGGGAGGAATCGATATGACATACTTATACTTGGCAGAGATGGGCTGGGATTGGTTGAGCTCTGTCCAATTACAGAGGTGTGCCAGAGTTATCAACCCATTGTGCTGCAATACATTTGGATATCTCTCTGGCACTCGAAAGCATTAGTTTTACAGGGAGTGGGTATGCTGTGGCTCTCAAGCTGTCAACTCCCATAATCCTCAGCTGGCTGAAGATGAGAGCTGTCCAGCAGTTGAAGAGTCAGCTTCCCCACTAATGGAACACTGCTTTACAATAGACTTGAGTAAAAGATTCACTAACCTAAATATACATTATTCTGAAGGTTCTTTAGAAATCCTCCGTCACTTTATAAGTCGTCAGTTCCACCTAAAGATCTGTGATCTGTTTGGTGCCTGATGGGGATTACACCGTAAAGCCCAATTTATCTAGTGCTTGGGGTGGACAGATGGCCAAAATCCTGAATATCCATAAAGTACCGGGATCAAGTAGGGTCTGGGATTTTACAGGGGTGCAGCCTCCAGGACACCACCTGTTTCATTTCTTCTCTGGTCACTAAGGGGAAACGGTCTTTACACTTTAACCCTTTGAGTGCCAGAGGGATATGCAAAGCAATGCATCTACAGACCAGAGCTGTCCATAGGATGGTGTAACAGTGCCACTGTACAATTTCAGGCCACTGATACTGCACCAAAAAAATTAAACTTTGAGCTGTAATAACTTTTGAATAAAACGCCTTTCAGCAGTGAGAGTACCCTTTTTACTCAGGGGGATAAACACTACAATATATAATTTTTTTTTACATATTAAGTATTTCTGTCCCTTTACAAGAAACTTGATATTTAACATCCAGGAAAGCATTGGGTGTCAGTTTTACAAAGAAACCAATCTGTAGGATTGTACCTCCTGTACATAACTTACTGAAGCTCCCAGAGCTGGGGGAGGAGCCGCTAAGTGACCTCACGTTCCACACTAACTATGTGAGTGCTGTGGGCGAGAAGCAATGGGCTGCCGACCTCTGACACTGAGACTGAAACTTTCTTAAAAGGGACAGTAACATCCCATAAAAAAATGCTTATAGTTCCATAGAGGTTTAAAAAAATAAAGTAAATGCCACAAATCGTATCTCTCAGACCGCTATGGTTTGAGAGATATCCTCCGCTAAAGTTCCTCTTCCCCTGATGTTTTCTGTAAAGCTGACAGAAGGAGATCCGTTTTGGCCAACACGAGGAGGCTCTTCAGCAGAGCTGCGATAGAGCGATTTAAAAAAAAATACTTCTCTGGAACGGTCTAAAAAGTGTGCTTGCAAACCAGGCACTTTGTAGACTGTTCTAAAGATGTATTTATATTTAAATCTTGCTGTTGCGGCTCTGCTGTAGAGCCACTTGTCTGTCCCTGGACCAGGAATTCATGCTGTCAGCTTACAGCTGACGTCAGGAGAAGAGGATGGAGAGGGGAATTTTAACTGAGGATATCTCTCAAACCATAGCTGTTTGAGAAATAGGATTTGTGTCGGAACTTTCAGATAATAGCAAGTCACCATGTATTCATTAAATGCATGGCGACTAGCTTGAAAATGGAAGTCTTACCATAAAAAAATAGATGTGTCTAAAGGAATCCGTCCCGTTTGGAGAGCGGAACCCAGGCTAAAGCGCAGACATCTTGTCTGTGCCGTCAGTCCCGGTCTCCATAGAGTAGACTGCTTTCCACCATATGGGACTGACGGCGCAGGCGCACAGACCACACTAACCTACCCGTCAGGTCCGAAACAGGACGGCTTCCTTTAGACACATGGAATTTTTTTACGGTAAGACATCCGTTTTCATGCTAGTCGCTATGCGTTTAATGAATGCATGGCGACTTGGTGTGATCTGATAGTTCCGCTTTAACCTCTACAAAAGTCTAAAGAGACAGTAATGTCCCATTAAAAAAATGCTTAGTTTCATTACTTGCCCCAAAACCAACTAATTTTTTTCTCCAAGAAAACTAATGATATTGGTGTCAGTGGGGGGGGTTGCCTTGTAACTGCCCTTTTCATTACTGTTTCCAAAGCCAAAATCTGGGTGGGTTCTAAGATCTATGCTGATGCCCATGAATCATGGGGCGTACATATATAATAACTGGAACAAATCAACTGTGAATACTTTCTCATTCGTTGAAATTGGGTTTTAACACTTTCAGTGCCGAAGGGGTACACAATGCGTTGCATCACAATGCATTGTGTACCCCCTGGCACTCAAAGGGTTAAGTGGTCCTGTCACCTTGAATTATTTGCATATTTGAAAAAATCATTCAAAACTGCCTGTCGTGTGAACCAAGAGTCCAGCGGGTGTCTATAGTTCTGGAGATGGACACACTTGTCGGGCAACAGTCTCCTTGTGCAGCATAATGCTTAATCAGAATACGGATCATCACAGAACCTTCAATGTCATATGTAATGACACTGGTACCAAGTATGAAGATCTAAACTGTACATTTTCTGGTCTTTTGGGTAACCTGACAAATGAGCAGAATTTAACGATTTGTTTCAAATTTGAAACCTTGACTCCTGGTGACAGGTCCACTTTATCAACTCTGATACTCTACCTCCAGAACCGTACAACACACTGAAACGCTCTGGCATTCAAAAGGGGTTAAAGCTCCATTTTAATCTTAATTTAATTTCTGATGGTTTTTGTCCCATAATTGCTCTTGGTACTCTTGAGAAAAGCCTCAAGCCTTCAATGGAATACATATTTACACTTTGTTTGTTGCACTTTTGGTTTCCAGACTCTGCCAGTTACTTGTTTCAATGAACATTTCCCAATAAAAAGAACCTAACCCTGATTTTAACTTCTCTTTTAGGAGTGCTGGTTGATTGGACACAGAACTATGGGTCGGCATTTTATTCCTGTGCCTCTGGGATGGCGCTAGGTGCAATATTTCTGGCCTTGGTCAGACCCTGCAAGAGGGGACTCTGCAGAAAGAAGCCTCCAACAATTCAACACGACTTGGTCATATGTCAGGATCTGCCAGAAGACTTCCTAGAAATGGACTTGGGCAAGGGTGAGGCACTAAGCAAAAGCTGCCAAAGCCTTGATGGAACACCATAAAATCAACCAATAAACCCATGACATCCCTTCCATTGATGGTCCATGGATTTCTACACTGATAGAAGAGTGAGAGGGATTGAGGGAAAAACAACAAAGGGAAAGAAAACTGGGAAATGTGAAAAGCTTTTGGGCAACTTTACTAGGATATCCAACGGAGAGAAGGCATGGGGGGAGGAGAATCAATTCATTCCACATCTAAAAGGATGGTGAAGACCACAAAATGAGACTTCTACTAAAAGGACATCATGCTTTTGATTTAATGACCTAGAACTGTGGCTATCAAATGTTTTCTAGTCTTGGAACCCTTCTGGTTTGAGATGAAATCTCGGTGGCATCTTAACCAATAAACCCTTAGATGCTCTGCAATGTGTTGAAAACACTTAGCATCCAAGGGTTTAAGCCAGTATCCATATCAAATGTATTGGGATGCTAGCTTGTACTAGGCAAATCTGGAACAAACACCCAAGTTTCCTATTTATTTAAATGAGCCTCAACACTTTAATGCTTAGAAATTCATTGGAGACAGTTAAGCATTAAAAGTGGTTAAAAGGCCTATTTTAAATCGGTGGGAAATCTGATCTGTCGTTGCTCATTTTCCTAGTACAAGAATCTGTCTGCCACCAGGTTGTGTTCCGTTATCAGCCATAAATCTGTCTTGTGGAACCCCCTTGTACTTCAGGGAACTTGAGGATCCACAAAACAGTCTGACACCTGCTTACGTCCTTGCCTTGTAACTCTCCTTTCCATTAGTGTTCCCGAAGGCTCGTTGCATCTGCTGCATCTTTTCTTTACGTTGTGTATGTCTCTACTTCTACAGTGGCTGGTAAAGAACAAACTCCCTTGCAGCTCAAATCCTGCATGTCCTCTGCACATGCCCCAGAGGTGGCCACGATTTTTTTACTAATTTTCAGGGGACCTAATAAAGTGGGTGGCAAATGGGTAAACCCAGGTTTTAAACTTTAAGTGCATCCCTTTTTTTTTAAGGTGCTGACAGCTTGGTAGATCTGTATCCAGACTGGGCAGGATACAACCCTGGCAGGCTCAGGCGTCTTGTGAAAGGGGATGCAGCGGTTACGCCTTATTAACCAAGCTAAAGAGGTGCAGATTCTGGCACGCCATAGCTGGGGACAATTTCCATTGATTTTAAGTATGGATTTATCTTCTTGGATCCTAGATGTCTCTGATGCATTGAAATCAATGATAATTTTAAATCCCCCACTTTTAGGGTACAGGTGGCTTTGCTCCGAAATTGTTTCTCTTAAACTTCTTCAATAAGGCTCAACAGGATTGAAATGGTTTGTAGAAAAGTTTTGTTTTATTGGGGAACAGTACCCTTTCTTTTAAGGAAGTGTTTATTCCAAAAGTTGCGGATTTCAAGTGGACGCAGGGTAGCTGCTTAACAAGTTTGTCTCCTGTTGCTCCATGCAGTGTAAGATTAGTCCTTTAACATACCATGAGATCTACTTTATTTTTAGGCTACAAAGCAATTTGCATGCTTGGCCAATGGCTGGAAACTCGGGGAAAGGGGGGTTAGAGATAATAGCTGTGCACCCCATTATCTGCCGAGAGGTTTACTAGATATTTCACTGCTGCATATACTGTCTAGAATTGTGTGTACCGCTGTATCCGTTTAATCGTATACACTGAATGACCTACAAATTCTTTTTTTAATGAAAACCAAATATTTATTAAATTATTTTAGTGTAAGCTGCTGTTGACGAATTTAGGTTTTACTAGACCAACACACATTAAAACTGTATGCAGGTCTGTTGATACAGTTCTGTAGTAACCTTTGCACTTTTCCTATAGTGCCTCAGGACATTATATTTTTTAGTATTTAAAAATGAAAACCGGCTGTGATGACTAATGTACAAATGCTGTTCTGGATGATGTATGCTTTGGAATAAAAAAAACATTTTCTAAACAGATCTGTGATAAGGAGATTCAAATTCCTGGCGCGTGTCTTGTTTTGCAACATCAAGTCAATACTATGTGATGCTGTTTAACCCTTTGAGTGCCAGAGGGGTAAGCAAAGCATTGTGAAGTAGCCCTTTGGCACTCAAAGGATTAACCCTGCCAGTCTGTGGCTCAACCATAAGTAGAGTGGAATAATTCTATGGAAACCGGCTACACCATAGGGGATCCAACTCATTGATTGTGGTTGTCTTAATTATATAAAATGATACCCATTGAATGCTACGTCTCCAACACATCCCTTCACAGTGCATTAAATACCTAGCACTCAAGGGGTTAAAAGGTCCATTTAATGCATTTGGCTTGCTCCTTAGCTTCTCTTTACAATTTTAATACTTGCAGCTATACGCACAAACGTTAAAGGGATAGTAATACTTAAAATGTAAAAAAAAATATGTTGTAGGGTTTATCCCCCTGAGTAAAACAAGGGTACTCCCACTGCTGAGAGGTCTTTCATTCAAAAGGTATTAATTTTCAAAGTTGAATTTTTTAGGTGCAATATCACAGTGGCCTGAAATTGTACAGTGGCGCTGTTGCTACACCATCCTATGGAGATTTATGGTCAACTGACCAGAGTTGTCCATAGGATCGTGTAGTAACAGCGCCACTGTACAATTTCAGGCCACTTTGATATTGCACCTAAAAAATTCAACTTTGAAAATTAATAACTTTTGAATAAAACACCTCTCAGCAGTTGGAGTACTCTTGTTTTACTCAGGGGGATAAACCCTACAACATATTTTTTTTTACATTTTAAGTATTACTATCCCTTTAAAGTGCACAACATATGGAGCCTTCTAGCACACCTATAGCCCAGGGGTAGGCATCTTATTGAATTCAGCTGCTGCGCTATGTCTTTCTGGTTGGGGATGATGGGAGTTATAGTCACCAACAGCTGAATAGGCAAAGATTACCTACCTAAGGCTCTGTACAGACCTTAAACTTTACTTGTAAGTCTGGAAAGATAATTTAAGGTGTGATCTTGGTGCACTGTTATAAATAAACACCAAGGGATTCTAGTCTGGTCGGACAAGGCATCTCCAGTCCTCAGCCTCAGCTAACAAAGCGTGACTTCAGGGTATAATACAGGTGAATCAATCCCTTTCATAGACCCAAATGTAGTCAAATAGGGGAGATCATGAAAATATGCAGTTAGCAGCACATGAGAATCACAATGACATACCCCTGGTCTGATATGTGTCTGGTTATATTAACATTTCCCACAATATAGGAAGGCCACTTTCCTAAAGCAGCAGTTCCCAACAGTCTCCCCATTCTCCCCGGAGTGCCAATAAGGCCATGTCTCTCAGATTTCCCTGCTTAGAGGTCCATTAAATAACAGAACCTCCAATTAGCTCATTCCACAAAAAGAGCTGGCCTGTTAGGAGTCCCCAAGAAGAGTGTTAGGAACCACACATGTAAAGTATGGGATTGTACAATAAAGTATTAAAAGCAGACCGGTGCAGGTCAGAGTACAGGCATCTGCAGAAATGCAGAGGGGGGTGGCATAATCCCGCAGCCCCTATATATGTGGAGTGGGCAAGTGATGCCCCCCCAGACACCGAGGGGTAATAGGCTGATTTATGGGACAAACCATTTGCACATAGACCCAAACACTAAGCGGTCACTAAAATCAATGGGAACTTTTAACCCATTCAAAAAGTAGCAATCCAATACATTGCCAAGCAATGGTTAAGACATATTTAAAGAGATAGTAATGTCTTCTAATAAAAGCAGCTCTAATTAATCATCATAGTATTTGGACTTTGGAGAGTATTATTTCAATACTGTCAGAGTTGTAGTTCAAGAGTAATTCAATAATAAAGTATCCCCCTCCCTCCCCTTTTACTGATGTAACACTGCTCAGCCAGATCAGAAGGGAGGTGCCCAGGTAGACTGCACAGAGGGACAATATTCAATTAAGATAAGGGAAAAAGCTGTCAAGGGGGGGCAGGGCTTTCATTGTTCTCATAGGAAGAAGACTGTCCCCTTCTGTTATCTGTCTGGTCTATGGACTGGATTCCACATCTGAGAAGAGATGGCTTACACTAGGTAAAAGGGGCGGGAGAGGAAACTTTGCATGTGAATATCTCTCAAACCATAAAGGTTTGAGAGATAAGACTTATATCAGTCTTCATGTTTTTAATGCCGATAAAATGAAGTATTACTATCCCTTTAAACATCTGAGTGGCTGGCTGTACCCAATAAATTAAACAACATGTTGGATGTCCCTTCAGCACACAGGGTTAAAACAAAGGACATTCCTATGCGTTTCCCCACATCTTGCCGTGGAGGATTCTGGGGTATTGTCCATAGTACCCTGGAAGGTGGCTCTGAGATATTTCCATACTGCCCCATGGATGGGGTATAGGCAAAATGATAAAGTATGCCTTTAACCATTTGGGTGTCAGAGGGGTATGAAACTTGCTGCATAACCCTCTACCACCCAAAGAATTAAATAAGGGACACGTATGGAGCTTTACCTTCTACAGTGCCACCTTGCAGTAGTTGGTTTAGCATAAGCCTCCTGAATGTAAAGGGGTAGCTGGCACCTTAGGGCAATGTTTCTAAACTGTTTTGCTGACGGCACTCCTATCGCACAGTCTGGAACATCCCTGACGTGTAATGACATCAAGGGCAGAATGAAGGATACAATACATAAATATACAGTTATTGTTATGTCTTACAATCATAATAACAAAGACATTGTGCATAACAAATTCCAGAAATCTCCTTTCAAAAGACAATAGTCACATTTTTGTTACCTTTCACAGAAAACATGGGGCACCCTACACTGATGGCTGAGGTACATACACCAAAGGGCAGCGGCGCTCTGCCTGAGAATCACTGACTTGGGGGACCAATTGGTCACCATCCCCTGCGGGGATCCTTAGGCTATTAACACTGACAAACAGCAAGGGACCCCCAGTGACCATTAGCACAATCACGGACAGGTCAGTACCCATGGGACACACAGTGACAACACAATAACGGACAGGTCAGTACCTATGGGACACACAGTGACAATTAACACAATAACGGACAGGTCAGTACCTATGGGACACACAGTGACAATTAACACAATAACGGACAGGTCAGTACCTATGGGACACACAGTGACAACACAATAACGGACAGGTCAGTACCTATGGGACACACAGTGACAACACAATAACGGACAGGTCAGTACCCATGGGACACAGTGACAACACAATAACGGACAGGTCAGTACCCATGGGACACAGTGACAACACAATCACGGACAGGTCAGTACCTATGGGACACACAGTGACAACACAATCACGGACAGGTCAGTACCTATGGGACACACAGTGACAACACAATAACGGACAGGTCAGTACCTATGGGACACACAGTGACAACACAATAACGGACGGGTCAGTACCTATGGGACACACAGTGACAACACAATCACGGACAGGTCAGTACCCATGGGACACACAGTGACAACACAATAACGGACAGGTCAGTACCTATGGGACACACAGTGACAACACAATAACGGACAGGTCAGTACCTATGGGACACACAGTGACAACACAATAACGGACAGGTCAGTACCCATGGGACACAGTGACAACACAATCACGGACAGGTCAGTACCTATGGGACACACAGTGACAATTAACACAATGACGGACAGGTCAGTACCTATGGGACACACAGTGACAACACAATAACGGACAGGTCAGTACCCATGGGACACAGTGACAACACAATCACGGACAGGTCAGTACCTATGGGACACACAGTGACAATTAACACAATAACGGACAGGTCAGTACCTATGGGACACACAGTGACAACACAATAACGGACAGGTCAGTACCCATGGGACACAGTGACAACACAATCACGGACAGGTCAGTACCTATAGGACACACAGTGACAACACAATAACGGACAGGTCAGTACCCATGGGACACACAGTGACAACACAATAACGGACAGGTCAGTACCTATGGGACACACAGTGACAATGAACACAATAACGGACAGGTCAGTACCTATGGGACACACAGTGACAACACAATAACGGACAGGTCAGTACCTATGGGACACACAGTAGCAACACAATCACGGACAGGTCAGTACCTATGGGACACAGTGACAACACAATCACGGACAGGTCAGTACCTATGGGACACACAGTGACAATGAACACAATCACGGACAGGTCAGTACCTATGGGACCCCCAGTGACCATTAGCACAATCACGGACAGGTCAGTACCTATGGGACACACAGTGGCAACACAATAAAGGACAGGTCAGTACTTATGGGACACACAGTGATAACACAATCACGGACAGGTCAGTACCTATGGGACACACAGTGAGAACACAATCACGGACAGGTCAGTACCTATGGGACACACAGTGACAACACAATCACGGACAGGTCAGTACCTATGGGACACACAGTGACAACACAATCACGGACAGGTCAGTACCCATGGGACACACAGTGACAACACAATAACGGACAGGTCAGTACCTATGGGACACACAGTGACAACACAATAACGGACAGGTCAGTACCTATAGGACACACAGTGACAACACAATAACGGACAGGTCAGTACCCATGGGACACACAGTGACAACACAATAACGGACAGGTCAGTACCTATGGGACACACAGTGACAACACAATAACGGACAGGTCAGTACCTGTGGGACACACAGTGACAACACAATCACGGACAGGTCAGTACCCATGGGACACACAGTGACATCACAATCACGGACAGGTCAGTACCTATGGGACACAGTGACAACACAATAACGGACAGGTCAGTACCTATAGGACACACAGTGACAACACAATCACGGACAGGTCAGTACCTATGGGACACATAGTGACAACACAATAACGGACAGGTCAGTACCTATGGGACACACAGTGACAACACAATCACGGACAGGTCAGTACCTATGGGACACACAGTGACAACACAATCACGGACAGGTCAGTACCTATGGGACACACAGTGACAACACAATAACGGACAGGTCAGTACCTATGGGACACACAGTGACAACACAATAACGGACAGGTCAGTACCTATGGGACACACAGTGACAACACAATAACGGACAGGTCAGTACCTATGGGACACACAGTGACAACACAATAACGGACAGGTCAGTACCTATAGGACACACAGTGACAACACAATAACGGACAGGTCAGTACCTATGGGACACACAGTGACAACACAATAACGGACAGGTCAGTACCTATGGGACACACAGTGACAATTAACACAATGACGGACAGGTCAGTACCTATGGGACACACAGTGACAATTAACACAATAACGGACAGGTCAGTACCTATGGGACACACAGTGACAACACAATAACGGACAGGTCAGTACCTATAGGACACACAGTGACAACACAATAACGGACAGGTCAGTACCTATGGGACACACAGTGACAACACAATAACGGACAGGTCAGTACCTATGGGACACACAGTGACAACACAATAACGGACAGGTCAGTACCTATGGGACACACAGTGACAATTAACACAATCACGGACAGGTCAGTACCTATGGGACACACAGTGACAACACAATCACGGACAGGTCAGTACCTATGGGACACACAGTGATAACACAATAACGGACAGGTCAGTACCTATGGGACACACAGTGACAACACAATCACGGACAGGTCAGTACCTATGGGACACACAGTGACAACACAATCACGGACAGGTCAGTACCTATGGGACACACAGTGACAACACAATCACGGACAGGTCAGTACTTATGGGACACACAGTGACAACACAATCACGGACGGGTCAGTACCTATGGGACACAGTGACAACACAATAACGGACAGGTCAGTACCTATGGGACACACAGTGACAACACAATCACGGACAGGTCAGTACCCATGGGACACACAGTGACAACACAATCACGGACAGGTCAGTACCTATAGGACACACAGTGATAACACAATCACGGACAGGTCAGTACCTATGGGACACACAGTGATAACACAATCACGGACAGGTCAGTACCTATAGGACACACAGTGACAACACAATCACGGACAGGTCAGTACCCATGGGACACACAGTGACAACACAATCACGGACAGGTCAGTACCTATGGGACACACAGTGACAACACAATAACGGACAGGTCAGTACCTATGGGACACACAGTGAGAACACAATAACGGACAGGTCAGTACCTATAGGACACACAGTGACAACACAATCACGGACAGGTCAGTACCCATGGGACACAGTGACAACACAATAACGGACAGGTCAGTACCTATAGGACACACAGTGACAACACAATAACGGACAGGTCAGTACCTATGGGACACACAGTGACAACACAATAACGGACAGGTCAGTACCTATAGGACACACAGTGACAACACAATAACGGACAGGTCAGTACCTGTGGGACACACAGTGACAACACAATAACGGACAGGTCAGTACCTGTGGGACACACAGTGACAACACAATCACGGACAGGTCAGTACCTATGGGACACACAGTGGCAACACAATCACAGACAGGTCAGTACCTATGGGACACACAGTGGCAACACAATCACAGACAGGTCAGTACTTATGGGACACACAGTGACAACACAATAACGGACAGGTCAGTACCTATGGGACACACAGTGACAACACAATCACGGACAGGTCAGTACCTATGGGACACACAGTGACAACACAATAACGGACAGGTCAGTACCTATGGAACACACAGTGACAACACAATCACGGACAGGTCAGTACCTATGGGACACACAGTGACAACACAATAACGGACAGGTCAGTACCTATGGGACACACAGTGACAACACAATAACGGACAGGTCAGTACCTATGGGACACACAGTGACAACACAATCACGGACAGGTCAGTACCTATGGGACACACAGTGACAACACAATCACGGACAGGTCAGTACCTATGGGACACACAGTGACAATGAACACAATAACGGACAGGTCAGTACCTATGGGACACACAGTGACAACACAATAACGGACAGGTCAGTACCTATGGGACACACAGTGACAACACAATCACGGACAGGTCAGTACCTATGGGACACACAGTGACAACACAATCACGGACAGGTCAGTACCTATGGGACACACAGTGACAACACAATCACGGACAGGTCAGTACCTATGGAACACACAGTGACAATGAACACAATCACGGACAGGTCAGTACCTATGGAACACACAGTGACAATAACAGACAGGTAGGTACCTCTCAGGGGGTGTTTCCTCCCCTCCAGGCCGGGCCCAATCCGGGGAATCCACCAGCCGCACCTCCGGAGCCTCCACCACCTTCCCCAATGGCCGCCCCTCCAGCATGGTCCGCTACAACCACAGGCTGGGACACGCCCCCTAAGTTACCATAGCGATTACGTGCCGTTCACTAGCGGGCCTTGCCCGCCATCTTTGTTCCTGGCACTCATATTTGAGAGTCATTATCTGTACTGGGGTCAGGGACATAGGGGAGGGCCGGGAACCTTCTAAATGCGGACTGGACCTGGTCTTTACAGCGCATCCAAGTGACACGTTATATCTGTACGAAATAAAAGGAATTATATGTTTATTTTATAATAAATCTCCTGCATTTTCCTACTGAGGAGACGGGCGGGAGAACTGGACTCATCACCAGGGACAAGTCATACTGGTTACATAGTGAGAAAGACTTGCCTTTCCTAGTCCTGTAATCACCTTAATTTAACCCTTGGGGTATACATGTAACATACTTCCCAAGTGTCCCTCTTTAGGAGGTACAGTCCCTCTTTGAGACCCGAATGACTGTGTCCCTCTTTCCCACCCTGGTGTCACTTGTGTTTAGGAGATCAGACTGTGTGGTGTGTATATAAGTGTATCACCCTGGTGTCCCTGTGTTTAGGAGATCAGACTGTGTGGTGTGTATAGAAGTGTATCACCCTGGTATCACTGTGTTTAGGAGATCAGACTGTGTGATGTGTATAGAAGTGTATCACCCTGATGTCCATGTGTTTAGGAGATCAGACTGTGTGGTGTGTATATAAGTGTATCACCCGGTGTCCCTGTGTTTAGGAGATCAGACTGTGTGGTGTGTATAGAAGTGTATCACCCTGGTGTCACTGTGTTTAGGAGATCAGACTGTGTGGTGTGTATATAAGTGTATCACCCCGGCGTCCCTGTGTTTAGGAGATCAGACTGTGTGGTGTGTATAGAAGTGTATCACCCTGATGTCCCTGTGTTTAGGAGATCAGACTGTGTGGTGTATATAGAAGTGTAACACCCTGGTGTCCCTGTGTTTAGGAGATCAGACTATGTGGTGTGTATATAAGTGTATCACACTGGTGTCCCTGTGTTTAGGAGATCAGACTGTGTGGTGTGTATATAAGTGTATCACCCTGGTGTCCCTGTGTTTAGGAGATCAGACTGTGTGGTGTGTGTATATAAGTGTATCACCCTGGTGTCCCTGTGTTTAGGAGATCAGACTGTGTGGTGTGTATAGAAGTGTATCATCCTGGTGTCACTTGTGTTTAGGAGATCAGACTGTGTGGTGTGTATATAAGTGTATCACCCTGGTGTCCCTGTGTTTAGGAGATCAGACTGTGTGGTGTGTATAGAAGTGTATCACCCTGGTGTCCCTTGTGTTTAGGAGATCAGACTGTGTGGTGTGTATAGAAGTGTATCACCCTGGTGTCCCTTGTGTTTAGGAGATCAGACTGTGTGGTGTGCATATAAGTGTATCACCCTGGTGTCCCTTGTGTTTAGGAGATCAGACTGTGTGGTGTGTATAGAAGTGTATCACCCTAGTGTCCCTGTGTGTAGGAGATCAGACTGTGTGGTGTGTATAGAAGTGTATCACCCTGGTGCCCCTGTGTTTAGGAGATCAGACTGTGTGGTGTGTATAGAAGTGTATCACCCTGTTGTCCCTGTGTGTAGGAAATCAGACTGTGTGGTGTGTATAGAAGTGTATCACCCTGGTGTCCCTGTGGTGTTTAGGAGATCAGACTGTGTGGTGTGTATAGAAGTGTATCACCCTGATGTCCCTGTGTTTAGGAGATCAGACTGTATGGTGTGTATATAAGTGTATCATCCTGGTGTCCCTGTGTTTAGGAGATCAGACTGTGTGGTGTGTGTATAAGTGTATCACCATGGTGTCCCTGTGTTTAGGAGATCAGACTGTGTGGTATGTATATAAGTGTATCACCCTGGTGTCCCTGTGTGTAGGAGATCAGACTGTGTGATGTGTATATAAGTGTATCACCCTGGTGTCCCTGTGTTTAGGAGATCAGACTGTGTGGTGTGTATATAAGTGTATCACCCTGGTGTCCCTGTGTGTAGGAGATCAGACTGTGTGGTGTGTATATAAGTGTATCATCCTGGTGTCACTTGTGTTTAGGAGATCAGACTGTGTGGTGTGTATATAAGTGTATCACCCTGGTGTCCCTGTGTTTAGGAGATCAGACTGTGTGGTGTGTATATAAGTGTATCACCCTGGTGTCCCTGTGTTTAGGAGATCAGACTGTGTGGTGTGTATATAAGTGTATCACCCTGGTGTCCCTGTGTTTAGGAGATCAGACTGTGTGATGTGTATATAAGTGTATCACCCTGGTGTCCCTGTGTTTAGGAGATCAGACTGTGTGGTGTTTATATAAGTGTATCACCCTGGTGTCCCTGTATTTAGGAGATCAGATTGTGTGGTGTATATAAGTGTATCACCCTGGTGTCCCTGTGTTTAGGAGATCAGACTATGTGGTGTGTATATAAGTGTATCACCTGGTGTCCCTGTGTTTAGGAGATCAGACCGTGTGGTGTGTATATAAGTGTATCACCCTGGTGTCCCTTGTGTTTAGGAGATCAGACTGTGTGGTATGTATATACGTGTATCACCCTGGTGCCCCTGTGTTTAGGAGATCAGACTGTGTGGTGTGTATATAAGTGTATCACCCTGGTGTCCCTGTGTTTAGGAGATCAGACTGTGTGGTGTGTATATAAGTGTATCACCCTGGTGTCCCTGTGTTTAGGACATCAGACTGTGTGGTGTGTATATAAGTGTATCACCCTGGTGTCCCTGTGTTTAGGAGATCACACTGTGTGGTGTGTATATAAGTGTATCACCCTGGTGTCCCTGTGTTTAGGAGATCAGACTGTGTGGTGTGTATAGAAGTGTATCACCCTGGTGTCCCTGTGTTTAGGAGATCAGACTGTGTGGTGTGTATATAAGTGTATCACCCTGGTGTCCCTGTGTTTAGGAGATCAGACTGTGTGGTGTGTATATAAGTGTATCACCCTGGTGTCCCTGTGTGTAGGAGATCAGACTGTGTGGTGTGTATAGAAGTGTATCACCCTGGTGTCCCTGTGTGTAGGAGATCAGACTGTGAGGTGTGTATATAAGTGTATCACCCTGGTGCCCCTGTGTTTAGGAGATCAGACTGTGTGGTGTGTAGAGAAGTGTATCACCCTGATGTCCCTGTGTTTAGGAGATCAGACTGTGTGGTGTGTATATAAGTGTATCACCCTGGTGTCCCTGTGTTTAGGAGATCAGACTATGGGTGTGTATAGAAGTGTATCATCCTGGTGTCCCTGTGTTTAGGAGATCAGACTGTGTGGTGTGTATAGAAGTGTATCACCCCGGTGTCCCTGTGTTTAGGAGATCAGACTGTGTGGTGTGTATAGAAGTGTATCACCCCGGTGTCCCTGTGTTTAGGAGATCAGACTGTGCAGTGTGTATATAAGTGTATCACCCTGGTGTCCCTGTGTTTAGGAGATCAGACTGTGTGGTGTGTATAGAAGTGTATCACCCTGGTGTCCCTGTGTTTAGGAGATCAGACTGTGTGGTGTGTATATAAGTGTATCACCCTGGTGTCCCTGTGTTTAGGAGATCAGACTGTGTGGTGTGTATATAAGTGTATCACCCTGGTGTCCCTGTGTTTAGGAGATCAGACTGTGTGATGTGTATATAAGTGTATCACCCTGGTGTCCCTGTGTTTAGGAGATCAGACTGTGTGGTGTTTATATAAGTGTATCACCCTGGTGTCCCTGTATTTAGGAGATCAGATTGTGTGGTGTATATAAGTGTATCACCCTGGTGTCCCTGTGTTTAGGAGATCAGACTATGTGGTGTGTATATAAGTGTATCACCCTGGTGTCCCTGTGTGTAGGAGATCAGACTGTGTGATGTGTATATAAGTGTATCACCCTGGTGTCCCTGTGTTTAGGAGATCAGACTGTGTGGTGTTTATATAAGTGTATCACCCTGGTGTCCCTGTATTTAGGAGATCAGATTGTGTGGTGTATATAAGTGTATCACCCTGGTGTCCCTGTGTTTAGGAGATCAGACTATGTGGTGTGTATATAAGTGTATCACCTGGTGTCCCTGTGTTTAGGAGATCAGACTGTGTGGTGTGTATATAAGTGTATCACCCTGGTGCCCCTGTGTTTAGGAGATCAGACTGTGTGGTGTGTATATAAGTGTATCACCCTGGTGTCCCTGTGTTTAGGAGATCAGACTGTGTGGTGTGTATATAAGTGTATCACCCTGGTGTCCCTGTGTTTAGGACATCAGACTGTGTGGTGTGTATATAAGTGTATCACCCTGGTGTCCCTGTGTTTAGGAGATCACACTGTGTGGTGTGTATATAAGTGTATCACCCTGGTGTCCCTGTGTTTAGGAGATCAGACTGTGTGGTGTGTATAGAAGTGTATCACCCTGGTGTCCCTGTGTTTAGGAGATCAGACTGTGTGGTGTGTATATAAGTGTATCACCCTGGTGTCCCTGTGTTTAGGAGATCAGACTGTGTGGTGTGTATATAAGTGTATCACCCTGGTGTCCCTGTGTGTAGGAGATCAGACTGTGTGGTGTGAATATAAATGTATCACCCTGGTGTCCCTGTGTTTAGGAGATCAGACTGCGTGGTGTGTATATAAGTGTATCACCCTGGTGTCCCTGTGTTTAGGAGATCAGACTGTGCGGTGTGTATAGAAGTGTATCACCCTGGTGTCCCTGTGTGTAGGAGATCAGACTGTGAGGTGTGTATATAAGTGTATCACCCTGGTGCCCCTGTGTTTAGGAGATCAGACTGTGTGGTGTGTAGAGAAGTGTATCACCCTGATGTCCCTGTGTTTAGGAGATCAGACTGTGTGGTGTGTATATAAGTGTATCACCCTGGTGTCCCTGTGTGTAGGAGATCAGACTATGGGTGTGTATAGAAGTGTATCACCCTGATGTCCCTGTGTTTAGGAGATCAGACTGTGTGGTGTGTATAGAAGTGTATCACCCTGGTGTTCCTGTGTTTAGGAGATCAGACTGTGTGGTGTGTATAGAAGTGTATCACCCTGGTGTCCCTGTGTGTAGGAGATCAGACTATGTGGTGTGTATAGAAGTTTATCACCCTGGTGTCCCTGTGTTTAGGAGATCAGACTGTGTGGTGTGTATATAAGTGTATCACCCTGGTGTCCCTGTGTTTAGGAGATCAGACTGTGTGGTGTGTATATAAGTGTATCACCCTGGTGTCCCTTGTGTTTAGGAGATCAGACTGTGTGGTGTGCATATAAGTGTATCACCCTGGTGTCCCTTTAGTTTAGGAGATCAGACTGTGTGGTGTGTATATAAGTGTATCACCCTGGTGTCCCTTGTGTTTAGGAGATCAGACTGTGTGGTGTGTATAGAAGTGTATCACCCTGGTGTCCCTTGTGTTTAGGAGATCAGACTGTGTGGTGTGCATATAAGTGTATCACCCTGGTGTCCCTTGTGTTTAGGAGATCAGACTGTGTGGTGTGTATAGAAGTGTATCACCCTAGTGTCCCTGTGTGTAGGAGATCAGACTGTGTGGTGTGTATAGACGTGTATCACCCTGGTGCCCCTGTGTTTAGGAGATCAGACTGTGTGGTGTGTATAGAAGTGTATCACCCTGTTGTCCCTGTGTGTAGGAAATCAGACTGTGTGGTGTGTATAGAAGTGTATCACCCTGGTGTCCCTGTGGTGTTTAGGAGATCAGACTGTGTGGTGTGTATAGAAGTGTATCACCCTGATGTCCCTGTGTTTAGGAGATCAGACTGTATGGTGTGTATATAAGTGTATCATCCTGGTGTCCCTGTGTTTAGGAGATCAGACTGTGTGGTGTGTGTATAAGTGTATCACCATGGTGTCCCTGTGTTTAGGAGATCAGACTGTGTGGTATGTATATAAGTGTATCACCCTGGTGTCCCTGTATTTAGGAGATCAGACTGTGTGGCGTGTATATAAGGGTATCACCCTGGTGTCCCTGTGTTTAGGAGATCAGACTGTGTGGTGTGTATGTGCATAATGTTGCTCTACAGCAATAAAACTCACATTAATGTTTGTTTACACGTCAGTATATGTGTTTATACATTATTATGTGTAAATAAAATACTTTGGTCTTGTTATAAGTTATTTATTAGGTTACACAAAGAGGTGTCAATAGGTCATGAAATAGCCTAAAAATTCTTGGTAATGTACCACCATACCTGGGAACTTTTGAAACAGGGCTACCCGGAGGGTAACCCTGTCAGTGCCCAGGGGGAGGAAAATGACGTGAATCGCGTCACAAAAGGGGCGTGGCTTAGTCGTGGGGGGGAGGGACAAAAAAAAACACAAAACCCCCCCTGCAAAATGGCTGTAAGAGGGCGGGGAGTGGGAGGAACCGGGCGGGATGGAGCACAAGTGGGCAGAGTTTCTACTTAAACTCTGCCCACCCGGTGATTCATACATTGCCCTGTAGACCCGGTAATTCACTTTGAAATACGGAGTCTCCGGGGCAAAACCGGAGAGTTCCCAGGTATGTGTACCACCCACCTACCACACCCCCACACACACCACCTAAAACACAAGTGTCCTTCTTTGGCCATTTGAAATGTTGGGAGGTATGATGTAAAACGTTGGAAACCCCTCTGGCACATAAAAGGTTACATCACCATTTAACCCCATTTAAATGCTAAAAAGAAATCAACAAGCTCACATTGGTGTAATAAATTCAAGACATCTGACATCATGTCAGCTCCACAAAAATAGGGGAAATAATACAGATTGAGGTTAAAAACAAGTTATATGAAGACAATATGGACCAGAGCAGTGTGTTTCACAATGGATTAAGAAACTGTCTGGTCTTTCAAAGGTTAAAGAGCCCATCTGAACCACAAGAGACATGTATAACCGATTTATATTTATTTAATTTGCAGGTGGGACAGGGAAAATGCCTCTGACATTTGGATTACATTGCTGCATGCTGATTGGTGCATGGCGGAGGTGTGTGTGGGGGTCAGGCACCAATCACAGTGTGGAACTGTTCTTCCAGCATTTCAGATGGCCAAAGAGGGACACTTGTGTTTTAGGTGTGCCTGGTGGGCAGGGCATTACCACAATTTTTTAAATTATTTCATGACCCACTGACACCTTTTTTAACTGAATAAATGATTTAAAGCAAAAACAAAGTATTTTATTTACACAGAGTAACTTATATACATATACTGACGTTTAAATATACATTAATGTGAATTTTATTGCTGTGGAGCAATGTGATACACTTATATACACACCACACAGTCTGATCTCCTAAACATAGGGACATCAGGGTGATATACATATACACACCGCACAGTCTGATCTCCTAAACACAGGGACACCAGGGTGATACACTTCTATACACATCACACAGTCTGATCTCCTAAACACAGGAACACCAGGGTGATACACTTCTATACACACCACACAGTCTGATCTCCTAAACACAGGGACACTAGGGTGATACACTTCTATACACACCACACAGTCTGATCTCCTAAACACAGGGACACCAGTGAGATACACTTATATACACACCACACAGTCTGATCTACTAAACACAGGGACACCAGTGAGATACACTTATATACACACCACACAGTCTGATCTACTAAACACAGGGTCACCAGAGTGATACACTTATATACACCACACAGTCTGATCTCCTAAACACAGGGACAGCAGGGTGATACACTTCTATACACACCACACAGTCTGATCTCCTAAACACAGGGATACCAGGGTGATACATTTATATACACACCACACAGTCTGATCTCCTACACACAGTGACACCAGGGTGATACACTTCTATACACACCACACAGTCTGATCTCCTAAACACAGTGACACCAGGGTGATACACTTATATACACACCACAGAGTCTGATCTCCTAAACACAGGGACACCAGGGTGATACACTTATATACACACCACACAGTCTGATCTCCTAAACACAGGGACACCAGGGTGAGACTCTTCTATACACACCACACAGTCTGATCTCCTACACACAGGGACACCACGGTGATACACTTATATACACACCACACAGTCTGATCTCCTAAACACAGGGACACCAGGGTGATACACTTATATACACACCACACAGTCAGATCTCCTAAACACAGGGACACCAGGGTGATACACTTATATACACACCACACAGTCTGATCTCCTAAACACAGGGACACCAGGGTGAGACTCTTATATACACATCACACAGTCTGATCTCCTAAACACAGGGACACCAGGGTGATACACTTCTATACACACCACACAGTCTGATCTCCTAAACACAGGGACACCAGGGTGAGACTCTTATATACACACCACACAGTCTGATCTCCTAAACACAGGGACACCAGGGTGATACACTTATATACACACACCACACAGTCTGATCTATTAAACACAGGGACACCAGGGTGATACACTTATACATACCACACAGTCTGATCTCCTAAACACAGGGACACCAAGGTGATACACTGATATACACACCACACAGTCTGATCTCCTAAACACAGGGACACCAAGGTGATACACTTATATTCACACCACACAGTCTGATCTCCTAAACACAGGGACACCGGGGTGATACACTTATATACACACCACATAGTTTGATCTCCTAAACACAGGGACATCTCAGTGGGGAAGAGGGACAGAGGAATTTAGATCTTAAAGATCATACCTGGGAACTTGACAAGTTTCACCCAGAGATTCCGGATTTAGAGCTCTCTCTCCGGGTCTTTGAATAAAACCTTCAGATTTCCGGGTAACGCTGATTTCTGTCATGTGTGATATTTGCAAGTGTGACTTTCTAATTAATGTGTATACTATTACTGCTGCTTGATGTTGCCCTTGCACTTTGGCCAGTGCATCTATGCCACCATCCACCTCTGCTTGCCACCATGTGACCCGTGACCCCCTCAATGTCACCCCACACCACCTTAGTGACACACGAGCCAGACAATTGTTGCTGTTGGCATTGTTGAGAAAGAAGGACTCCAATGTGATGACGCTGGCGTCGCAGGGCAGCCGCACAAGGAGCCCCAATGAGTGAAGGGCTGGAGGCAGAGCACGGTCGGTGGACCTCAGTACAGTAGTGGAACCTAGTGTACACTAAATATAGTTTTTATATTCTCAGGGGTGACATTAACGACAATTGCTGCTCACAGGACAATATGATCATGATCACATAAGAAAGAGAAAAGAGAAACCCTACAAAATTGAGAACTCACATAACCATTTATATGAGCAAAGTTTTTTGTTTTTTTTTTCTGGGAAATCTCAGGGTGAGCTATTTCTGAAAGTTCCCAGGTGTGTGAAATAAGTTTTGTCCCGACTAAAGCGGGACACTTGGGAGTTATGTGTCGATGGCAGATTCTGTGTTCCCTGAAATCAGGCCTTTGTTCAAGAGAACATCTTAATCAGCCCTGGATGTCATGTGCATAGAGGTGGACATGATGGTCATGGCTTTCTGAAGGAGCACTTGACACACACACACACACATGCGCACACACACGCGCGCGCACACACACACACGCGCGCACACGCACACACACACACACACACGCGCGCACACACATACGTACACACACGCGCACACACACACATGCACACACATGCGCACACACGCGCGCGCACACACACTCACTCTCTCTCCCTCTTCTCTCTCTCCTCGGGTATAGGTGAGCTGGGGGGGGTTTCATATAATGGCTCCCCCAACCCAGAAAAAAAATGTCTGCAGACGCCCATGATGTCATTTGATAGCAGAACCTCAGACTTTGTCCACTGAGAGGCTCATATTAACCCTTTAAGGACCCAAGGGGAATGAATATGTTTATTGTGTACCTGTCTGGTCCTTAAAGGTTTAAGTAGGCTTATACACTCTGCTTGCTTGAAAAAAACTGCCAGTGACTATTATGTCCGCTGCCATGGATATAACATTTAGGACTGAATGCAGAGTTTATCTTTTGAGGAGAAAAAAAAAGCAAAAATTCATAGGGGCCATGAAGATTTTCTGGCCATAGCAAGGTAAGTGGAGAGTTATAAGAAATAAGGAGCTCTACGAGTGAAGGACACTGGGGGGCTATGGGGAAATCTCTGCGATTAACATCACAAGACCGCTGTGTGACTCCCTCAAACTGCATCATTGAATGGGCAGAGTTTGGAGTCCTGGAGTCCTTCAAATGTATTATTTCTGCTACATGATATCCAGAAATCATTATAGATTACTTCTGGAGGAAAAAAAAAACCACACACAACATCATTTATAGTGATCATTAGGGATTTCTGTCCAGTTTAACACTTTGAGTGCCAGAGGGTTGTGTTGCGTACCCCTCTGGCACTCAAAGGGTTAATATATACTGGGTCTTATTATTAGGAGGTTAGTGTTCCTGTAAACAACACCCATGTTCTATATCCAGTGATTTTACTGCCTCTGGTACCAGATACTGGATTACACTGGGGAGGCTGAATCGACCTCTGGCTGCAGGTAAATTCTTAATTATCACCTTGGTCATCGTTCCTGGCCACTTGCCACTCTTCGTTTCGAGGACGTCTGATCTCCGGATCTGCACCGCCGCGATACACCGTGATCAAAGTCATTTCACTTGAATACATGAATGTATTCATTCTTTTTACATTTACCTTTGTAAAGGAAATCAGGAGGGCACTAATGACTTGCTAATTGTCATGTATAATAAAACCATTTGCACTTTCAGGGATCCAGGAAAATATCCGCTGGCATCAGAGTAGAGTTGCCATGAACTTAGAACACAATACCGCTGCTAGCACTTAACCCTTTGAGTGCCAGAGGGGTATGCAATGCATTGCCATGAACTTGGAACACAATACCGCTGCTAGCGCTTAACCCTTTGAGTGCCAGAGGGGTATGCAATGCATTGCCATGAACTTGGAACACAATACCGCTGCTAGCGCTTAACCCTTTGAGTGCCAGAGGGGTATGCAATGCATTGCCATGAACTTAGAACACAATACCGCTGCTAGCGCTTAACCCTTTGAGTGCCAGAGGGGTACGCAATGCATTGCCATGAACTTAGAACACAATACCGCTGCTAGTGCTTAACCCTTTGAGTGCCAGAGAGGTACGCAATGCATTGCCATGAACTTAGACCACAATACCGCTGCTAGCGCTTAACCCTTTGAGTGCCAGAGGGGTACGCAATGCATTGCCATGAACTTAGATCAGAATACCGCTGCTAGCGCTTAACCCTTTGAGTGCCAGAGGGGTACGCAATGCATTGCCATGAACTTAGAACACAATACTGCTGCTGCTAGCGCTTAACCCTTTGAGTGCCAGAGGGGTACGCAATGCTTGCCATGAACTTAGAACACAATACCGCTGCTAGCGCTTAACCCTTTGAGTGCCAGAGGGGTACGCAATGCATTGCCATGAACTTAGAACACAAATCCGCTGCTAGCGCTTAACCCTTTGAGTGCCAGAGGGGTATGCAATGCATTGCCATGAACTTAGAACAGAATACTGCTGCTAGCGCTTAACCCCTTTGAGTGCCAGAGAGGTACGCAATGCATTGCCATGAACTTAGAACACAATACCGCTGCTAGCGCTTAACCCTTTGAGTGCCAGAGGGGTACGCAATGCATTGCCATGAACTTAGAACACAATACCGCTGCTAGCGCTTAACCCTTTGAGTGCCAGAGGGGTACGCAATGCATTGCCATGAACTTAGAACACAATACCGCTGCTAGCGCTTAACCCTTTGAGTGCCAGAGGGGTACGCAATGCATTGCCATGAACTTAGAACACAATTCCGCAGCTGGCGCTTAACCCTTTGAGTGCCAGAGGGGTACGCAATGCATTGCCATGAACTTGGAACACAATACCGCTGCTGGCGCTTAACCCTTTGAGTGCCAGAGGGGTGCGCAATGCATTGCCATGAACTTGGAACACAATACCGCTGCTAGCGCTTAACCCTTTGAGTGCCAGAGAGGTACGCAATGCATTGCCATGAACTTGGAACACAACACCGCTGCTAGCGCTTAACCCTTTGAGTGCCTGAGGGGTACGCAATGCATTGCCATGAACTTAGAACAGAATACCGCTGCTAGCGCTTAACCCTTTGAGTGCCAGAGGGGTACGCAATGCATTGCCATGAACTAAGAACACAATACCGCTGCTAGCGCTTAACCCTTTGAGTGCCAGAGGGGTACGCAATGCATTGTCATGAACTTAGGACAGAATACCGCTGCTAGCGCTTAACCCTTTGAGTGCCAGAGGGGTACGCAATGCATTGTCATGAACTTAGGACAGAATACCGCTGCTAGCGCTTAACCCTTTGAGTGCCAGACGGGTACGCAATGCATTGCCATGAACTTAGGACAGAATACCGCTGCTAGCGCTTAACCCTTTGAGTGCCAGAGGGGTATGCAATGCATTGCCATGAACTTAGGACAGAATACCGCTGCTAGCGCTTAACCCTTTGAGTGCCAGAGGGGTACGCAATGCATTGTCATGAACTTAGGACAGAATACCGCTGCTAGCGCTTAACCCTTTGAGTGCCAGAGGGGTACGCAATGCATTGTCATGAACTTAGGACAGAATACCGCTGCTAGCGCTTAACCCTTTGAGTGCCAGAGGGGTACGCAATGCATTGCCATGAACTTAGGACAGAATACCGCTGCTAGCGCTTAACCCTTTGAGTGCCAGAGGGGTACGCAATGCATTGCCATGAACTTAGGACAGAATACCGCTGCTAGCGCTTAACCCTTTGAGTGCCAGAGGGGTACGCAATGCATTGCAATGAACTTAGGACAGAATACCGCTGCTAGCGCTTAACCCTTTGAGTGCCAGAGGGGTACGCAATGCATTGCCATGAACTTAGAACACAATTCCGCTGCTAGCGCTTAACCCTTTGAGTGCCAGAGGGGTACGCAATGCATTGCCATGAACTTAGAACACAATTCCGCTGCTAGCGCTTAACCCTTTGAGTGCCAGAGGGGTACGCAATGCATTGCCATGAACTTAGAACAGAATACCGCTGCTAGCGCTTAACCCTTTGAGTGCCAGAGGGGTACGCAATGCATTGCCATGAACTTAGAACAGAATACCGCTGCTAGCGCTTAACCCTTTGAGTGCCAGAGGGGTACGCAATGCATTGTCATGAACTTAGGACAGAATACCGCTGCTAGCGCTTAACCCTTTGAGTGCCAGAGGGGTACGCAATGCATTGTCATGAACTTAGGACAGAATACCGCTGCTAGCGCTTAACCCTTTGAGTGCCAGAGGGGTGCGCAATGCATTGCCATGAACTTAGAACAGAATACCGTTGCTAGCGCTTAACCCTTTGAGTGCCAGAGGGGTGCGCAATGCATTGCCATGAACTTAGAACAGAATACCGCTGCGAGCGCTTAACCCTTTGAGTGCCAGAGGGGTGCGCAATGCATTGCCATGAACTTAGGACAGAATACCGCTGCTAGCGCTTAACCCTTTGAGTGCCAGAGGGGTACGCAATGCATTGCCATGAACTTGGAACAGTATACTGCTGCTAGCGCTTAACCCTTTGAGTGCCAGAGGGGTACGCAATGCATTGCAAATCAATGGCGTGCACAGCGCATTTCTCCATAGTGTGTTAATCACCCTGGCACTCAAAGAGTTACATTTAATAGAGTCCTTGAAAGGGTCCCTGTCACCCTAAACAGATAAATAAAATATGTATATATCTTGGAGTAGAGCCTTTTTTCTGTAAAATAACTATATTTGAGAAATTACCTTTCAACTTTTGGTGGCAGTGACTCGCCATATCTCCCGACATTTCAAAGGGCCTAAGAGGTGCGCTCTAATTATAGGTGATGTTGCTGAGGGCGCGAATGGTGGGCAGGGCATTTTGGATAACTTTTAGGTTACTTTATTACCGTACTGGGGGGGGAGATTTACTAAGAGGTGATGAAGTGAAGATAACTTCTCCAGTTCCTATGTTATTCTATAGAGCAGCGGTTCTCAACCTTTCTAGTGCCGTGACCCTTTAATAAAATTTCCCAAGTTGTGGTGACCCCTAACAGTAAAATTATTTTCGTTGCTCCTTCATCGCTGTAATTTTGCTACTGTTATGAATCGAAATATAAATATCTGATGGTTTTAGGCGACCCCTGGCAAATCGTCATTCGACCCCCTAAGGGGTCCAGACCCACAGGTTGAGAACCACTGCTATAGAGCCTATGGACTAAGATTTCTTCTACTCTAGAGATCTTAGTGAATAGGCTCCATAGAATAACACAGGAACCGGAGAAGTCATCTCCACTTTATCACCTCTTTATCACCGCTTAGTAAATCTCCCCCCACATGTCTGACTTATTTACCGGCCCTCTAGGGACAGAGGGTGATACATCAGAAAGCGAGATTGATGGCTGCACCACCGACTTTCTCACTCAGTCTGCCCACTCTCCTCCTCATTCTGCCCAATTTGGGGACAAACCCCCACCTTCCTTCCTCCCAATCACACCTGCTTCTATGAAACCCTGCCTACATTGTGACGGGAATCGCGCCTTTGGACACCACCTCTACAAATACTTGTCATGCCAGCGGCTGCTTCCAAAAATATCCTGGGTATGTTTATTACCGACTGACGGCTTTTTACATAACTAAATAAATCATCTAGAGCCAAGACTAAAGTACTTTATTTACACAGACTAATGTACAAACACATATACTGAAGTTTATACAGACATTAATGTGAGTTTTATGGCTGTGGCGTAATGCAATACATTTTTATACACAGCACACAGTCTGATCTCCTAAACACAGGGACACCAGGGTGATACACTGATATACACACCACACAGTCTGATCTCCTACACACATGGACACCAGGGTGATACACTTATATACACACACCACACAGTCTGATCTCCTAAACACAGGGACACCAGGGTGATACACTTATATACACACCGCACAGTCTGATCTCCTAAACACAGGGACACCAGGGTGATACACTTACATACACACCACACAGTCTGATCTCCTAAACACAGGGACATCAGGGTGATACACTTATATACACACCACACAGTCTGATCTCCTAAACACAGGGACACCAGGGTGATACACGTCTATACACACCACACAGTCTGATCTCCTAAACACAGGGACACCAGGGTGATACACTTCTATACACACCACACAGTCTGATCTCCTAAACACAGGGACACCGGGGTGATACACTTATATACACACCGCACAGTCTGATCTCCTAAACACAGGGACACCAGGGTGATACACTTATATACATACCACACAGTCTGATCTCCTAAACACAGGGACACCAGGGTGATACACTTATATACACACCACACAGTCTGATCTCCTAAACACAGGGACACCAGGGTGATACACTTCTATACATACCATACAGTCTGATCTCCTAAACACAGGGACACCAGGGTGATACACTTATATACACACACCACACAGTCTGATCTCCTAAACACAGGGACACCAGGGTGGGACAGAGGGATGAGGAATTTGAGTCTCAATGAGGGTCTATCCTGACTAAAGGTGGACACTTGGGAGGTATGGACCCCTAATGTCTCCTAAAGAGGGACACTTGGGGGTATGGATACCTAATATCTGCTAAAAAGAGACAATTTGGGTAGGAGGGGTACAGACCTCTAATATCTTCTAAAGAGGGACACTTTTTTGGGGGGTACAGACCCCTAATATCTCCTAAAACAGTGGTTCTCAACCTGTTGGTCGGGACCCCTTCGGGGGTCAAATGACGATTTGCCAGGGGTCGCCTAAAACCATCAGATATTTATATTTCAATTCATAACAGTAGCAAAATTACAGCAATGAAGGAGCAACGAAAATAATTTTACTGTTAGGGGTCACCACAACTTGGGATATTTTATCAAAGGGTCGCGGCACTAGAAAGGTTGAGAACCACTGTCTTAAAAAGTGACACTTGGGAGGTACAGACCTCTAATATCTCCTAAAGAGGGACACCTGGGGGGTGTACAGACCCCTAATATCTCCTAAAGATGGACTCTTGGGATGTACAGACAGACCCCTGATATCTCCTAAAGAGGGACACATAGGAGGTACGGACCCCTAATATCTTTTAAGGAGGGACAATTGGGAGGTACGGACTCCTAATATCTCCTAAAGAGGGGCATATGGGAGATGCGGACCCTTAATATCTCCTAAAGAGGGACACTTGGGAGGTACGAACCACTAATATCTCCTAATGATGGACACTTGGGAGGTACAGACCCCTAATATCTCCTAAAGAGGGACACATGGGAGGTACGGACCCCTAATATCTTTTAAGGAGGGACAATTGGGAGGTACGGACTCATAATATCTCCTAAAGAGGGACACTTGGGAGGTACAGACCCCTAATATCTCCTAAAGAGGGACCAGGGGAGGGCTGGCAATTTGTGGCCCAGGGGGCAAATACATTCAAGTGGCCCATTATTATCGTTCCAGCCCATTGTGCCAGCTCACCCCCTTTTGTTAATTTAAAAATTGAAATTAATGTTGTGACGTAAGTCACATGATACCACAGAGCTTACAGTTGTAATAGGTCTACACTAGTGCGCTACTACAAAGCTTACAATTTAAGTAAAGATTACCTAGTGATACTATAGAGCTTACAAGTGAAATGGCTTATGCTACTAGTGTAGTTCCATGTGGATTGTACCCCTGTGGTATCACTAGTGTAGCTCCATTTGGATGGTAAGCTCTGTGGTATCACTAGTGTAGCTCAATTTACAGCAGCAATCAGGAGATTTAATGAGATGCAATTGCCCCCCTACCCCCCAGGCCAGCCCTCCCCTGAGAGGGACACTTGGGAGGTACGGACCCCTAATATCTCCTAAAGAGGGACACTTGGGAGGAACGGACCCCTAATATCTCCTATAGAGGGACACTTGGGAGGTACAGAGCCCTCATATCACCTAAAGAGGGGCACTTGGGAGGTACAGACCCCTAATATCTCCTAAAGAGGGACACTTGGGAGGTATGGACCCCTAATATCTCCTAAAGAGGGACACTTGGGAGGTACAGACCCCTCATATCACCTAAAGAGGGGCACTTGGGAGGTACAGACCCCTAATATCTCCTAAAGAGGGATACTTGGGAGGTACAGACCCCTAATATCTCCTAAAGAGGGACACTTGGGAGGTACAGACCCCTCATATCACCTAAAGAGGGGCACTTGGGAGGTACGGTCCCCTAATATCTCCTAAAGAGGGACACTTGGGAGGTACAGACCCCTCATATCACCTAAAGAGGGGACTTGGGAGGTACGGTCCCCTAATATCTCCTAAAGAGGGACACTTGGGAGGTACGGACCCCTAATATCTCCTAAAGAAGGACACTTGGGAGGTACAGACCCCTAATATCTCCTAAAGAGGGACACTTGGGAGGTACGGACCCCTAATATCTCCTAAAGAGGGACACTTGGGAGGTGTGGACCCCTAATATCTCCTAAAGGGAAGCACTTGGGAGGGATGGGGCCCTAATATCTCCTAAAGAGGGACACTTGGGAGGTATGGACCCCTAATATCTCCTAAAGAGGGACACTTGGGAGGTATGGACCCCTAATATCTCCTAAAGAGGGACACTTGGGAGGTACAGACCCCTAATATCTCCTAAAGGGAAGCACTTGGGAGGGATGGGGCCCTAATATCTCCTACAGTGCCAGTCTGTGCCATTGCACCGGATACCTCTCTGGCACTCAAAGGGTTAAACACTATTAAGATGTGAGAATATTTCCATATAGATAAGTTAATGTTTCGACATGCTGTTTTATGGAGGAGCAACGTGCACATCAGTATCACAGTAACGTGCGTGCTAGAGAAGGCTAACGTTGGGCACCTATAGCATCTTAAAGGGATAGTAACACTTAAAATATTAAAAAAAAAAAAAATAAATGATATATATATATATATTACACATACATAGGAACTCCCACTACTGTAAGGTGCTTTATTCAAAAGGTATTGGAGCTCAACCTTGATTTTGGTTTAGGTGCAGTATGACAGCAGCGTGAAATTGTACAGTGGTGTTGTTACTGCACCATCCTAGGGACAGGCTGACCAGACCTCACCTTTAACCGGGGACGCATAGGAAAAATACATACTGCAGGACTTCTTTGATTTCAGTGAAGTACTGAAATTGCCTATTTCCTAGGCAGGTGAGATCTGGTCAGTATACCTATGGACAGTCTAGTAACTGTCATGTTCACCCCCATGGAACTGACATCCTGCCAGTAACTATCATGTCCGTCTACGTGGACCTGACATCCTGCCAGTAACCGTCATGTCCGTCTACGTGGACCTGACATCCTGCCAGTAACCATCATGCCCGCCTCCGTAGACCTGATATCTTGCCAGTAACTGTCTTGTTCGCCTCCATAGACCTGACATCTGACCAGCAACTGTCATGCCCGCCTCCATGGACCTGACATCCTGCCAGTAACTGTCATTTCCCCCTCCAAGGACCTGACATCCTACCAGTAACTGTCATTTCCCCCTCCATGGACCTGACATCCTGCCAGTAACTGTCATGTCTCCTCCATTGACCTGACATCCTGCCAGTAACTGTCATGTCCGCCTCCATGGACCTGACATTCTGCGAGTTACTGTCATGTCCTCCTCCATGGACCTGATATCCTGCCAGTAACTGTCATGTCCTCCTCCATGGACCTGACATCCTGCCAGTAACTGTCATGTCTCCTCAATGGACCTGACATCCTACCAGTAACTGTCATGTCTCCTCCATGGACCTGACATCCTGCCAGTAACTGTCATGTCTGCCTCCGTGGACCTAACATCCTGCAAGTAACTGTCACGTCTGTCTCCATGGACCTGACATCCTGCCAGTAACTGTCATGTCTCCTCCATGGACCTGACATCCTGCCAGTAACTGTCATGTCTCCTCCATGGACCTGATATCCTGCCAGTAACTGTCATGTCTGCCTCCATGGAACTGACATCCTGCCCGTAACTGTCATGTTTCCTCCATGGACCTGACATCCTGCCAGTAACTGTCATGTCTGCCTCCATGGAACTGACATCCTGCCAGTAACTGTCTTGGTCGCCTTCATAGACCTGACATCTGACCAGCAACTGTCATGTCTGCCTCCATGGACCTGACATTCTGCCAGTTACTGTCATGTCCGCCTCCATGGACCTGACATCCTACCAGTAACTGTCATTTCCCCCTCCATGGACCTTACATCCTGCCAGTAACTGTCATGTCCTCCTCCATGGACCTGACATCCTGCCAGTAACTGTCATATGCTCCTCCATGGACCTGACATTCTGCCAGTAACTGTCATGTCTCCTCCATGGACCTGACATCCTGACAGTAACTGTCATGTCTCCTCCATGGACCTGATATCCTGCCAGTAACTGTCATGTCTGCCTCCATGGACCTGACACCCTGCCAGTAACTGTCATGTCTCCTCCATGGACCTGATATCCTGCCAGTAACTGTCATGTCTGCCTCCATGGACCTGACACCCTGCCAGTAACTGTCATGTCTGCCTCCATGGACCTGATATCCTACCAGTAACTGTCATGTTTCCTCCATGGAACTGACATCCTGCCAGTAACTGTCATGTCCTCCTCCATGGACCTGACATCTAGGACTGATTGAAGATGTTATCTCTTGAACAAAAGAGTGAGAGCAATATTGATAGGATCCAGTGGAATATTCTGGCCACAGTAAGGTAATTTGGGGGTCAGTATTAGGAGGTGTTATCGTTCTATTAAGATTTAAAACTGGATAGAGTTTTATTATGTTGTATTTATTTAATTAACTGAGAAGTTCATTCTTTTGCAATGCATTGTAGACTTCTCTAGCACCCAAGGGGTTAATACGCACTTAATCAATGATAAGATCAGGCTTGATTAACACATGAACATCTGGGTCCGGTTTGTTGACCCTAAAATCTGGACTTTATTTTAGCCGTTTTCTTGGTATGGACTATCCTTCATCGCATGTTTCTGACTTTCCAGCAGCAGATGATTTAACCCTTTTAATGACCAAAGGGTTGCACAACACAGAGCAGAGCAATGCGTTGAGCACCCCACTGGCCCTTAAAGGGTTAAACTCCTGCTACATCGATAGAACTGAATCAGAAAGAAAAAAAAAAAAAATCTACCCGGCAACAAGAAAAAAAAAATTCACAGGACGTGAAAAATTCATCACGGAGAAGCGTTTATGAGATTAACATTCTCCCCTGTATTAGACCAAAGCCGGAGGCAAGTCCATGGCAACCGTAATTAAAAACGCTATCCTGCCTGTAGTCAATATAAACAGGCTGCTCCCGGTAATTTTCCTGTACCTTTAACCCTCTTCAAAGCATTGCCCTTTCTGGCATCCGAAAGGTTAAAGGGACAGGAAGATCACCCAGAGCATCCAGCTTATATTATCTCTGCAATATGTCACAAAACCTTCTGGCGCTCAAAGGGTTAACTCTGGTGCTCATAAGGGTCGATCGGCTCATTAAGGACCGGTGGGGTACGCAATGCATTGCACATCCCGCCGGTCATTAAAGGGTTAAGATATATGAAACTTTGGTCTGTTTTTCAGCGGCGCTGGAGGAAGCCATTTTCCTCTGCGCATTGAAACATAGAATGTGCCGGCAGATAAGAACTATTTGGCCCATCTAGTCGCCCATTTTCCTACTGTATAAACCTCAAGCCTTTTTTGATCCTTGGTCTTTTCTTAAAGGGATAGTAATACTTCGTTTTAACTTTATTTTATTTTGTAGGCATTAAAAAAACATGAAGAATGATATATGTCTTATCTCTCAAACCTTTATGGTTTAAGAGATATTCACAAGCAAAGTACCCCCCCCCCCCGTTCAACCAGATCAGAAGGGAGGTGCCCAGGTAGACTGCAGAGAGGGACAATCTTCAATTAAGATAAGGGAAAAAGCTGAAAAACTTGTCAAGGGGGAAGGGCTTTCATTGTTCTCATAGGAAGAAGATTGTCCCCTGCTGTTATCTGTCTGGTCTATGGACTGGATTCCAAATCTGAGAAGAGATGGCTTACACTAGGTAAAAGGGGCAGGAGGGGAAACTTTGCTTGTGAATATCTCTTAAACCATAAAGGTTTGAGAGATAAGACTTATATCATTCTTCATGTTTTTTAATGCCTACAAAATAAAATAAAGTTAAAACGAAGTATTACTATCCCTTTAAGATAAGGACAGACTTATGCCTATCCCATGCATGCTTAAATTCTGTCACTGTATTAACTTGTACCACTTCTGCTGGTAGACCATTCCACTTATCTACTACCCTCTCAGTGAAGTAAAACTTTCTTACATTACATCTAAACCTCTGTCCCCCTAGTTTTAGACTATGGCCTCTTGTCCTAATATTTTTCTCCTTTGAAATGTACTTCCATCCTGCACTTTGTTGAGTCCCTTCATGTATGTGAATGTGTCTATCATATCCCCTCTCTCTCTTCTCTCCTCCAAGAGATACATGTTCAGATCCTTTAGTCTATCCTGATATTTCTTTTCCTTTGAACCAGCTACCATTTTAGTAGCCCTTCTTTGAATTTTCTCTAGAGTATCTATATCCTTCTGGAGATAGGGTCTCCAGTACTGTACACAATACTCTAGATCTCCAGTACTGTACACAATACTCTAGGTCTCCAGTACTGTACACAATACTCTAGATCTCCTGTACTGTACACAATACTCTAGGTCTCCAGTACTGTACACATTACTCTAGATCTCCAGTACTGTACACAATACTGTAGGTCTCCTGTACTGTACACAATATTCTAGGTCTCCAGTACTGTACACAATACTCTAGGTCTCCAGTACTGTACACAATACTCTAGGTCTCCTGTACTGTACACAATACACTAGGTCTCCAGTCCTGTACACAATACTCTAGGTCTCCAGTACTGTACACAATACTCTAGATCTCCAGTACTGTACACAATACTCTAGGTCTCCTGTACTGTACACAATACTCTAGATCTCCAGTACTGTACACAATACTCTAGGTCTCCAGTACTGTACACAATACTCTAGGTGAGATCTAACTAGAGATCTGTAGAGTCACATGACCACTTCCCTTTTTCTGCTACTAATGCCCCTAACTATACAACCCAGTACCCTGCTAGCATTCCCCTCCGCTTTATTATATTGTCTGCCTACCTTTAAGTCATTAGAGATAATTACTCCCAAATCCCTTTCCTCTGTTTTCTCTGACAGTACAGTACCCTTAATAGTATATTTTTCCTTTGGATCTTTATGTCCCAAGTGCATTATTTTACATTTATCAACGTTAAACTGCATCTGCCACACTCTTGTGCATTCTTCTAATTTACCTAAATCATTTGTCATTTGGCTTATTCCCCCTGGAATGTCTACTCTATTGCAGATCTTTGTATCATCTGCAAAAAGGCATACCTTTCCTTGAAGACCTTTTGCAATATCACTAATAAAAATATTAAAAGCAATGGGCCCCAGTACAGATCACTGAGCTACCCCACTAATAACACTCCTTTCGTTCAAATATTCTCCATTGACTACCACCCTCTGTCTCCTGTCACTCAGCCATTGCCTTATCCATTTCACTATTTTTGCATCCAGACCCAAACACTGCAGTTTATTAATGAGTCGTCTATGAGGGACAGTGCCAAATGCTTTACTGAAATCTAGATAAGCTATATCTACTGCTCCCCATTGATCTATTATTTTAGTTACCCAGTCAAAACAATATACAAGGTTAGTTTGACAAGATCTCCCTGCTGTAAACCCATGCTGTTTGGTATCTTGCAAGCCATTTAAATTCAAATTCTTTCATTTAAACATAGTAGATAAGGCTGAAAAAAGACATGCGTCCATCAAGTCCAGCCCATGCCAATAACACCCCTGTTGATCCAGAGGAAGGCAACAAAGAACCCCTCTGGAGAAATTTCCGGTGTGTGTGTGTGTGTGTGTGTATGTGTGTGTATGTGTGTGTGTATGTGTGTATATGTGTGTGTGTGTGTGTGTGTGTGTGTATGTGTGTATATGTGTGTGTGTGTGTGTGTGTATGTGTGTGTGTGTGTATGTGTGTATATGTGTGTGTGTGTGTGTGTGTGTGTGTGTGTGTGTGTGTGTGTGTGTGTGTGTGTGTGTGTGTGTGTGTGTGTGTGTGTGTGTGTGTGTGTGTGTGTGTGTGTGTGTGTGTTTTAGGGGAAATCTATTCCTTCCTGACTCCAACTGGTAGTCAAATAGTTCCCCGGATCAATATCCTATTTGCTTTGAAGCCATCTGTCATAATTGTCAATATTGTTCTGTGCTAGATAGGCATCCATTGCTTTTTTGAATGCAGTTACATTATCTGCAAGCACAACATCCCGAGGCAAAGAATTCCATAGCCTTACCGCCCTTACCGTAAAGAATCCCTGCCTGTGTTTTAGTGAGTAGTCTCCATTAATTTTCCCACTACTGTTGTAAGACTTACTGGTCTGTAGTTACCAGACTCTTCCCTGCTACCTTTTTTGTGAAAAGGTACTACATTTGCTAACTTCCACTCTTCTGGAACTATTCCTGTCGTTAGTGACTGATTGAATAATTCTGTTAAAGGTTTTGCCAGAACACACTTAAGTTCTTTTAATAATGTTGGGTGTATCCCATCTGGTCCCATTGATTTATCTGTTTTTACCTTAGAAAGTTGAAATAGAACTTCTTCCTCTATAAACATGCATGTTTCCCGTGTCTTGCCATTTCTTTTCTCTAACAGAGGTCCCTTCCCTTCATCTTCCTGTGTAAAAACTGAACAGAAATATTCATTGAGACAGTCAGCTTGCCCTTTATTCTCATTTACATAGTTTTCATTTTTTGTTTTCAGTCTAAGAATTCATTGTTTCACTTTCCTCCTTTCACTTTTATATCAAAAAAATGTTTTATCCCCCTTTTTTATTGACTGAGCAATTTTTTCCTCTGTCTGTGCTTTGGCACATCTAATAATGCATATGGCCTCCTTCAGCCTTGTCTTGTACCAATACCGATCTTCTTCCTTCTGCGTCTGCATATATTTCTTAAATGCTTCTTTTTTCTCTTTTACTACGATTGCCACTTCTGCTGAGTACCACAGTGGTTTTCTTTTTCTTTTACCCTTGATGACATATCTAATGCAATGCTCTGTTTCGTTTAGTAAAACACATTTCAGATAATACCATTTCTCCTGGACTCCATCTAAAGATCTCCAAGTTGTTAAAGACTGACATAAAAATGTTTCCATTTTACAAAAATCAGCCTTTCTAAAGTCTGGAACGTTTGTTTTTGTGTGGCGCAACTCAGCCTCTGTCTTTATATTGAACCACACAGACTGATGATCACTGGAGCCCAAACACTGTCCTACAGCTCCATCTGATACCAAGTCTCCATTAATAAATAATAAATCTAGTGTGGCTTCCTTCCTAGTCGGCTCTTCTACTAACCGACTAAGAGCTAATACCTTGTAAAGAATTTAGGATATCTCTACTCCTGGCTGAACCTGCTGCTTGGTTTTTCCACATCAGGAAGATTAAAGTCCCCATAATTATAACCTCATCTTTCACCGCCATCTTAGTTACTTTCGTGACACATTTTACTTCCTGGCATGTGTTACACAGAACATTGCAGACTCCTGACGATGAATTGAGGAGCGCACATGAAATGGCTTTCCCCACAGCATGAATATATAATGAATATATAAAGTCATTAGCGTTGCCACCCAGCCGGCAGGCCGGTAAAAATGTGGCTTCTGTCCAATGTTAAATCTATGGAGGGAATGCCATGGCCGGTATCATTTAGGTGTCAACCCTAAATGTCATATATATTACAAGGCTAAAGATATTATCCATTGCTGAACATTTTGGTTTTTTAAATACATATGATTGTATCATTTTAATAAGAAATGTACATTTTATACGTACAGCTGACGGTTGTGTCAAGTGACTGAGCAGACATATATATATTCACCTAAAGACCTATTATTGATATTTCAGCAGCGCTACACATTAATTCAAAGTTTATTTTTATGATATATTACATTCAGTCAAGGTGTGGGAACGGACACATATAGATCTGTGAATGTTACAACAGGCGTAGCTGTATTCCAACAAGTCGAATTTTAGCATTACGGTTATCTGAATGTTTAAAGGGATAGTAATGTTTCAACATAAATACAGCTTTGATTATACTTCATAGTTTTTGGACTATGTAGAGTGTTATTACCATTCTGTACGATAAGTAGTGCAAGGCTTATTGAATTATAAAGTGTCCGCATCCCGTCCCTTTACCTGCATAACACCACTTTCCTCAGAGCACCAAGACCGTCCGGCTGGATCGCAGTGAGGGAAAATCTTCTTTGAGAATAAGGAAAAATCTGCCCTACTCCTTTAAGGGAGATTTCCTTATACTCACGGCCAGAAGACTGTCCATCTCTGTGAGCTGTCCGGGCCGATGATCGGATTCCACGTCTGAGGAGGAAGGCTTACAGTATGTAAAAGGGGGAAGGAGGGCGATACTTTATAATACGTTTACTCTTGAACTACTTATGGTACAGAATGGTAATAAAGCTCTTGATGGCCCAAAAACTATGAAAAATAATCGGAGCTGCATATACGTTGAAACATTACTATCCCTTTTAAGAATCAGTTAAGAACATCCCCCCATCCCAGCACCTTAACTTAGTCATTTTACAGACAATACATCACTAGCACTTCTGAGACACCTAACAAGATTGCTTTGTTAACGCAGGAATGGAAGCTGCCGTGGATCAGACACAAGGTTAGATTTTAGGCTTCAGAATACAAACGGATTTTTTTTTTTTCGGGTTGTTAACAGAGCCGAAAGTTTAACCCTTTCAGTGCCAGAGAGGTATCAAAAGCACTGCAGAGCACACTCTCTGGCACCCAAAGGGTGAAGCCGCATTAATATTATTATTCAGTGCGTGCGGCTGTTTTTCCTTGTTTTTAATCAAAGGTCACATCGAGCGGGATGTCTGTTTGTGAATATGCAAATGTTGTGCTGCTGATCGAATTTCAGAACCGACTGAATACACGCAGATGATCTGACGCCCACGTTGGTCACCCAGCAGGCATATTTCTAGGTTAACCCTTCTATTTCTGGGACATAAGACTACACGCATAGAGACAAAAATGGAGGAATTCTCCGGCAACATCATCAAGTTAAAAGGGTCTTTTAACCCTTTCAGTGCCAGAGGGGTACGCAATGCATTGCTTTGCAATTATTATTATTCGTTATTTATATAGCGCCAACTAATTCCGCAGCGCTGTATGCGTAGCGTACCCCTCTTGCACTCAGAGGGTTAATCGCTCCAGTGCTGGAGAGGTCAACAACTTATTGCAAAACAATGCATTAGATACCACACTAGCATTCAAGAGTGTTTCTCCGGCTGAGTGAAATTATGGGTGTTGCTGTAATCAAAATTTATTGTAGTTCATACTAACAGGAAGTGACTCAGCTGTTGCGATCACATTCTATGGAGAACTGTAGTCTGAGACTCCCATCTCCCATAGAATGTAACATAATAATTGTATGGATACCAGGTGGCGCTGTTTTTAGCAGTTCACACACACAAATAAGATAAATGTTTGAACTGTAGTATCTGTATGAATCCCCTTACCTCACTCAGCAGAAGACGCCCTATGATATGGTTTTTATCCCATAAGAGATTTTACTCTATGGAAGAGTTTTCCATCCACAGGAGCCAATTACCATAAGGGGCAGGATTTGGGTATTTTTTTACCTGGGCGCAGGTGAATAATTACTTGATTTTTTTAGTGTGATTAGTCAGGCAAATCCCTAAAAATGATTTGTTTCATGCACAGAAATAGAAAATCAAATCACAAAAACTGAATTACATGCGATTATCATGATTTTTCCAATGCAGTTTGAAATCCCATGAATCTTTACTTTTACACCCATAATGCTTTTCTTCAGCTTGAATATCACCCAGTAATCGCATTAAAGGGATAGTAATGTCAGAAAAAAAAAAGTATTAACTATATGGTATATACAATTAAAAGAGAGTACTTGCACTTATTTGTATCTCTCAGACCGTTATGGTTTGAGAGATATAGGAAAATAAATTTTTCCGCTCCCACCCCTTTCTGCTTGACGAGTTGTAAAGCTGTTAGAAGCAGATTCTGGTCGCTTGATCAGATGTGGCTCTTCAGCAGCGCTGATATAACAATATTTAAATACAAATACTTCATTTACAACGGTCTACAAAGTGTGCCTGGTTTGCAAGCACACTCTGTAGACCGTTCCAATTAAGTATTTATTTCTAAATAGCGTGATTTCAGCTCTGCTGAAGAGCCTCTGTCTGGTCAAATGACTGGAATCTGCAGCTGTCAGCTAGAGGGCAGACTTGAGTGAAACAGCCAGGAAAAGGTAACTTTAGCAAGTTATATCTCTCAAACCATAAAGGTTTGAGAGATAAGACTTACATTGACGTTAACCTTTTTTTAATGCCTACAATATTAAATCAACTTAAAATTAACCATTACTATCCCTTTAAAGGGTAGAAATGTCTATAATAAAGTTAAGCTCAGAGACTTCTATATTGGTTTTATAACATGCAGTGCTAAGATTAATAACTTTCTGTTGTATCGTTCAAAAAATATTGAAACTTAAATGATCCCCCTCCCACCCCTTCTGTCCATGTCTCGCTGCCTGTAAGCGGGTCCGGATGGAGAGTGGTGAGGGACAATCTTCAGTAAGCAAAAGGAAAATTCTTCATCAAGGGGGTGGGGTTTTCCTTGTAGTTAATTAATGAAGATTGTCCCTCGCTGCATCTGTCCGGTCCCACGACTGGAGTGCAGATCTAAGGGGAGGAGCCAGAGGGGGCGGGAGGGGGGCCTTTTAAGCTTCAATATATTTTGAACTACAGAACAGTAAGTTAATAAACTTAGCGATACGTGTTATAAAACCACTAGTTGAAGAGCCCGTGTACACGGGCCACAGTGTCACCCAGCAACGGCCGTGGTGCATTCTTGCACAGTAGAGACTGCCTGCGCCGCGGCTGATACGGAGCGGGGAGCTCCAAATTCAGACTATAGTCGAGGAGTATGGTCTGAACAGTGGCGTAACAATATGGGTCGCACCTGCAACCGGGCCCGTCACTCTCAGGGGCCCGGCCGCCCCCTGCGACCCCCTCGCCACACGCCCGCAGCACAGCTGATCTCCCGGCGGCCAGTGCTCTAGTAATGCAGAGCGCTGGGAGATGACATCATCTCCCAGCGCTCTGCATTACTAAGAACCGCACGGGAGCTTGAGTTCCAGACAGAGGTCTGTGCCGAATGAGGCACAGATCTGTCATCTCACACACCGCTAGACCACCGGGGACTTGAGGTGGGAGGAGGGGGCGGTCAGTAGGGGCATTGTGGAGAATGAGGGGCATTGTGGAGATTGAGGGGCATTGTGGAAGGGGCAATGTGGAGATTGAGGGGCATTGTGATGGAGGCATTGTTGAAGGGGCAATGTGGGAGGGGAATTGTGGAAGGGGCAATATGGAGAATGCGGGGCATTGTGGAGATGAAGGGGCACTGTGGAGAATGAGGGGCATTGTCCAAGGGGCAATGTGGAAGGGGCAATATGGAGAATGCGGGGCATTGTGGAGATGAAGGGGCAATGTGGAGAATGAGGGGCAATGTGGAGAATGAGGGGCATTGTGGAAGGGGCAAAGTGGAGGTGACCAATGTAGTTGAGGGGGCCAATGTAGTCGGGGGGGCCCATGGCAATTCTTGCACCCGGGCCCGGTGGCTTCTAGTTAGGCCTCTGGGTCTGAATTTGAAGCCCCGCTCTTTTAACAGCCATGACGCTGGGAGTCTGTAGTGCGCATGACTGCACCGCGCGCAGCCGTCTCTACTGCACATGACGGCTTCCGACAAACAATTAAGCAAATTATTATATAGGATTATAGAAGACTCCGAGCGCAACTTCATTATAGACATTGCTATCCATTTAAACACTAATATTTTGGTGTGATACTAAAAAAATTCAACACAAATCTCATGTCATTGCAGTGACGAGCTGTCAGAACAAAAATAGCTGCCTGACCAGGGCCGGATTTATATCCTTAGATGCTCTTAGCTCCGCCCATGACCACACCCCCACTCCTCACATGACTCCGCCCCAGTCCCATCCACTGTTTCCTGGCACAGAAAATACTCTTGGCCTGTAACTTGTAAGAAAAAAGCTTTAACCCGTTGGTTGCTATAGAGATATCAGTGCATTGCTCAGCTTTCGGTCAGGGTCTGTGAAAGCGGAGATAGTGATACAATGTTCCACTCTCCCTGCAGCACAAACGCTTGCTAGCACCACAGCAAACAGAGCACTCAATGGTGCCAGGATAGTGTTACATTGTATCAGTGTCCATACAGAGCACTCAGTGCTGCAGGGATAGTGTTACATTGTATCAGTGTCCATGCAGAGCACTCAGTGCTGCAGGGATAGTGTTACATTGTAACAGTGTCCATGCAAAGCACTCAGTGCTGCAGGGATAGTGTTACATTGTAGCAGTGTCCATGCAGAGCACTCAGTGCTGCAGGGATAATGTTACATTGTTTCACTGTCCATACAGAGCACTCAGTGCTGCAGGGATAGTGTTACATTGTTTCACTGTCCATACAAAGCACTCAGTGCTGCAGGGATAATGTTACATTGTATCAGTGTCCATGCAGAGCACAAAGTGCTATAGGGATAATGTTACATTGTATCAGTGTCCATGCAGAGCACTCAGTACTGTAGGGATAGTGTTACAATGCATCACTGTCCTGCTTTCACAATCCATGATAGAAAACTCTCTGGAAACAGTCATTCAGGCAGATCACTGTCAGGGTCATAGAGTTGTATAAATATAGATGAAAATGAAAAATAAGAATAATACAATAATTAGACAATTATAATTTACATATGATACATGTGTAGACTATGTAAAGTCATAAAGGAGGTTGACTGACACTTTGATACTTTCCTTTCATTTTAACCCTCTGTGTGCCGATCACGCATTGTTTAATTTTTAATGATTTGTTTATTCAGTGACTGAGGACATCCAGGCACTTTCTTATCCACGTCCTGTGATCCCAAAACGCCTCCACGGGTTTACCGATTCTCTCCTCCGTCCGACTGGACGCTCCAAGGTCCAAACCTGCCTCCTCTTCCCCCTCAATCCACCGGAGCAGAACCTGTGGGAATGGACATCTTTATTCACTGAGGGAAACACTCACAAAGACAGAGTGGATAAATTCAGTGACAAACAAACTGCATCACAATGGACAAATAAAAATACTCATTGCATACAGCTAAAGTGTCCCTCTTTAGGAGATATTAGGGGTCTGTACCTCCCAAGTGTCCCTGTTTAGGAGATATTAGGGGTCTGTACCTCCCAAGTGTCCCTCTTTAGGAGATATAAGGGGTCTGTACCTCCCAAGTGTCCCTCTTTAGGAGATATTAGGGGTCTGTACCTCCCAAGTGTCCCTCTTTAGGAGATATTAGGGGTCTGTACCTCCCAGGTTTCCCTCTTTAGCAGATATTAGGGGTCCGTACCTCCCAAATGTCCCTCTTTAGGAGATATTAGGGGTCCGTACCTCCCAAGTGTCCCTGTTTAGGAGATATTAGGGGTCTGTACCTCCCAAGTGTCCCTCTTTAGGAGATATTAGGGGTCCGTACCTCCCAAGTTTCCCTCTTTAGGAGATATTAGGGGTCCGTACCTCCCAAGTGTCCCTCTTTAGGAGATATTAGGGGTCCATACCTCCCAAGTGTCCCTCTTTAGGAGATATTAGGGGTCCGTACCTCCCAAGTGTCCCTCTTTAGTAGATATTAGGGGTCCATACCTCCCAAGTGTCCCTCTTTAGTAGATATTAGGGGTCCGTACCTCCCAAGTGTCCCTCTTTAGGAGATATTAGGGGTCCGTACCTCCCAAGTGTCCGTCTGTAGTCAGGACAGTCCCTCTTTGAGACCCAAATCCCTCTGTCCCTGTTTTCTACCCTAGTGTCCGTCATTTTAGGAGATGATAATATAAGGTGTATCACATTGTTCCACGGTAATAAAACTCACATGAATGTTTTTATAAACATCAGTAAAATAAATTATCAGTTTAAACAGAGTGTTCTGGTCGTTTTCTGAATCATTTACTGGCCTAGTTCACACTGGAGACTGATATACTCATGAAGTTGGTACCACTGGCTCACATGGGACTGCTGAAAAACATAGTGAATGTCTCAAAGGTACTGCATCTTGCTGCAACTTTTGGTCCGACAGCGCTTTACACAAGCAGGAGATTTGTATTGATCTCAGTGGTATCACACCGAATATCGCAGGTTAATGAGATTACTGTGAGATGTGGGAGCTGCGATCTTGAATATGAAGGAAAGCATTTTGGGTGGAAAAGTAGAGATTCAGATTGCACTGAAAAAAGCACGTGGAACAATTGTCGAGCAAAGGAACTGCTCCACATTTATCAAATAAGACGTCTGACTGAAAGTGACGGGCGTCTTCCCTTTAGAAATACAGTGCAGCCGGGTCGCTCCTCATTTACCTTCGCAGCTGAATGGAATTGCTCTAAAAACGTGTAAAATAATCTCATAATTAAGAGTGAGTGTGCCAGTGTGAATGGGGGGGCTGGAGCAAGACACCCACATGGGTCCCCCATCAAATAGCAAAAATCCCCATTTAAATCAGTGGACATTTGGGGGAAGAGTTATTGTCCCTTATGGTGCAGTTGGTTTGCCCCAGAATTGCTCCACGTGTAGTAACATAGTAACATAGTTGATGAGGCTGAAAAAAGACATGCGTCCATCAAGTCCAGCCCATGCCAATAACACCCCTGTTGATCCAGAAGAAGGCAAAAAAAAGCCCTCTGGAGTCATTTCCAATCTAGTCCCAAGTGTGTGTGCGTGGGGGGGGAATTATTCCTTCCTGACTCCAATTGGTAGTCAAATAGTTCTGTGCTAGATAGGCATCCATTGCTTTTTTGAGTGCAGCTGCATTATTTGCAAGCACAACATCCTGAGGCAAAGAATTCCATAGCCTTACCGCCCTTACTGTAAAGAATCCCTGCCTTTGTTTTAGTCAAAAGCGCCTTTCCTCAAGTCTTAATGGATGACCTCTTGTTCTTAGCTCAGCTCTTTGCATAAATAATTCATTGGATAGTTCTTTGTATTGACCTTGAATGTATTTGTAAATGGTAATCATATCACCCCTTAGACGTCTCTTCTCTAATGTAAATAAACCCAGTTTGGCTAGTCTCTCTTTGTAACTCAGATCCTCCAATACCTTTATCAGTTTTGTTGCACGTCTCTGCACCTTTTCCAGTTCAGTAATGTCTTTTTTAAGAACAGTTGCCCATAATTGTACTCCATATTCTAGATGAGGCCTAACCAAGGATTTATACAGAGGTAGGATAATATTCCCATCCCTTGCTTCTACACCTCTTTTTATGCAGGCTAGTACCCTATTTGCTCTTGCAGCAGCTGAGTGACTACACACTGCTGTGAAGACTATTGTCTATCAGTTCTCCTAAATCTTTCTCTAATGAGGATTTCCCAGGTTGTTTCCAATTTAGAGTATATGTAGCAAGTTCGTTTCTACAGCCCAAATGCATAACCTTACATTTATCTACATTAAATGACATTTGTCACTTTACTGCCCATTCACTTAGTTTATCTAAATCCTTCTGTAGGGAAAATACATCGAGCTCTGTATGTATTTCCTTACAAAGCTTAGTGTCATCAGTAAAGATTGAGATGCTACTTTCAATTCCCACTTCTAGATCATTAATAAACAAATTAAAAAGCATTGGGCCCAGGACTGAACCCTGCTGCACCCCACTTATAACCTTAGACCAATTTGAAAAAGTTCCATTTACAACAACTCTCTGCCATCTATCATTTAACCAGTTCTCAATCCATGTACAGATAACATTGCCCAAACCGAAGCCTTGTTGTGAGACACCGTGTCAAAGGCTTTTGCAAAATGCAAGTATACTACATCAACATCAAAATCCAAGTATACTACATCAACAGTGTAATCTGTGTATAGACCAGTACATGGGGGTGAGGGGTAGGTAAGGGTAGGTGACCTTGTATCTCTCTGTGATATTGAATCTGATGGCAGAGTGCAGTTTGTGCAGACATATAGGGCAAAGGTCCAGAGGTCTCCGGTCCGATTCCTCTAGGTGGTTGGATCCCTGCATCACGCACTGGAGCCACTGACAGTGACGAAGTCCAAACATGTGACCAATTTCATGGGTCAGAGTCTAAAATACCAGGAGATAACAAGAGACGAGTCAAAGACGAGTCAGTGACAGACACCTCTGTATAATTAAAGAAACGTTAATAGAGAAGAAAGAAATTGGTGCATATACCTTTAAATATCATTTACTTGCTAACAAAAGTGTCAGCTGTCTATTTAGACAATATTTAGTTAATTTTGTTCATGTTGTTCGCTATAAGACATAAGAGCTGACAGTTAATTCACTGAGTTTGTAATCATTACTCGAGTATTCAAAGAGGCTGGAACCTTATCTCATCCCATTTACATACAACACAGCACTTTCACTTCTCAGATTGCTGTGTTGGGGGGTTCAGGGATCCCTGTAAAAGGCAATGATGGAAGGTTATTCTCTCTTCATTTATTATTCTTTATTTATATAGCGCCAAATTATTCCTCAGCGCTCTGTTCCATGAATGATGGAAGATGAGATTTGAATAGAGATTTGCCCGGAAAATCCTAATGGCCCTTATGGATTTGCATTTCTGTCCTTGTTCAAGAAATAGCACCTTCAATCAGTCCTGAATTCAGATCCATGGAGGAGGACATGACAGTTACTGGCAGGATATCAGGTCCATGGAGGCGGACATGACAGTTACTGGCAGGATATCAGGTCCATGGAGGCGGACATGACAGTTACTGGCAGGAAGTCAGGTCCTTGGAGGAGGACATGACAGTTACTGGCAGGAAGTCAGGTCCTTGGAGGAGGACATGACAGTTACTGGCAGGAAGTCAGGTCCTTGGAGGAGGACATGACAGTTACTGGCAGGATGTCAGGTCCATGGAGGAGGACATGACAGTTACTGGCAGGATGTCAGGTCCATGGAGGAGGACATGACAGTTACTGGCAGGATATCAGGTCCGTGGGGGCAGACATGACAGTTACTGGCAGGATGTCAGGTCAATGGAGGAGGACATGACAGTTACTGGCAGGATATCAGGTCCGTGGGGGCAGACATGACAGATATTGGCAGGATATCAGGTCCGTGGAGGCAGACATGACAGTTACTGGCAGGATATCAGGTCAGTGGAGGCGGACATGACAGTTACTGGTAGCAAGTCAGGTCCGTGGAGGCGGACATGACAGTTACTGGCAGGATATCAGGTCCGTGGAGGCAGACATGACAGTTACTGGCAGGATATCAGGTCCGTGGAGGCGGACATGACAGTTACTGGTAGGAAGTCAGGTCCTTGGAGGCGGACATGACAGTTACTGGCAGGAAGTCAGGTCCATGGAGGCGGACATGACAGTTACTGGCAGGATATCAGGTCCATGGAGTAGGGTGACCACGGGTCCCGGAACGTCCGGGACTGTCCCTTATTTCAGGGCTATGTCCCGCGTCCCGGGTCATCTTCAACCGGGACAATGAAGTGTCCCGGAATGAAGCCAAGCCGCCCTGGATGTCAGCCTGCAAGCGGTGTGTCACATCATGGACGCCATTTGCAGGCTGACATCCAGGGCGGCAATGCAGCTTACCTGATCTCCTGGAGGCAAGCGCTCTAGTAATACAGAGCGCTGGGAGATTACATCATCTCCCAGCGCTCTGCATTACTGAGCACAGCGCGCGGGAGCTTCAGCTCTGTGCCGGAGGAGGCACAGAGCACTTTCCACACCGCTAGACCACCAGGGACTCAAGGTAAGGCATGAAGGGGCAAGTTCTAGGGTGACCACGTCCCGGAATGGCAGAAGGGAAATGTGGTCACCCTACCATGGAGGCGGACATGACAGTTACTGGCAGGATGTCAGGTCCATGGAGGCAGACATGACAGTTACTGGCAGGATGTCAGGTCCATGGAGACGGACATGACAGTTACTGGCAGGATGTCAGGTCCATGGAGAAAGACATGACAGTTACTGGCAGGATATCAGGTCCATGGAGGTGGACATGACAGTTACTGGCAGGATGTCAGGTCCATGGAGGCGGACATGACAGTTACTGGCAGGATGTCAGGTCCATGGAGACAGACATGACAGTTACTGGCACGATGTCAGGTCCATGGAGGCGGACATGACAGTTACTGGCAGGATGTAAGGTCTATGGGGCGGACATGACAGTTACTGGTAGTTTTTTTTCCAAACAGAAGCAGATGGATGCATGAGCCTATTAACCCATTAAGGACCAAAAGGATGCACTATGCATGGCACATCCCTCTGGTCCTTAAAGGGATAAGATTATATGTGCAGTCGGTGAAGTTTAAGGTTATGTGGTTCTGCTACCAACGGTCATGCCCACCTCCATGGACATGACATACAAGACTGATTGAAGGGGTTATTTCTTGGACCAAAGGGCAAGGCAAAATTCAGAGGGGTCCTTAGGATTTTCTCGCCATGGTAAGGTAAGCGGAGGATTATCATTAGGAGATAATAATTCTCTGTGATAAGACAAAGCTTTTTGAAACTTTGTTCATATTGCTTTCAGGTCTCTTCCTGTCCTTACAAATCCCCTTCCCCCGGCCCTCTTCCTGTCCATACAAATCCTCTTCCCCCCGGCCCTCTTCCTGTCCTTACAAATCCTCTTCCCCCGGCCCTCTTCCTGTCCTTACAAATCCTTTTCCCCCGACCCTCTTCCTGTCCTTACAAATCCTCTCCCTCCGGCCCTCTTCCTGTCCTTACAAATCCCCTTCCCCCCGACCCTCTTCCTGTCCTTACAAATCCCCTTCCCCCCCGACCCTCTTCCTGTCCTTACAAATCCTCTTCCCCCCGACCCTCTTCCTGTCCATACAAATCTCCTTCCCCCCGGTCCTCTTCCTGTCCATACAAATCCCCTTCCCCCCGACCCTCTTCCTGTCCATACAAATCCCCTTCACCCGACCCTCTTCCTGTCCATACAAATCCCCTTCACCCGACCCTCTTCCTGTCCATACAAATCCCCTTCACCCGACCCTCTTCCTGTCTATACAAATCCCCTTCCCCCTGACCCTCTTCCTGTCCATACAAATCCCCTTCCCCCTGACCCTCTTCCTGTCTATACAAATCCCCTTCCCCCTGACCCTCTTCCTGTCCATACAAATCCCCTTCCCCCTGACCCTCTTCCTGTCCATACAAATCCCCTTCCCCCTGACCCTCTTCCTGTCCATACAAATCCCCTTCCCCCCCGACCCTCTTCCTGTCCTTACAAATCCCCTTCCCCCGACCCTCTTCCTGTCCTTACAAATCCCCTTCCCCCGACCCTCTTCCTGTCCTTACAAATCCCCTTCCCCCGACCCTCTTCCTGTCCATACAAATCCCCTTTCCCCCCCGACCCTCTTCCTGTCCATACAAATCCTCTTCCCCCCGACCCTCTTCCTGTCCATATAAATCCCCTTCCCCCCGACCCTCTTCCTGTCCATACAAATCCCCTTCCCCCCCGACCTTCTTCCTGTCCATACAAATCCCCTTCCCCCTGACCCTCTTCCTGTCCATACAAATCCCCTTCCCCCTGACCCTCTTCCTGTCCATACAAATCCCCTTCCACCCGACCCTCTTCCTGTCCATACAAATCCCCTTCCCCCTGACCCTCTTCCTGTCCATACAAATCCCCTTCCCCCTGACCCTCTTCCTGTCCATACAAATCCCCTTCCCCCGACCCTCTTCCTGTCCATACAAATCCCCTTCTTCCTGTCCTTACAAATCCCCTTCCCCCTGACCCTCTTCCTGTCCATACAAATCCCCTTCCCCCGACCCTCTTCCTGTCCATACAAATCCCCTTCCCCCGACCCTCTTCCTGTCCATACAAATCCCCTTCCCCCGACCCTCTTCCTGTCCATACAAATCCCCTTCCCCCGACCCTCTTCCTGTCCATACAAATCCCCTTCCCCCCGACCCTCTTCCTGTCCATACAAATCCCCTTCCCCCCGACCCTCTTCCTGTCCATACAAATCCCCTCCCCCGACCCTCTTCCTGTCCATACAAATCCCCTTCCCCCCGACCCTCTTCCTGTCCATACAAATCCCCTTCCCCCCGACCCTCTTCCAGGCCTTACAAATCCCCTTCCCCCGACTCTCGTCCTGTCCATACAAATCCCCTTCCCCCCGACCCTCTTCCTGTCCATACAAATCCCCTTCCCCCGACCCTCTTCCTGTCCATACAAATCCCCTTCCCCCCAACCCTCTTCCTGTCCATACAAATCCCCTTCCCCCCCGACCCTCTTCCTGTCCATACAAATCCCCTCCCCCCCGACCCTCTTCCTGTCCTTACAAATCCCCTTCCCCCGACCCTCTTCCTGTCCATACAAATCCCCTTCCCCCCGACCCTCTTCCTGTCCATACAAATCCCCTTCACCCCGACCCTCTTCCTGTCCATACAAATCCCCTTCACCTGACCCTCTTCCTGTCCATACAAATCCCCTTCCCCCCGACCCTCTTCCTGTCCATACAAATCCCCTCCCCCCCGACCCTCTTCCTGTCCATACAAATCCCCTCCCCCCCGACCCTCTTCCTGTCCTTACAAATCCCCTTCCCCCGACCCTCTTCCTGTCCATACAAATCCCCTTCCCCCCCGACCCTCTTCCTGTCCATACAAATCCCCTTCACCCCGACCCTCTTCCTGTCCATACAAATCCCCTTTCCCCCCCGACCCTCTTCCTGTCCATACAAATCTCCTTCCCCCCAACCCTCTTCCTGTCCATACAAATCCTCTTCCCCCCAACCCTCTTCCTGTCCATACAAATCCCCTTCCCCCCGACCCTCTTCCTGTCCTTACAAATCCCCTTCCCCCCGACCCTCTTCCTGTCCTTACAAATCCCCTTCCCCCCGACCCTCTTCCTGTCCTTACAAATCCCCTTCCCCCCGACCCTCTTCCTGTCCATACAAATCCCCTTCCACCTGACCCTCTTCCTGTCTATACAAAGCCCCTTCCCCCCCGACCCTCTTCCTGTCCATACAAATCCCCTTCCCCCCGACCCTCTTCCTGTCCATACAAATCCCCTTCCCCCCCGGCCCTCTTCCTGTTATACAAATCCCCTTCCCCCCCGACCGTCTTCCTGTCCTTACAAATCCCCTTCCCCCCCGACCCTCTTCCTGTCCTTACAAATCCCCTTCCCCCCCGACCCTCTTCCTGTCCTTACAAATCCCCTTCCCCCCGACCCTCTTCCTGTCCTTACAAATCCCCTTCCCCCCAACCCTATAAATTCAGGCTTCCGGTATCAAAGGGAACAGAATTCCCAGACACTGGCCAAAACTAGAAATAACCAAACTAACTACAATGACCCACAACTAACTACAACTACAACTACCTACAACTATAACTACCCACAAATACCTACAACTATAACTACAACTACCCACAAATACCTACAACTATAACTACAACTACCCACAAATAACACTACAAATAACTACAGCTACCAACAAGTAACTACAACTTCAACTACCTACAACTAACTACAATTACCCACAACTAACTACAATTACCCACAACTAACTACAACTACCCACAAATAACACTACAAATAACTACAACTACCAACAAGTAACTACAACTACCCACAACTAACTACAACTACAACTACCCACAACTAACACTACAAATAACTACAACTACCCACAACTAACTACAACTACCCACAACTAACTACAACTACAACTACCCACAACTAACACTACAAATAACTACAACTACCAACAAATAACTACAACTACCCACAAGTAACTACAACTACCCACAAATAACACTACAAATAACTACAACTACCAACAAGTAACTACAACTACCTACAAGTAACTACAAACACCCATTTTCCATTTCACGTGTCCCTTGGCACTGTGCTGTCTCCTATAAACAGGACGGTATGTTTGTTGTTTGGGGTCAGATACACTGGATGCAGGGTCCCTGCTGTCTCCTATAACAAACACCTCGTCCTGAATTCTAAAAATCAATATTTGTACATAGAGCAGGGACTCTACTGGGACACAATGTTCCTCGCACCGCGTGTCCGTAGCCTTTAACTGTATCAGCGCCAGTGCACGTTTATAGATGGAGATACAGAGCTCTGCAATGAGGTATTAGTGCGCTTATGAAACACACACTGCAGGGTTAAATGGATTCCTGCTCCATCCTGCAGAATGGAATTTCTACGTGTCCCTGATTTAAAGGTATAGGTGGTAGGTTACCTCAGCAGGTGGGTACATAGAGAGCAGGCTTCAGAAATGGGTTAAGGCTCCATGGGGGTCATAGCAAGGTACCAATTTGGGGCCTCACATCTGACATTGTGGCTTTAATGGACTTGGGAACAAATGGATGATGCCAGTTTCTTCTAACAAAAAGTGCGTCTGACACATAGTGTTAACTGAAGCAACAGCAGCGCCCTCTCTCTGTGACTCATCACTTGCAGCCGGGGTCCCTCATATTGCCAATGGGCCCTAAGCAGTAGCCTAAATTACCTTAATGGATGATACGCCTCTAGCAGGCAGGCGGGTAGACAGACAGTGGGACACATGTACAAAGTAGGAAATGGAGCAATTCTGGGATAAACCAAGTGCACCCATAGGAGAGCCGACTAGATCTCACCTGGACACAATAGGGAGGTTTTGATTTCCGCGCTGAGCTGACCTACACTTGTCTCCTATGCCCCTTGGTTATAGTGGAGGTCTGTCAGCTCAAGATACAAATTCACATTCCACAAATTCTGTATGACAGGAAGTGCCTGCACGGACTTAAAGTGTTAGTAATATCCACAAAAAAGTTGTTTGCATTTAGAAGAGCTTAAAAAGCTGAGCTAAATACAAAAAAAATGTATCTCTCAAACCGCTATGGTTTAAGAGATACGGGCGTTTAAAGTTTGATTTCTCCTACTGACAACTGTAAAGCTGTCAGCAGGAGATCCGTGTCGGTCGACATGGAGGCGCTTGAACAGAGCCGCAATCTCGTTATTTACCACAAATCCCTTCAGTGGAATGGTCTAAAACATGTACCTGGTTTTCAAGCACACATTTTAGACCATTCCAATGAAGGGATTCATGGTAAATAACGAGATCGCGGCTCTGATCAAGCGCCTCCGTGTCGCCCACCACCTGTCAGTAGGAGAGATCAAACTTTAAACGCCTGTATCTCTTAAACCACAGCGGTTTGAGAGATACGGACTAACACTTTTCTAAATAAAAATGGCCAATACGACATACAGGGAATATCAAACAGTCTTTCAAAATAACCAAAGTTGTTTTTTGTTGTCCATTTAACCCTTTGAGTGCCAGAGGGGTATGAAAGGCATTGGTTTGGCACTTGAATCCTAGAAAGGTCTCTACTGTAATGCTTCGCAATGCATTGCCAACCTCTCCAGCATTCTGGTGGTTAAAATAACCATTTAAAATGAATGATAATGTTCTGAATTGGTTTGCCCCAGATTTGGTCTATTTTTAGTTTCTACATATGGCCTACTGAAAGAATTAGGCCAGTGATACCCATCTCCTGCCCTCGGGACACACCGACAGCTCAGAATTTCCCAGTATCCCTCATTAATCACAGGAGGATCAATCATACTGATCAGTCCACTCATTTCACACCTGAGATCAAGCAGCGGTGTCTGACAAACATGGCCTGTTCGTGCCCGGAGGACTAGGGGTGGGAGGAGCCGTATTAGGGAATGTGGGACACTAATCTGGGTGTCACTTCACAGAAACGTGTCACAATAAGCTTGTTGAGACTGACTGCATTTGTTAAAGGGAAAGTAAAACTTAAAATGTAAAAAAAAAATATGTTGTAGGGTTTATCCCCCCGAGTAAAACATGGGTACTCACACAGCTGAAAGGTGTTTCATTCAAAAGTTATTAATTTTCAAAGTTGAATTTTTTAGGTGCAATATCACAGTGGCCTGAAATTGTACAGTGGCGCTGTTGCTACACGATACTATGGACAGCTCCGATTCCGGGACCATAAATCTCCATAGGATGGTGTAGCAACAGCACAACTGTACAATTTCAGGCCACTGTGATATTGCACCTAAAAAATTCAACTTTGAAAATTAATAACTTTTGAATGAAACACCTTTCAGCGGTGGGAGTACTCTTGTTTTACTCAGGGGGATAAACCCTACAACATATTCTTTTTTACATTTTAAGTATTACTATCCCTTTAACACCTTGTGAAGAAATGTGCCGCCAATCTGCAAAGGGTTAAAGTAAATCTACCACCCTAACATAAGTTTAGTTCATTTTTAACTGCCTTCATGCTGTACTGACCATTTGTAATACAAATAGTTTGTGAGAAATGACCCTGTACTTGTTAGTGACACAGTCTGGCACTTTATGTTAATTAGCGTCTGCGTGAGCCAGTATCCTCACACAGTGATATCAATGACACCCTGTGATATGAATGAGTCCAGGCAGAGTCCACACCTGCTGAGGGGGTGTCTAACAGCACAGCGCGGGGTACAACAGAAGTAAATTAGCATACTGCATGGGGAATTTGCATAAAGTGCCAACATTTTATCATAAACCTACGCATTTTACATACAATTATCGAGTCCAACATTAGAGGCTGATTGTACTTCTATTAAAGTGAAAGACGAACTAGTCTGGCCTGAGGGTGACAGAGATGCCTATTTCCCTACAGATAAAGTGACCGGATGACCAGTTTAGTGCCGGACGCTTGTTACATCTTCAATCTGTAGAACTGAATGGGAATCTGTACAATCCAGCAATCACCAGCATCCCGCGTGAACCCTTTAAGGGACCGAGTCCTGTACAACTCTTTGCTTCACAATGCAGTTTCCACCCATGTTCCTTAAAGAGATAAAACGGTGATCTGGTCACTTTGCCTAAATCCCAATACACCCTCAGATTTGTATAGACACCACATAGGGGACACAGTACCTTGCAGGACCTCAGGAGCAGGAGGCTGGAGATAGGCGGAGTGTAGTACCCATCAAACACCGAGAAGTCCCCCTGGGCTGGAGGCTTCCTGACCTGAGACACTCGACCTCTGTACCCGGAGCTGTAAAAGTCCTCATCGTACCGGGCAAAGCTGAACACCCCCAGTCCTGCAACACACATCCACACATGTGGGGTCAATGGTGAGAAACATCAGGACACGAGAAGCAGGGTAACATTCAGTCAGTATACCAGGGTATAACATTCAGTCAGTGTACCAGGATATAACGTTCAGTCAGTGTACCGGGGTATAACATTCAGTCAGTATACCAGGGTATAACATTCAGTCAGTATACCAGGGTATAACATTCAGTCAGTATACCAGGGTATAACATTCAGTCAGTATACCAGGGTATAACGTTCAGTCAGTGTACCAGGGTATAACATTCAGTCAGTGTACCAGGGTATAACATTCAGTCAGTGTACCAGGGTATAACGTTCAGTCAGTATACCAGGGTATAACGTTCAGTCAGTGTACCAGGGTATAACGTTCAGTCAGTGTACCAGGGTATAACGTTCAGTCAGTGTACCAGGGTATAACGTTCAGTCAGTGTACCAGGGTATAACGTTCAGTCAGTGTACCAGGGTGTAACATTCAGTCAGTATACCAGGGTATAACGTTCAGTCAGTGTACCAGGATGTAATGTTCAGTCAGTGTACCAGGGTATAACGTTCAGTCAGTATACCAGGGTATAACGTTCAGTCAGTGTACCAGGGTGTAACGTTCAGTCAGTGTACCAGGGTATAACATTAAGTCAGTGTACCAGGGTATAACATTCAGTCAGTGTACCAGGGTATAACGTTCAGTCAGTATACCAGGGTATAACGTTCAGTCAGTGTACCAGGGTATAACATTCAGTCAGTGTACCAGGGTATAACATTCAGTCAGTATACCAGGGTATAACATTCAGTCAGTGTCCCAGGGTATAACATTCAGTCAGTGTCCCAGGGTATAACATTCAGTCAGTGTACCAGGGTATAACGTTCAGTCAGTGTACCAGGGTATAACGTTCAGTCAGTGTACCAGGGTATAACGTTCAGTCAGTGTCCCAGGGTATAACGTTCAGTCAGTGTCCCAGGGTATAACGTTCAGTCAGTGTCCCAGGGTATAACGTTCAGTCAGTGTACCAGGGTATAACGTTCAGTCAGTATACCAGGGTATAACATTCAGTCAGTATACCAGGGTATAACGTTCAGTCAGTATACCAGGGTATAACATTCAGTCAGTGTACCAGGGTATAACATTCAGTCAGTGTACCAGGGTATAACATTCAGTCAGTATACCAGGGTATAACGTTCAGTCAGTGTACCAGGGTATAACATTCAGTCAGTGTACCAGGGTATAAGATTCAGTCAGTGTACCAGGGTATAAGATTCAGTCAGTGTACCAGGGTATAAGATTCAGTCAGTATACCAGGGTATAACATTCAGTCAGTGTCCCAGGGTATAACGTTCAGTCAGTGTACCAGGGTATAACGTTCAGTCAGTGTACCAGGGTATAACGTTCAGTCAGTGTACCAGGGTATAACGTTCAGTCAGTGTACCAGGGTATAACGTTCAGTCAGTATACCAGGGTATAACGTTCAGTCAGTATACCAGGGTATAACGTTCAGTCAGTGTACCAGGGTATAACATTCAGTCAGTGTACCAGGGTATAACGTTCAGTCAGTATACCAGGGTATAACGTTCAGTCAGTGTACCAGGGTATAACGTTCAGTCAGTGTACCAGGGTATAACGTTCAGTCAGTGTACCAGGGTATAACGTTCAGTCAGTGTACCAGGGTATAACGTTCAGTCAGTGTACCAGGGTATAACGTTCAGTCAGTATACCAGGGTATAACGTTCAGTCAGTATACCAGGGTATAACGTTCAGTCAGTATCCCAGGGTATAACGTTCAGTCAGTATCCCAGGGTATAACGTTCAGTCAGTATCCCAGGGTATAACGTTCAGTCAGTATCCCAGGGTATAACGTTCAGTCAGTATCCCAGGGTATAACGTTCAGTCAGTATCCCAGGGTATAACGTTCAGTCAGTATCCCAGGGTATAACGTTCAGTCAGTATCCCAGGGTATAACGTTCAGTCAGTGTACCAGGGTATAACATTCAATCAGTATACCAGGGTATAACATTCAGTCAGTATACCAGGGGATAACATTCAGTCAGTATACCAGGGTATAACATTCAGTCAGTGTACCAGGGTATAACGTGCAGTCAGTGTACCAGGGTATAACGTGCAGTCAGTGTCCCAGGGTATAACATTCAGTCAGTATACCAGGGTATAACGTTCAGTCAGTGTCCCAGGGTATAACGTTCAGTCAGTGTACCAGGGTATAACGTTCAGTCAGTGTACCAGGGTATAACATTCAGTCAGTGTACCAGGGTATAACGTTCAGTCAGTGTACCAGGGTATAACGTTCAGTCAGTGTCCCAAGGTATAACGTTCAGTCAGTGTCCCAGGGTATAACGTTCAGTCAGTGTACCAGGGTATAACATTCAGTCAGTGTACCAGGGTATAACGTTCAGTCAGTGTCCCAGGGTATAACATTCAGTCAGTGTACCAGGGTATAACATTCAGTCAGTGTACCAGGGTATAACATTCAGTCAGTGTACCAGGGTATAACGTTCAGTCAGTATCCCAGGGTATAACGTTCAGTCAGTATCCCAGGGTATAACGTTCAGTCAGTATCCCAGGGTATAACGTTCAGTCAGTATCCCAGGGTATAACGTTCAGTCAGTGTACCAGGGTATAACATTCAATCAGTATACCAGGGTATAACATTCAGTCAGTATACCAGGGGATAACATTCAGTCAGTGTACCAGGGTATAACATTCAGTCAGTGTACCAGGGTATAACGTGCAGTCAGTGTACCAGGGTATAACATTCAGTCAGTGTCCCAGGGTATAAAATTCAGTCAGTGTCCCAGGGTATAAAATTCAGTCAGTGTCCCAGGGTATAACGTTCAGTCAGTGTCCCAGGGTATAACATTCAGTCAGTGTACCAGGGTATAACGTTCAGTCAGTGTACCAGGGTATAACGTTCAGTCAGTGTACCAGGGTATAACATTCAGTCAGTGTACCAGGGTATAACGTTCAGTCAGTGTCCCAGGGTATAACATTCAGTCAGTGTACCAGGGTATAACATTCAGTCAGTGTCCCAGGGTATAACATTCAGTCAGTGTACCAGGGTATAACGTTCAGTCAGTGTCCCAGGGTATAACGTTCAGTCAGTGTCCCAGGGTATAACGTTCAGTCAGTGTACCAGGGTATAACATTCAGTCAGTATACCAGGGTATAACATTCAGTCAGTATACCAGGGGGTATAACATTCAGTCAGTATACCAGGGGGTATAACATTCAGTCAGTGTACCAGGGTATAACGTTCAGTCAGTGTACCAGGGTATAACGTTCAGTCAGTGTACCAGGGTATAACATTCAGTCAGTGTACCAGGGTATAACGTTCAGTCAGTGTACCAGGGTATAACATTCAGTCAGTATACCAGGGTATAACATTCAGTCAGTATACCAGGGGGTATAACATTCAGTCAGTGTACCAGGGTATAACGTTCAGTCAGTGTACCAGGGTATAACATTCAGTCAGTATACCAGGGTATAACATTCAGTCAGTATACCAGGGGGTATAACATTCAGTCAGTGTACCAGGGTATAACGTTCAGTCAGTGTACCAGGGTATAACATTCAGTCAGTGTACCAGGGTATAACGTTCAGTCAGTGTACCAGGGTATAACGTTCAGTCAGTATACCAGGGTATAACATTCAGTAAGTGTACCAGGGTATAACATTCAGTCAGTGTACCAGGGTATAACGTTCAGTCAGTGTACCAGGGTATAACATTCAGTCAGTGTACCAGGGTATAACATTCAGTCAGTATACCAGGGTATAACGTTCAGTCAGTGTACCAGGGTATAACGTTCAGTCAGTGTACCAGGGTATAACGTTCAGTCAGTGTACCAGGGTATAACGTTCAGTCAGTGTACCAGGGTATAACGTTCAGTCAGTGTACCAGGGTATAACATTCAGTCAGTGTACCAGGGTATAACATTCAGTCAGTGTCCCAGGGTATAACGTTCAGTCAGTGTACCAGGGTATAACATTCAGTCAGTGTACCAGGGTATAACGTTCAGTCAGTGTCCCAGGGTATAACGTTCAGTCAGTGTCCCAGGGTATAACGTTCAGTCAGTGTCCCAGGGTATAACATTCAGTCAGTGTCCCAGGGTATAACGTTCAGTCAGTGTCCCAGGGTATAACGTTCAGTCAGTATACCAGGGTATAACGTTCAGTCAGTGTACCAGGGTATAACATTCAGTCAGTATACCAGGGTATAACGTTCAGTCAGTGTACCAGGGTATAACATTCAGTCAGTATCCCAGGGTATAACGTTCAGTCAGTATACCAGGGTATAACGTTCAGTCAGTGTACCAGGGTATAACATTCAGTCAGTATACCAGGGTATAACGTTCAGTCAGTGTACCAGGGTATAACATTCAGTCAGTGTACCAGGGTATAACATTCAGTCAGTATACCAGGGTATAACGTTCAGTCAGTGTACCAGGGTATAACGTTCAGTCAGTGTACCAGGGTATAACGTTCAGTCAGTGTACCAGGGTATAACGTTCAGTCAGTGTACCAGGGTATAACGTTCAGTCAGTGTACCAGGGTATAACGTTCAGTCAGTGTACCAGGGTATAACATTCAGTCAGTGTACCAGGGTATAACATTCAGTCAGTATACCAGGGTGTAACATTCAGTCAGTGTACCAGGGTATAACGTTCAGTCAGTGTACCAGGGTATAACGTTCAGTCAGTGTACCAGGGTATAACGTTCAGTCAGTGTCCCAGGGTATAACATTCAGTCAGTGTACCAGGGTATAACGTTCAGTCAGTGTACCAGGGTATAACGTTCAGTCAGTGTACCAGGGTATAACGTTCAGTCAGTGTCCCAGGGTATAACGTTCAGTCAGTGTCCCAGGGTATAACGTTCAGTCAGTGTCCCAGGGTATAACATTAAGTCAGTGTACCAGGGTATAACATTCAGTCAGTATACCAGGGTATAACATTCAGTCAGTATACCGGGGTATAACATTCAGTCAGTGTACCAGGGTATAACATTCAGTCAGTGTACCAGGGTATAACATTCAGTCAGTATACCGGGGTATAACATTCAGTCAGTGTACCAGGGTATAACATTCAGTCAGTATACCGGGGTATAACGTTCAGTCAGTATACCAGGGTATAACGTTCAGTCAGTATACCAGGGTATAACGTTCAGTCGGTGTACCAGGGTATAACATTCAGTCAGTATACCAGGGTATAACATTCAGTCAGTGTCCCAGGGTATAACATTCAGTCAGTATACCAGGGTATAACGTTCAGTCAGTGTACCAGGGTATAACATTCAGTCAGTATACCAGGGTATAACGTTCAGTCAGTATACCAGGGTATAACGTTCAGTCAGTATACCAGGGTATAACGTTCAGTCAGTGTACCAGGGTATAACGTTCAGTCAGTGTACCAGGGTATAACATTCAGTCAGTATACCAGGGTATAACGTTCAGTCAGTGTACCAGGGTATAACATTCAGTCAGTATACCAGGGTATAACGTTCAGTCAGTGTACCAGGGTATAACATTCAGTCAGTATACCAGGGTATAACATTCAGTCAGTGTACCAGGGTATAACGTTCAGTCAGTGTACCAGGGTATAACGTTCAGTTAGTATACCAGGGTATAACATTCAGTCAGTATACCAGGGTATAACATTCAGTCAGTATACCAGGGTATAACATTCAGTCAGTGTACCAGGGTGTAACGTTCAGTCAGTGTACCAGGGTGTAACGTTCAGTCAGTGTACCAGGGTATAACATTCAGTCAGTGTACCAGGGTATAACGTTCAGTCAGTATACCAGGGTATAACGTTCAGTCAGTGTACCAGGGTGTAACGTTAAGTCAGTGTACCAGGGTGTAACATTCAGTAAGTGTACCAGGGTATAACATTCAGTCAGTGTACCAGGGTATAACATTCAGTCAGTGTACCAGGGTATAACATTCAGTCAGTGTACCAGTGTATAACGTTCAGTCAGTATACCAGGGTATAACGTTCAGTCAGTGTACCAGGGTATAACGTTCAGTCAGTGTACAAGGGTATAACGTTCAGTCAGTATACCAGGGTATAACATTCAGTCAGTGTACCAGGGTATAACATTCAGTCAGTATACCAGGGTATAACATTCAGTCAGTATACCAGGGTATAACATTCAGTCAGTGTACCAGGGTATAACGTTCAGTCAGTATACCAGGGTGTAACATTCAGTCAGTGTACCAGGGTATAACATTCAGTCAGTATACCAGGGTATAAAATTCAGTCAGTATACCAGGGTATAACGTTCAGTCAGTGTACCAGGGTGTAACGTTCAGTCAGTGTACCAGGGTATAACGTTCAGTCAGTATACCAGGGTGTAACATTCAGTAAGTGTACCAGGGTATAACATTCAGTCAGTATACCAGGGTATAAAATTCAGTCAGTATACCAGGGTATAACGTTCAGTCAGTGTACCAGGGTGTAACGTTCAGTCAGTGTACCAGGGTGTAACGTTCAGTCAGTGTACCAGGGTATAACGTTCAGTCAGTATACCAGGGTATAACATTCAGTCAGTGTACCAGGGTATAACATTCAGTCAGTGTACCAGTGTATAACGTTCAGTCAGTATACCAGGGTATAACGTTCAGTCAGTGTACCAGGGTATAACGTTCAGTCAGTGTACAAGGGTATAACGTTCAGTCAGTATACCAGGGTATAACATTCAGTCAGTGTACCAGGGTATAACATTCAGTCAGTATACCAGGGTATAACATTCAGTCAGTATACCAGGGTATAACATTCAGTCAGTGTACCAGGGTATAACATTCAGTCAGTGTACCAGGGTGTAACATTCAGTAAGTGTACCAGGGTATAACATTCAGTCAGTGTACCAGGGTATAACATTCAGTCAGTGTACCAGGGTATAACGTTCAGTCAGTATACCAGGGTATAACATTCAGTCAGTGTACCAGGGTATAACGTTCAGTCAGTGTACAAGGGTATAACGTTCAGTCAGTATACCAGGGTATAACATTCAGTCAGTGTACCAGGGTATAACATTCAGTCAGTATACCAGGGTATAACATTCAGTCAGTATACCAGGGTATAACATTCAGTCAGTGTACCAGGGTATAACATTCAGTCAGTATACCAGGGTATAACATTCAGTCAGTATACCAGGGTATAACATTCAGTCAGTGTCCCAGGGTATAACATTCAGTCAGTATACCAGGGTATAACGTTCAGTCAGTGTCCCAGGGTATAACATTCAGTCAGTGTACCAGGGTATAACATTCAGTCAGTGTACCAGGGTATAACGTTCAGTCAGTATACCAGGGTATAACATTCAGTCAGTGTACCAGGGTATAACATTCAGTCAGTGTACCAGGGTATAACATTCAGTCAGTATACCAGGGTATAACATTCAGTCAGTGTACCAGGGTATAACGTTCAGTCAGTGTACCAGGGTATAACGTTCAGTCAGTGTACCAGGGTATAACGTTCAGTCAGTGTACCAGGGTATAACGTTCAGTCAGTATACCAGGGTATAACATTCAATCAGTGTACCAGGGTATAACGTTCAGTCAGTGTACCAGGGTATAACATTCAGTCAGTATACCAGGGTATAACATTCAGTCAGTATACCAGGGTATAACATTCAGTCAGTGTCCCAGGGTATAACGTTCAGTCAGTGTACCAGGGTATAACATTCAGTCAGTGTACCAGGGTATAACATTCAGTCAGTGTACCAGGGTATAACATTCAGTCAGTATACCAGGGTATAACATTCAGTCAGTATACCAGGGTATAACATTCAGTCAGTGTCCCAGGGTAGAACGTTCAGTCAGTGTACCAGGGTATAACATTCAGTCAGTATACCAGGGTATAACATTCAGTCAGTGTACCAGGGTGTAACATTCAGTCAGTGTACCAGGGTGTAACATTCAGTCAGTGTACCGGGGTATAACATTCAGTAAGTATACCAGGGTATAACGTTCAGTCAGTGTACCAGGGTATAACATTCAGTCAGTATACCAGGGTATAACATTCAGTCAGTATACCAGGGTATAACATTCAGTCAGTATACCAGGGTATAACATTCAGTCAGTGTACCAGGGTATAACATTCAGTCAGTGTACCAGGGTATAACATTCAGTCAGTATACCAGGGTATAACATTCAGTCAGTATACCGGGGTATAACATTCAGTCAGTGTACCAGGGTATAACGTTCAGTCAGTATACCAGGGTATAACGTTCAGTCAGTATACCAGGGTATAACGTTCAGTCAGTATACCAGGGTATAACATTCAGTCAGTGTACCAGGGTATAACATTCAGTCAGTATACCAGGGTATAACGTTCAGTCAGTATACCAGGGTATAACATTCAGTCAGTGTACCAGGGTATAACATTCAGTCAGTGTACCAGGGTATAACATTCAGTCAGTATACCAGGGTATAACGTTCAGTCAGTGTACCAGGGTATAACATTCAGTCAGTGTACCAGGGTATAACGTTCAGTCAGTATACCAGGGTATAACATTCAGTCAGTGTACCAGGGTATAACGTTCAGTCAGTGTACCAGGGTATAACGTTCAGTCAGTGTACCAGGGTATAACGTTCAGTCAGTATACCAGGGTATAACGTTCAGTCAGTGTACCAGGGTATAACGTTCAGTCAGTATACCAGGGTATAACATTCAGTCAGTATACCAGGGTATAACATTCAGTCAGTGTACCAGGGTATAACGTTCAGTCAGTGTACCAGGGTATAACGTTCAGTCAGTATACCAGGGTATAACATTCAGTCAGTGTACCAGGGTATAACATTCAGTCAGTGTACCAGGGTATAACATTCAGTCAGTATACCAGGGTATAACGTTCAGTCAGTGTACCAGGGTATAACATTCAGTCAGTATACCAGGGTATAACATTCAGTCAGTGTACTAGGGTGTAACGTTCAGTCAGTGTACCAGGGTATAACATTCAGTCAGTATACCAGGGTATAACATTCAGTCAGTGTACCAGGGTGTAACGTTCAGTCAGTGTACCAGGGTGTAACGTTCAGTCAGTGTACCAGGGTATAACATTCAGTCAGTATACCAGGGTATAACATTCAGTCAGTGTACCAGGGTATAACATTCAGTCAGTATACCAGGGTATAACATTCAGTCAGTGTACCAGGGTATAACGTTCAGTCAGTGTACCAGGATATAACATTCAGTCAGTATACCAGGGTATAACATTCAGTCAGTGTCCCAGGGTATAACATTCAGTCAGTATACCAGGGTATAACATTCAGTCAGTGTACCAGGGTATAACGTTCAGTCAGTATACCAGGGTATAACATTCAGTCAGTGTACCAGGGTATAACGTTCAGTCAGTGTCTCAGGGTATAACATTCAGTCAGTATACCAGGGTATAACGTTCAGTCAGTGTACCAGGGTATAACATTCAGTCAGTGTACCAGGGTATAACATTCAGTCAGTATACCAGGGTATAACATTCAGTCAGTGTACCAGGGTATAACGTTCAGTCAGTGTACCAGGGTATAACATTCAGTCAGTGTACCAGGGTATAACATTCAGTCAGTATACCAGGGTATAACGTTCAGTCAGTGTACCAGGGTATAACGTTCAGTCAGTGTACCAGGGTATAACGTTCAGTCAGTGTACCAGGGTATAACATTCAGTCAGTGTACCAGGGTATAACATTCAGTCAGTGTACCAGGGTGTAACATTCAGTAAGTGTACCAGGGTATAACGTTCAGTCAGTGTACCAGGGTATAACATTCAGTCAGTATACCAGGGTATAACGTTCAGTCAGTGTACCAGGGTATAACATTCAGTCAGTGTACCAGGGTATAACATTCAGTCAGTATACCAGGGTATAACATTCAGTCAGTATACCAGGGTATAACATTCAGTCAGTGTACCAGGGTATAACATTCAGTCAGTGTACCAGGGTATAACATTCAGTCAGTATACCAGGGTATATCATTCAGTCAGTGTACCAGGGTGTAACGTTCAGTCAGTGTACCAGGGTATAACGTTCATTCAGTGTCCCAGGGTATAACGTTCAGTCAGTGTACCAGGGTATAACGTTCAGTCAGTGTACCAGGGTATAACATTCAGTCAGTGTACCAGGGTATAACGTTCAGTCAGTGTACCAGGGTATAACGTTCAGTCAGTGTACCAGGGTATAACATTCAGTCAGTGTACCAGGGTATAACGTTCATTCAGTGTCCCAGGGTATAACGTTCAGTCAGTGTACCAGGGTATAACGTTCAGTCAGTGTACCAGGGTATAACATTCAGTCAGTGTAGCAGGGTGTAACGTTCAGTCAGTGTACCAGGGTATAACGTTCAGTCAGTGTACCAGGGTATAACGTTCAGTCAGTATACCAGGGTGTAACATTCAGTCGGTGTACCAGGGTATAACGTTCAGTCAGTGTACCAGGGTATAACATTCAGTCAGTGTACCAGGGTATAACATTCAGTCAGTATACCAGGGTATAACATTCAGTCAGTATACCAGGGTATAACGTTCAGTCAGTATACCAGAGTATAACATTCAGTCAGTATACCAGGGTATAACGTTCAGTCAGTATACCAGGGTATAACGTTCAGTCAGTATACCAGGGTATAACGTTCAGTCAGTGTACCAGGGTATAACATTCAGTCAGTATACCAGGGTATAACGTTCAGTCAGTATACCAGGGTATAACATTCAGTCAGTGTCCCAGGGTATAACATTCAGTCAGTATACCAGAGTATAACATTCAGTCAGTGTACCAGGGTATAACGTTCAGTCAGTGTACCAGGGTATAACGTTCAGTCAGTGTACCAGGGTATAACGTTCAGTCAGTATACCAGGGTGTTAGTGTACCGGGGTATAAGTGTACCAGGGTATAAGTGTACCGGGGTATAACCTCGATCCCTTTATATTTCTGAAAACTTAAGCTGCACTGAGAGATGCACCAAAATGCAGATTTAAAGGGATAGTAATATTTAAAATGTAAAAAAAAAAGAAAATGTTGTACAGTTTATTTCCCCTGAATAAAACAAGGGAACTCCCACTTCTGAGAGGTGTTTTATTCAAAAGTTTTCACAGCTCAGACTTGAATTTATTAGGTGCAGTATCACAGTTGCCTGAAATTCTACAGTGGCGCTGTTGCTACACCATCCTATGGACAGCTCTGGTCAGTTGACCATAAACCTTTATAAGATGATGCAGCAACAGCGCCTCTGTACAATTGCAGGCCACTGTGATATTGCACCCAATAAATTCAAGCTTGTGATGTAATAACTTTTTGAATAAAACACCTTTCATCAGTGGGAGTTCCCTTGTTTTACTCAGGGTGCATAATCTGTACAACATATGTTTTTACATTTTAAAGTATTACTATCTCTTTAACTACAGTGGAAAATCATGCATTGTATCACAGTGCACAGAGCTGATATAATGTATCCCACAGCAAACCATTGATACAATGTATCACATAGCACAACAATGCCTCTCACTGCTCAACAGGGATACAATCATACAGCACAAAACTGAAATAATGTATCACAAAGTACAATACTAATACAATGTATAACAACATACAACACATACAGTGTATCACAAAAAAACCTGATGCAATATAAGATACAGAAAGCCACAACAATGATACAACGTATCTCATAGCACAACAGTGATACAATGCATCATACAGATCAAAACTGAAAGAAAAGATCACACAGCACACTGCTGATGTAATGTATAACACTACAACACTAAATGGATACAATGGATCGCAGAGCACAAAAATGATACAGTGTATCACACAGCACAGCTCCGATACAATGTATCAGAAAGAATAAAGTAGTAACAATATATTTCTCTGCAGCCAGGCTAATCAGCAACACAGTTGTTAACCCATTTCATACCCACAATCTGGGCACAAAGAAAAAGGCACAACTGAGAGATGAGCCAACTGCCCCGTAGGGGGGCAATTAACATTTATTTAAAAGGGAATTTAAACCCTTTGTATTTATTTGCAGTGCATTGGGGACATCTCTAGCATTCAAAGGGTTAAACCCCCCCATTTTAGTGATAGGGGATTTAGGAAAGGTTGATTTGACTGTTGTGGTGCAGTTGGTTTGCTCCAGAATTGCACTTCACTAGCCTGATAGATGAGGATGAAAACGCCATATCCACGAAAGAGGAAAAAGTGTAATTCTGGGTCATACCAACTGCACCATAGGGGGGAAGTAAATATTACCCAAAAAACCCCTGTGCTCTAAATGGGGCTCCTCTTGAATGCAAGGGGGAGGTCTGCAATGTGTTACTTTCAATGTGTTGAAGACCTCTTAAGCACTCAAGGGGTTAAAAGCCCCACTTAAATGAATAGGCAGTTCTTTATCCATTTTGTAGTTGGTTTGTTCAAGAATTGCACCTGTTGTGTTTTGTGGAGGAGTCGGTTTATCAGTTTATTCCTTGTGTATCACGTTTACAGACAGATGTGACTTTAAATTCACACAACAGCAATTCCTAATTGTCCAGCAGCGATACTTTAACCCGGTGGGTTCTGGAGAGATCTGCAGAGCATTCCACACACATACTTAAAGGGATAGTAATACTTCGTTTTAACTTTATTTTATTTTGTAGGCATTAAAAATACATGAAGAATGATATAAGTCTTATCTCTCAAACCTTTATGGTTTAAGAGATATTCACAAACAAAGTATCCCCCCCCCTGTTCAACCAGATCAGAAGGGAGGTGCCCAGGTAGACTGCAGAGAGGGACAATCTTCAATTAAGATAATGGAAAAACCTGAAAAACTTGTCAAGGGGGGGGAAGGGATTTCATTGTTTTCATACAAAGAAAATTGTCCCCTTCTGTTATCTGTACTGTCATACAACCAGACTCACATTTGAGAAGAGATGGCTTACACTAGGAAAAAGGGGCAGGGCTTTCATTGTTCTCATAGGAAGAAGATTGTCCCCTGCTGTTATCTGTCTGGTCTATGGACTGGATTCCACATCTGAGAAGAGATGGCTTACACTAGGTAAAAGGGGCAGGGCTTTCATTGTTCTCATAGGAAGAAGATTGTCCCCTGCTGTTATCTGTCTGGTCTATGGACTGGATTCCACATCTGAGAAGAGATGGCTTACACTAGGTAAAAGGGGGGCAGGGCTTTCATTGTTCTCATAGGAAGAAGATTGTCCCCTGCTGTTATCTGTCTGGTCTATGGACTGGATTCCACATCTGAGAAGAGATGGCTTACACGAGGTAAAAGGGGAGGGAGGGGAACTTTGCTTGTGAATATCTCATAAACCATAAAGGTTTGAGAGATAAGACTTATATCGTTCTTCATGTTTTTTTAATGCCTACAAAATAAAATAAAGTTAAAACGAAGTATTACTATCCCTTTAATTCATAGAAGAAAGTCACGCAAACGTCTAATTATGGTCCTCTCTCTCCCTCTAGTGGGAAAACACTGAACTGCATGGAACTGCAAAATTATATGGAACGTGTCAAAGTGAAATCAATGTCTAGGAATAAAGGGCTCTTAAGTCATTTAAACAAATAGCAACCTTTTATTTTGACTTCACATATTCTGCGGATGCATAGTATATAAATTCAAATGCATATAATTTATATTATTATTTCTTTCCTTTCCCAATAATTTATTTTTTATACACTTTTACGTCCCTGACATTGACCTCACGTAGTCGGCTTCCAGGACAGAGACAGAGATCGCAGAAAGTGATCCAATGTAACAAATGTAGCGCAGAGAACACTCAGAGCTGGAGGGACAGTTTTACTTTATTTCTGTAAAAAAATATCCTGGAATTCACCGTCATGAGCATAAAAAGTGTAAAAAAAAATAGGTAGAGATGAAAAATATGTAGGCAATTTGACTTTACATAAGTAAATAGAAAATGACTTTAATGTAAGTACTTACCTAGGTAGGAGTCCATCACACAGCAGTCAGGTGTATCTATATAATTACTGTGTGTAACAGAAGCACTTACCTAGGTAGGAGTCCATCACACAGCAGTCAGGTGTATCTGTATAATTACTGTGTGTAACAGAAGCACTTACCTAGGTAGGAGTCCATCATACAGTAGTCAGGTGTATCTATATAATTACTGTGTGTAACAGAAGCACTTACCTAGGTAGGAGTCCATCACACAGCAGTCAGGTGTATCTATATAATTACTGTGTGTAACAGAAGCACTTACCTAGGTAGTAGTCCATCATACAGCAGTCAGGTGTATCTATATAATTACTGTGTGTAACAGAAGCACTTACCTAGGTAGGAGTCCATCATACAGCAGTCAGGTGTATCTGTATAATTACTGTGTGTAACAGAAGCACTTACCTAGGTAGGAGTTCATCACACAGCAGTCAGGCGTATCTATATTATTACTGTGTTTAACAGAAGCACTTACCTAGGTAGGAGTACATCACACAGCAGTCAGGTGTATATATATATATAATTACTGTGTGTAACAGAAGCACTTACCTAGGTAGGAGTCCATCACGCAGCGGTCAGGTGTATATATATAATTACTGTGTGTAACAGAAGCACTTACCTAGGTAGGAGTCCATCACACAGCAGGCAGGTGTATCTATATAATTACTGTGTGTAACAGAAGCACTTACCTAGGTAGGAGTCCATCACACAGCAGTCAGGTGTATCTGTATAATTACTGTGTGTAACAGAAGCACTTACCTAGGTAGGAGTTCATCACACAGCAGTCAGGCGTATCTATATTATTACTGTGTTTAACAGAAGCACTTACCTAGGTAGGAGTACATCACACAGCAGTCAGGTGTATATATATATATAATTACTGTGTGTAACAGAAGCACTTACCTAGGTAGGAGTCCATCACGCAGCGGTCAGGTGTATATATATAATTACTGTGTGTAACAGAAGCACTTACCTAGGTAGGAGTCCATCACACAGCAGGCAGGTGTATCTATATAATTACTGTGTGTAACAGAAGCACTTACCTAGGTAGGAGTCCGTCACACAGCAGTCAGGTGTATCTATATAAATACTGTGTGTAACAGAAGCACTTACCTAGGTAGGAGTCCATCACACAGCAGTCAGGTGTATCTATATAAATACTGTGTGTAACAGAAGCACTTACCTAGGTAGGAGTCCATCATACAGCAGTCAGGTGTATCTATATAATTACTGTGTGTAACAGAAGCACTTACCTAGGTAGGAGTCCATCACACAGCAGTCAGGTGTATCTATATAAATACTGTGTGTAACAGAAGCACTTACCTAGGTAGGAGTCCATCACACAGCAGTCAGGTGTATGTATATAATTACTGTGTGTAACAGAAGTACTTACCTAGGTAGGAGTCCATCACACAGCAGTCAGGTGTATCTATATAAATACTGTGTGTAACAGAAGCACTTACCTAGGTAGGAGTCCATCATACAGCAGTCAGGTGTATCTATATAATTACTGTGTGTAACAGAAGCACTTACCTAGGTAGGAGTCCATCACACAGCAGTCAGGTGTATCTATATAAATACTGTGTGTAACAGAAGCACTTACCTAGGTAGGAGTCCATCACACAGCAGTCAGGTGTATGTATATAATTACTGTGTGTAACAGAAGCGCTTACCTAGGTAGGAGTCCATCACACAGCAGTCAGGTGTATCTATATAATTACTGTGTGTAACAGAAGTACTTACCTAGGTAGGAGTCCATCACACAGCAGTCAGGTGTATCTATATAATTACTGTGTGTAACAGAAGTACTTACCTAGGTAGGAGTCCATCACACAGCAGTCAGGTGTATCTATATAATTACTGTGTGTAACAGAAGTACTTACCTAGGTAGGAGTCCATCACACAGCAGTCAGGTGTATCTATATAATTACTGTGTGTAACAGAAGCACTTACCTAGGTAGGAGTCCATCACACAGCAGTCAGGTGTATCTATATAATTACTGTGTGTAACAGAAGTACTTACCTAGGTAGGAGTCCATCACACAGTAGTCAGGTGTATCTATATAATTACTGTGTGTAACAGAAGCACTTACCTAGGTAGGAGTCCATCACACAGTAGTCAGGTGTATCTATATAATTACTGTGTGTAACAGAAGCACTTACCTAGGTAGGAGTCCATCATACAGCAGTCAGGTGTATCTATATAATTACTGTGTGTAACAGAAGCACTTACCTAGGTAGGAGTCCATCACACAGCAGTCAGGTGTATCTATATAAATACTGTGTGTAACAGAAGCACTTACCTAGGTAGGAGTCCATCACACAGCAGTCAGGTGTATCTATATAAATACTGTGTGTAACAGAAGCACTTACCTAGGTAGGAGTCCATCATACAGCAGTCAGGTGTATCTATATAATTACTGTGTGTAACAGAAGTACTTACCTAGGTAGGAGTCCAACATACAGCAGTCAGGTGTATCTATATAATTACTGTGTGTAACAGAAGCACTTACCTAGGTAGGAGTCCATCATACAGCAGTCAGGTGTATCTATATAATTACTGTGTGTAACAGAAGCACTTACCTAGGTAGGAGTCCATCACACAGCAGTCAGGTGTATCTATATAAATACTGTGTGTAACAGAAGCACTTACCTAGGTAGGAGTCCATCACACAGCAGTCAGGTGTATCTATATAAATACTGTGTGTAACAGAAGCACTTACCTAGGTAGGAGTCCATCATACAGCAGTCAGGTGTATCTATATAATTACTGTGTGTAACAGAAGTACTTACCTAGGTAGGAGTCCATCACACAGCAGTCAGGTGTATCTATATAATTACTGTGTGTAACAGAAGCACTTACCTAGGTAGGAGTCCATCACACAGCAGTCAGCTGTATCTGTATAATTACTGTGTGTAACAGAAGCACTTACCTAGGTAGGAGTCCATCACACAGCAGTCAGGTGTATCTATATAATTACTGTGTGTAACAGAAGCACTTACCTAGGTAGGAGTCCATCACACAGCAGTCAGGTGTATCTGTATAATTACTGTGTGTAACAGAAGCACTTACCTAGGTAGGAGTCCATCACACAGCAGTCAGGTGTATCTATATAATTACTGTGTGTAACAGAAGCGCTTACCTAGGTAGGAGTCCATCACACAGCAGTCAGGTGTATCTATATAATTACTGTGTGTAACAGAAGCGCTTACCTAGGTAGGAGTCCATCACACAGCAGTCAGGTGTATCTATATAATTACTGTGTGTAACAGAAGCACTTACCTAGGTAGGAGTCCATCACACAGCAGTCAGGTGTATCTATATAATTACTGTGTGTAACAGAAGCGCTTACCTAGGTAGGAGTCCATCACACAGCAGTCAGGCGTATATCTATATAATTACTGTGTGTAACAGAAGTACTTACCTAGGTAGGAGTCCATCACACAGCAGTCAGGTGTATCTATATAATTACTGTGTGTAACAGAAGCGCTTACCTAGGTAGGAGTCCATCACACAGCAGTCAGGTGTATCTATATAATTACTGTGTGTAACAGAAGCACTTACCTAGGTAGGAGTCCATCACACAGCAGTCAGGTGTATCTATATAATTACTGTGTGTAACAGAAGTACTTACCTAGGTAGGAGTCCATCACACAGCAGTCAGGTGTATCTATATAATTACTGTGTGTAACAGAAGCACTTACCTAGGTAGGAGTCCATCACACAGCAGTCAGGTGTATCTATATAATTACTGTGTGTAACAGAAGCACTTACCTAGGTAGGAGTCCATCACACAGCAGTCAGGTGTATCTATATAATTACTGTGTGTGACAGAAGCACTTACCTAGGTAGGAGTCCATCATACAGCAGTCAGGTGTATCTGTATAATTACTGTGTGTAACAGAAGTACTTACCTAGGTAGGAGTCCATCACACAGCAGTCAGGTGTATCTATATAATTACTGTGTGTAACAGAAGCGCTTACCTAGGTAGGAGTCCATCACACAGCAGTCAGGTGTATCTATATAATTACTGTGTGTAACAGAAGTACTTACCTAGGTAGGAGTCCATCACACAGCAGTCAGGTGTATCTATATAATTACTGTGTGTAACAGAAGCACTTACCTAGGTAGGAGTCCATCACACAGCAGTCAGGCGTATCTATATAATTACTGTGTGTAACAGAAGCACTTACCTAGGTAGGAGTCCATCACACAGCAGTCAGGTGTATCTGTATAATTACTGTGTGTGACAGAAGCACTTACCTAGGTAGGAGTCCATCACACAGCAGTCAGGTGTATCTATATAATTACTGTGTGTAACAGAAGCACTTACCTAGGTAGGAGTCCATCACACAGCAGTCAGGTGTATCTATATAATTACTGTGTGTAACAGAAGTACTTACCTAGGTAGGAGTCCATCACACAGCAGTCAGGTGTATCTATATAATTACTGTGTGTAACAGAAGCACTTACCTAGGTAGGAGTCCATCACACAGCAGTCAGGTGTATCTATATAATTACTGTGTGTGACAGAAGCACTTACCTAGGTAGGAGTCCATCATACAGCAGTCAGGTGTATCTGTATAATTACTGTGTGTAACAGAAGTACTTACCTAGGTAGGAGTCCATCACACAGCAGTCAGGTGTATCTATATAATTACTGTGTGTAACAGAAGCACTTACCTAGGTAGGAGTCCATCACACAGCAGTCAGGTGTATCTGTATAATTACTGTATGTGACAGAAGCACTTACCTAGGTAGGAGTCCATCACACAGCAGTCAGGTGTATCTATATAATTACTGTGTGTAACAGAAGCACTTACCTAGGTAGGAGTCCATCACACAGCAGTCAGGTGTATCTATATAATTACTGTGTGTAACAGAAGTACTTACCTAGGTAGGAGTCCATCACACAGCAGTCAGGTGTATCTATATAATTACTGTGTGTAACAGAAGCACTTACCTAGGTAGGAGTCCATCATACAGCAGTCAGGTGTATCTATATAATTACTGTGTGTAACAGAAGCACTTACCTAGGTAGGAGTCCATCACACAGCAGTCAGGTGTATCTATATAATTACTGTGTGTAACAGAAGTACTTACCTAGGTAGGAGTCCATCATACAGCAGTCAGGTGTATCTATATAATTACTGTGTGTAACAGAAGTACTTACCTAGGTAGGAGTCCATCATACAGCAGTCAGGTGTATCTATATAATTACTGTGTGTAACAGAAGTACTTACCTAGGTAGGAGTCCATCACACAGCAGTCAGGTGTATCTATATAATTACTGTGTGTAACAGAAGCACTTACCTAGGTAGGAGTCCATCACACAGCAGTCAGGCGTATCTGTATAATTACTGTGTGTAACAGAAGCACTTACCTAGGTAGAAGTCCATCACACAGCAGTCATGTGTATCTATATAATTACTGTGTGTAACAGAAGCACTTACCTAGGTAGGAGTCCATCACACAGCAGTCAGGCGTATCTATATATTTACTGTGTGTAACAGAAGCACTTACCTAGGTAGAAGTCCAACACACAGCAGTCAGGTGTATATCTATATAATTACTGTGTGTAACAGAAGCACTTACCTAGGTAGGAGTCCATCACACAGCAGTCAGGCGTGTCTATATAATTACTGTGTGTAACAGAAGCACTTACCTAGGTAGGAGTCCATCACACAGCAGTCAGGCGTATCTATATAATTACTGTGTGTAACAGAAGCACTTACCTAGGTAGGAGTCCATCATACAGCAGTCAGGTGTATCTATATAATTACTGTGTGTAACAGAAGTACTTACCTAGGTAGGAGTCCATCATACAGCAGTCAGGTGTATCTATATAATTACTGTGTGTAACAGAAGTACTTACCTAGGTAGGAGTCCATCACACAGCAGTCAGGTGTATCTATATAATTACTGTGTGTAACAGAAGCACTTACCTAGGTAGGAGTCCATCACACAGCAGTCAGGTGTATCTATATAATTACTGTGTGTAACAGAAGCATTTACCTAGGTAGGAGTCCATCACACAGCAGTCAGGTGTATCTGTATAATTACTGTGTGTAACAGAAGTACTTACCTAGGTAGGAGTCCATCATACAGCAGTCAGGTGTATCTCTATAATTACTGTGTGTGACAGAAGCACTTACCTAGGTAGGAGTCCATCACACAGCAGTCAGGTGTATCTATATAATTACTGTGTGTAACAGAAGCACTTACCTAGGTAGGAGTCCATCATACAGCAGTCAGGTGTATCTCTATAATTACTGTGTGTGACAGAAGCACTTACCTAGGTAGGAGTCCATCACACAGCAGTCAGGTGTATCTCTATAATTACTGTGTGTGACAGAAGCACTTACCTAGGTAGGAGTCCATCACACAGCAGTCAGGTGTATATCTATATAATTACTGTGTGTAACAGAAGTACTTACCTAGGTAGGAGCCCATCACACAGCAGTCAGGTGTATCTATATAATTACTGTGTGTGACAGAAGCACTTACCTAGGTAGGAGTCCATCACACAGCAGTCAGGTGTATCTGTATAATTACTGTGTGTAACAGAAGCACTTACCTAGGTAGGAGTCCAACATACAGCAGTCAGGTGTATCTATATAATTACTGTGTATAACAGAAGCACTTACCTAGGTAGGAGTCCATCACACAGCAGTCAGGTGTATCTCTATAATTACTGTGTGTGACAGAAGCACTTACCTAGGTAGGAGTCCATCACACAGCAGTCAGGTGTATCTGTATAATTACTGTGTGTAACAGAAGCACTTACCTAGGTAGGAGTCCATCACACAGCAGTCAGGTGTATCTGTATAATTACTGTGTGTAACAGAAGCACTTACCTAGGTAGGAGTCCAACATACAGCAGTCAGGTGTATCTATATAATTACTGTGTATAACAGAAGCACTTACCTAGGTAGGAGTCCATCACACAGCGGTCAGGTGTATCTATATAATTACTGTGTGTAACAGAAGCACTTACCTAGGTAGGAGTCCATCATACAGCAGTCAGGCGTATCTATATAATTACTGTGTGTAACAGAAGTACTTACCTAGGTAGGAGTCCATCACACAGCAGTCAGGCGTATCTATATAATTACTGTGTGTAACAGAAGCACTTACCTAGGTAGGAGTCCATCATACAGCAGTCAGGTGTATCTGTATAATTACTGTGTGTAACAGAAGCACTTACCTAGGTAGGAGTCCATCACACAGCAGTCAGGCGTATCTGTATAATTACTGTGTGTAACAGAAGCACTTACCTAGGTAGGAGTCCATCACACAGCAGTCAGGTGTATCTATATAATTACTGTGTGTAACAGAAGCACTTACCTAGGTAGGAGTCCATCACACAGCAGTCAGGCGTATCTGTATAATTACTGTGTGTAACAGAAGCACTTACCTAGGTAGGAGTCCATCACACAGCAGTCAGGTGCATCTATATAATTACTGTGTGTAACAGAAGCACTTACCTAGGTAGGAGTCCATCACACATCAGTCAGGTGTATCTATATAATTACTGTGTGTAACAGAAGTACTTACCTAGGTAGGAGTCCATCACACATCAGTCAGGTGTATCTGTATAATTACTGTGTGTAACAGAAGCACTTACCTAGGTAGGAGTCCATCACACATCAGTCAGGTGTATCTATATAATTACTGTGTGTAACAGAAGTACTTACCTAGGTAGGAGTACATCACACAGCAGTCAGGTGTATCTATATAATTACTGTGTGTAACAGAAGCGCTTACCTAGGTAGGAGTCCATCATACAGCAGTCAGGTGTATCTATATAATTACTGTGTGTAACAGAAGCACTTACCTAGATAGGAGTCCATCACACAGCAGTCAGGCGTATCTGTATAATTACTGTGTGTAACAGAAGTACTTACCTAGGTAGGAGTCCATCACACAGCAGTCAGGCGTATCTGTATAATTACTGTGTGTAACAGAAGCACTTACCTAGGTAGGAGTCCATCACACAGCAGTCAGGTGTATCTATATAATTACTGTGTGTAACAGAAGTACTTACCTAGGTAGGAGTCCATCACACAGCAGTCAGGCGTATCTATATAATTACTGTGTGTAACAGAAGCACTTACCTAGGTAGGAGTCCATCACACAGCAGTCAGGCGTATCTGTATAATTACTGTGTGTAACAGAAGCACTTACCTAGGTAGGAGTCCATCACACAGCAGTCAGGTGTATCTATATAATTACTGTGTGTAACAGAAGCACTTACCTAGGTAGGAGTCCATCACACAGCAGTCAGGCGTATCTGTATAATTACTGTGTGTAACAGAAGCACTTACCTAGGTAGGAGTCCATCACACAGCAGTCAGGTGCATCTATATAATTACTGTGTGTAACAGAAGCACTTACCTAGGTAGGAGTCCATCACACATCAGTCAGGTGTATCTATATAATTACTGTGTGTAACAGAAGTACTTACCTAGGTAGGAGTCCATCACACATCAGTCAGGTGTATCTGTATAATTACTGTGTGTAACAGAAGCACTTACCTAGGTAGGAGTCCATCACACATCAGTCAGGTGTATCTATATAATTACTGTGTGTAACAGAAGTACTTACCTAGGTAGGAGTACATCACACAGCAGTCAGGTGTATCTATATAATTACTGTGTGTAACAGAAGCGCTTACCTAGGTAGGAGTCCATCATACAGCAGTCAGGTGTATCTATATAATTACTGTGTGTAACAGAAGCACTTACCTAGATAGGAGTCCATCACACAGCAGTCAGGCGTATCTGTATAATTACTGTGTGTAACAGAAGTACTTACCTAGGTAGGAGTCCATCACACAGCAGTCAGGCGTATCTGTATAATTACTGTGTGTAACAGAAGCACTTACCTAGGTAGGAGTCCATCACACAGCAGTCAGGTGTATCTATATAATTACTGTGTGTAACAGAAGTACTTACCTAGGTAGGAGTCCATCACACAGCAGTCAGGCGTATCTATATAATTACTGTGTGTAACAGAAGCACTTACCTAGGTAGGAGTCCATCATACAGCAGTCAGGCGTATCTATATAATTACTGTGTGTAACAGAAGCACTTACCTAGGTAGGAGTCCATCACACAGCAGTCAGGCGTATCTATATAATTACTGTGTGTAACAGAAGCACTTACCTAGGTAGGAGTCCATCACACAGCAGTCAGGTGTATCTATATTATTACTTTGTGTAACAGAAGTACTTACCTAGGTAGGAGTCCATCACACAGCAGTCAGGCGTATCTGTATAATTACTGTGTGTAACAGAAGCACTTACCTAGGTAGGAGTCCATCACACAGCAGTCAGGTGTATCTATATAATTACTGTGTGTAACAGAAGTACTTACCTAGGTAGGAGTCCATCACACAGCAGTCAGGCGTATCTATATAATTACTGTGTGTAACAGAAGCACTTACCTAGGTAGGAGTCCATCACACAGCAGTCAGGCGTATCTATATAATTACTGTGTGTAACAGAAGCACTTACCTAGGTAGGAGTCCATCACACAGCAGTCAGGTGTATCTATATAATTACTGTGTGTAACAGAAGCACTTACCTAGGTAGGAGTCCATCACACAGCAGTCAGGCGTATCTATATAATTACTGTGTGTAACAGAAGCACTTACCTAGGTAGGAGTCCATCACACAGCGGTCAGGTGTATCTATATAATTACTGTGTGTAACAGAAGCACTTACCTAGGTAGGAGTCCATCACACAGCAGTCAGGCGTATCTGTATAATTACTGTGTGTAACAGAAGCACTTACCTAGGTAGGAGTACATCACACAGCAGTCAGGTGTATCTATATAATTACTGTGTGTAACAGAAGCGCTTACCTAGGTAGGAGTCCATCACACAGCAGTCAGGTGTATCTATATTATTACTTTGTGTAACAGAAGTACTTACCTAGGTAGGAGTCCATCACACAGCAGTCAGGCGTATCTGTATAATTACTGTGTGTAACAGAAGCACTTACCTAGGTAGGAGTCCATCACACAGCAGTCAGGTGTATCTATATAATTACTGTGTGTAACAGAAGTACTTACCTAGGTAGGAGTCCATCACACAGCAGTCAGGCGTATCTATATAATTACTGTGTGTAACAGAAGCACTTACCTAGGTAGGAGTCCATCACACAGCAGTCAGGCGTATCTATATAATTACTGTGTGTAACAGAAGCACTTACCTAGGTAGGAGTCCATCACACAGCAGTCAGGTGTATCTATATAATTACTGTGTGTAACAGAAGCACTTACCTAGGTAGGAGTCCATCACACAGCAGTCAGGCGTATCTATATAATTACTGTGTGTAACAGAAGCACTTACCTAGGTAGGAGTCCATCACACAGCAGTCAGGCGTATCTATATAATTACTGTGTGTAACAGAAGCACTTACCTAGGTAGGAGTCCATCACACAGCGGTCAGGTGTATCTGTATAATTACTGTGTGTAACAGAAGTACTTACCTAGGTAGGAGTCCATCATACAGCAGTCAGGTGTATCTATATAATTACTGTGTGTAACAGAAGTACTTACCTAGGTAGGAGTCCATCATACAGCAGTCAGGTGTATCTATATAATTACTGTGTGTAACAGAAGCACTTACCTAGGTAGGAGTCCATCACACAGCAGTCAGGCGTATCTATATAATTACTGTGTGTAACAGAAGCACTTACCTAGGTAGGAGTCCATCACACAGCAGTCAGGTGTATCTATATAATTACTGTGTGTAACAGAAGCACTTACCTAGGTAGGAGTCCATCACACAGCAGTCAGGTGTATCTATATAATTACTGTGTGTAACAGAAGCACTTACCTAGGTAGGAGTCCATCACACAGCAGTCAGGCGTATCTATATAATTACTGTGTGTAACAGAAGCACTTACCTAGGTAGGAGTCCATCACACAGCAGTCAGGTGTATCTATATAATTACTGTGTGTAACAGAAGCACTTACCTAGGTAGGAGTCCATCACACAGCAGTCAGGTGTATCTGTATAATTACTGTGTGTAACAGAAGCACTTACCTAGGTAGGAGTCCATCATACAGCAGTCAGGCGTATCTGTATAATTACTGTGTGTAACAGAAGCACTTACCTAGGTAGGAGTCCATCACACAGCAGTCAGGTGTATATCTATATAATTACTGTGTGTAACAGAAGCACTTACCTAGGTAGGAGTCCATCACACAGCAGTCAGGTGTATCTGTATAATTACTGTGTGTAACAGAAGCACTTACCTAGGTAGGAGTCCATCACACAGCAGTCAGGCGTATCTGTATAATTACTGTGTGTAACAGAAGCACTTACCTAGGTAGGAGTCCATCATACAGCAGTCAGGTGTATCTATATAATTACTGTGTGTAACAGAAGTACTTACCTAGGTAGGAGTCCATCACACAGCAGTCAGGTATATCTATATAATTACTGTGTGTAACAGAAGTACTTACCTAGGTAGGAGTCCATCATACAGCAGTCAGGTGTATCTATATAATTACTGTGTGTAACAGAAGGACTTACCTAGGTAGGAGTCCATCATACAGCAGTCAGGTGTATCTATATAATTACTGTGTGTAACAGAAGTACTTACCTAGGTAGGAGTCCATCACACAGCAGTCAGGTGTATGTATATAATTACTGTGTGTAACAGAAGTACTTACCTAGGTAGGAGTCCATCACACAGCAGTCAGGTGTATCTATATAATTACTGTGTGTAACAGAAGTACTTACCTAGGTAGGAGTCCATCACACAGCAGTCAGGTGTATCTATATAATTACTGTGTGTAACAGAAGTACTTACCTAGGTAGGAGTCCATCACACAGCAGTCAGGTGTATCTATATAATTACTGTGTGTAACAGAAGTACTTACCTAGGTAGGAGTCCATCATACAGCAGTCAGGTGTATCTATATAATTACTGTGTGTAACAGAAGCACTTACCTAGGTAGGAGTCCATCACACAGCAGTCAGGTGTATCTATATATAATTACTGTGTGTAACAGAAGCACTTACCTAGGTAGGAGTCCATCACACAGCAGTCAGGTGTATCTATATAATTACTGTATGTAACAGAAGCACTTACCTAGGTAGGAGTCCATCACACAGCAGTCAGGCGTATCTATATAATTACTGTGTGTAACAGAAGCACTTACCTAGGTAGGAGTCCATCATACAGCAGTCAGGTGTATCTATAGAATTACTGTGTGTAACAGAAGTACTTACCTAGGTAGGAGTCCATTATACAGCAGTCAGGTATATCTATATAATTACTGTGTGTAACAGAAGTACTTACCTAGGTAGGAGTCCATCACACAGCAGTCAGGCGCATCTATATAATTACTGTGTGTAACAGAAGCACTTACCTAGGTAGGAGTCCATCACACAGCAGTCAGGTGTATCTATATAATTACTGTGTGTAACAGAAGCACTTACCTAGGTAGGAGTCCATCACACAGCAGTCAGGTGTATCTATATAATTACTGTGTGTAACAGAAGTACTTACCTAGGTAGGAGTCCATCACACAGCAGTCAGGTGTATCTATATAATTACTGTGTGTAACAGAAGCACTTACCTAGGTAGGAGTCCATCACACAGCAGTCAGGTGTATCTGTATAATTACTGTGTGTAACAGAAGTACTTACCTAGGTAGGAGTCCATCACACAGCAGTCAGGTGTATCTATATAATTACTGTGTGTAACAGAAGTACTTACCTAGGTAGGAGTCCATCACACAGCAGTCAGGTGTATCTATATAATTACTGTGTGTAACAGAAGCACTTACCTAGGTAGGAGTCCATCATACAGCAGTCAGGTATATCTATATAATTACTGTGTGTAACAGAAGTACTTACCTAGGTAGGAGTCCATCACACAGCAGTCAGGTGTATCTATATAATTACTGTGTGTAACAGAAGCACTTACCTAGGTAGGAGTCCATCACACAGCAGTCAGGTGTATCTGTATAATTACTGTGTGTAACAGAAGTACTTACCTAGGTAGGAGTCCATCACACAGCAGTCAGGTGTATCTATATAATTACTGTGTGTAACAGAAGTACTTACCTAGGTAGGAGTCCATCACACAGCAGTCAGGTGTATCTATATAATTACTGTGTGTAACAGAAGCACTTACCTAGGTAGGAGTCCATCACACAGCAGTCAGGTGTATCTATATAATTACTGTGTGTAACAGAAGCACTTACCTAGGTAGGAGTCCATCATACAGCAGTCAGGTGTATCTGTATAATTACTGTGTGTAACAGAAGTACTTACCTAGGTAGGAGTCCATCACACAGCAGTCAGGTGTATCTATATAATTACTGTGTGTAACAGAAGCACTTACCTAGGTAGGAGTCCATCACACAGCAGTCAGGTGTATCTATATAATTACTGTGTGTAACAGAAGCACTTACCTAGGTAGGAGTCCATCATACAGCAGTCAGGTGTATCTATATAATTACTGTGTGTAACAGAAGGACTTACCTAGGTAGGAGTCCATCACACAGCAGTCAGGCGTATCTATATCATTACTGTGTGTAACAGAAGCACTTACCTAGGTAGGAGTCCATCATACAGCAGTCAGGTGTATCTATATAATTACTGTGTGTAACAGAAGTACTTACCTAGGTAGGAGTCCATCACACAGCAGTCAGGTGTATCTATATAATTACTGTGTGTAACAGAAGTACTTACCTAGGTAGGAGTCCATCACACAGCAGTCAGGTGTATCTATATAATTACTGTGTGTAACAGAAGCACTTACCTAGGTAGGAGTCCATCACACAGCAGTCAGGTGTATATCTATATAATTACTGTGTGTAACAGAAGTACTTACCTAGGTAGGAGTCCATCACACAGCAGTCAGGTGTATCTGTATAATTACTGTGTGTAACAGAAGTACTTACCTAGGTAGGAGTCCATCACACAGCAGTCAGGTGTATCTGTATAATTACTGTGTGTAACAGAAGTACTTACCTAGGTAGGAGTCCATCACACAGCAGTCAGGTGTATCTATATAATTACTGTGTGTAACAGAAGCACTTACCTAGGTAGGAGTCCATCACACAGCAGTCAGGTGTATCTATATAATTACTGTGTGTAACAGAAGCACTTACCTAGGTAGGAGTCCATCATACAGCAGTCAGGTGTATCTATATAATTACTGTGTGTAACAGAAGGACTTACCTAGGTAGGAGTCCATCACACAGCAGTCAGGCGTATCTATATCATTACTGTGTGTAACAGAAGCACTTACCTAGGTAGGAGTCCATCATACAGCAGTCAGGTGTATCTATATAATTACTGTGTGTAACAGAAGTACTTACCTAGGTAGGAGTCCATCACACAGCAGTCAGGTGTATCTATATAATTACTGTGTGTAACAGAAGTACTTACCTAGGTAGGAGTCCATCACACAGCAGTCAGGTGTATCTATATAATTACTGTGTGTAACAGAAGTACTTACCTAGGTAGGAGTCCATCACACAGCAGTCAGGTGTATCTATATAATTACTGTGTGTAACAGAAGCACTTACCTAGGTAGGAGTCCATCATACAGCAGTCAGGTGTATCTATATAATTACTGTGTGTAACAGAAGTACTTACCTAGGTAGGAGTGTATCACACAGCAGTCAGGTGTATCTATATAATTACTGTGTGTAACAGAAGCACTTACCTAGGTAGGAGTCCATCACACAGCAGTCAGGTGTATCTATATAATTACTGTGTGTAACAGAAGTACTTACCTAGGTAGGAGTCCATCATACAGCAGTCAGGTGTATCTATATAATTACTGTGTGTAACAGAAGCACTTACCTAGGTAGGAGTCCATCATACAGCAGTCAGGTGTATCTCTATAATTACTGTGTGTAACAGAAGTACTTACCTAGGTAGGAGTCCATCATACAGCAGTCAGGTATGTCTATATAATTACTGTGTGTAACAGAAGCACTTACCTAGGTAGGAGTCCATCACACAGCAGTCAGGTGTATCTATATAATTACTGTGTGTAACAGAAGCACTTACCTAGGTAGGAGTCCATCACACAGCAGTCAGGTGTATCTATATAATTACTGTGTGTAACAGAAGCACTTACCTAGGTAGGAGTCCATCATACAGCAGTCAGGTGTATCTATATTATTACTGTGTGTAACAGAAGCACTTACCTAGGTAGGAGTCCATCACACAGCGGTCAGGTGTATCTATATAATTACTGTGTGTAACAGAAGCACTTACCTAGGTAGGAGTCCATCACACAGCAGTCAGGTGTATCTATATAATTACTGTGTGTAACAGAAGCACTTACCTAGGTAGGAGTCCATCACACAGCAGTCAGGTGTATCTATATTATTACTGTGTGTAACAGAAGCACTTACCTAGGTAGGAGTCCATCACACAGCAGTCAGGTGTATCTATATAATTACTGTGTGTAACAGAAGCACTTACCTAGGTAGGAGTCCATCACACAGCAGTCAGGTGTATCTATATAATTACTGTGTGTAACAGAAGCACTTACCTAGGTAGGAGTCCATCATACAGCAGTCAGGTGTATCTATATTATTACTGTGTGTAACAGAAGCACTTACCTAGGTAGGAGTCCATCACACAGCGGTCAGGTGTATCTATATAATTACTGTGTGTAACAGAAGCACTTACCTAGGTAGGAGTCCGTCACACAGCAGTCAGGTGTATCTGTATAATTACTGTGTGTAACAGAAGCACTTACCTAGGTAGGAGTCCATCACACAGCAGTCAGGTGTATCTATATAATTACTGTGTGTAACAGAAGCACTTACCTAGGTAGGAGTCCATCACACAGCAGTCAGGTGTATCTATATTATTACTGTGTGTAACAGAAGCACTTACCTAGGTAGGAGTCCATCACACAGCGGTCAGGTGTATCTATATAATTACTGTGTGTAACAGAAGCACTTACCTAGGTAGGAGTCCGTCACACAGCAGTCAGGTGTATCTGTATAATTACTGTGTGTAACAGAAGCACTTACCTAGGTAGGAGTCCATCACACAGCAGTCAGGTGTATCTATATAATTACTGTGTGTAACAGATACACTTACCTAGGTAGGAGTCCATCACACAGCAGTCAGGTGTATCTATATAATTACTGTGTGTAACAGAAGGACTTACCTAGGTAGGAGTCCATCATACAGCAGTCAGGTGTATCTGTATAATTACTGTGTGTAACAGAAGCACTTACCTAGGTAGGAGTCCATCACACAGCAGTCAGGTGTATCTGTATAATTACTGTGTGTAACAGAAGCACTTACGTAGGTAGGAGTCCATCACACAGCAGTCAGGTGTATCTATATAATTACTGTGTGTAACAGAAGCACTTACCTAGGTAGGAGTCCATCACACAGCAGTCAGGTGTATCTGTATAATTACTGTGTGTAACAGAAGCACTTACCTAGGTAGGAGTCCATCACACAGCAGTCAGGTGTATCTATATAATTACTGTGTGTAACAGAAGCACTTACCTAGGTAGGAGTCCATCACACAGCAGTCAGGTGTATCTATATAATTACTGTGTGTAACAGAAGTACTTACCTAGGTAGGAGTCCAACATACAGCAGTCAGGTGTATCTGTATAATTACTGTGTGTAACAGAAGCACTTACCTAGGTAGGAGTCCATCACACAGCGGTCAGGTATATCTATATAATTACTGTGTGTAACAGAAGCACTTACCTAGGTAGGAGTCCATCACACAGCAGTCAGGTGTATCTATATATAATTACTGTGTGTAACAGAAGCACTTACCTAGGTAGGAGTCCATCACACAGCGGTCAGGTGTATCTATATAATTACTGTGTGTAACAGAAGCACTTACCTAGGTAGGAGTCCGTCACACAGCAGTCAGGTGTATCTGTATAATTACTGTGTGTAACAGAAGCACTTACCTAGGTAGGAGTCCATCACACAGCAGTCAGGTGTATCTATATAATTACTGTGTGTAACAGATACACTTACCTAGGTAGGAGTCCATCACACAGCAGTCAGGTGTATCTATATAATTACTGTGTGTAACAGAAGGACTTACCTAGGTAGGAGTCCATCATACAGCAGTCAGGTGTATCTGTATAATTACTGTGTGTAACAGAAGCACTTACCTAGGTAGGAGTCCATCACACAGCAGTCAGGTGTATCTGTATAATTACTGTGTGTAACAGAAGCACTTACGTAGGTAGGAGTCCATCACACAGCAGTCAGGTGTATCTATATAATTACTGTGTGTAACAGAAGCACTTACCTAGGTAGGAGTCCATCACACAGCAGTCAGGTGTATCTGTATAATTACTGTGTGTAACAGAAGCACTTACCTAGGTAGGAGTCCATCACACAGCAGTCAGGTGTATCTATATAATTACTGTGTGTAACAGAAGTACTTACCTAGGTAGGAGTCCATCATACAGTAGTCAGGTGTATCTATATAATTACTGTGTGTAACAGAAGCACTTACCTAGGTAGGAGTCCATCATACAGCAGTCAGGTCTATCTATATAATTACTGTGTGTAACAGAAGGACTTACCTAGGTAGGAGTTCATCACACAGCAGTCAGGTGTATCTATATAATTACTGTGTGTAACAGAAGCACTTACCTAGGTAGGAGTCCATCACACAGCAGTCAGGTGTATCTGTATAATTACTGTGTGTAACAGAAGCACTTACCTAGGTAGGAGTCCATCACACAGCAGTCAGGTGTATCTGTATAATTACTGTGTGTAACAGAAGCACTTACCTAGGTAGGAGTCCATCACACAGCAGTCAGGTGTATCTATATAATTACTGTGTGTAACAGAAGGACTTACCTAGGTAGGAGTCCATCACACAGCAGTCAGATGTATCTATATAATTACTGTGTGTAACAGAAGCACTTACCTAGGTAGGAGTCCATCATACAGCAGTCAGGTGTATGTATATAATTACTGTGTGTAACAGGAGCACTTACCTAGGTAGGAGTCCATCACACAGCAGTCAGGTGTATCTATATAATTACTGTGTGTAACAGAAGCACTTACCTAGGTAGGAGTCCATCATACAGCAGTCAGGTGTATGTATATAATTACTGTGTGTAACAGGAGCACTTACCTAGGTAGGAGTCCATCATACAGCAGTCAGGTGTATGTATATAATTACTGTGTGTAACAGGAGCACTTACCTAGGTAGGAGTCCATCACACAGCAGTCAGGTGTATCTATATAATTACTGTGTGTAACAGAAGCACTTACCTAGGTAGGAGTCCATCATACAGCAGTCAGGTGTATGTATATAATTACTGTGTGTAACAGGAGCACTTACCTAGGTAGGAGTCCATCACACAGCAGTCAGGTGTATCTATATAATTACTGTGTGTAACAGAAGCACTTACCTAGGTAGGAGTCCATCACACAGCAGTCAGGTGTATCTATATAATTACCGTGTGTAACAGAAGCACTTACCTAGGTAGGAGTCCATCATACAGCAGTCAGGTGTATCTGTATAATTACTGTGTGTAACAGAAGCACTTACCTAGGTAGGAGTCCATCACACAGCAGTCAGGTGTATCTGTATAATTACTGTGTGTAACAGAAGCACTTACCTAGGTAGGAGTCCATCATACAGCAGTCAGGTGTATCTGTATAATTACTGTGTGTAACAGAAGCACTTACCTAGGTAGGAGTCCATCACACAGCAGTCAGGTGTATCTGTATAATTACTGTGTGTAACAGAAGCGCTTACCTAGGTAGGGAGTCCATCACACAGCAGTCAGGTGTATCTATATAATTACTGTGTGTAACAGAAGCACTTACCTAGGTAGGAGTCCATCACACAGCAGTCAGGTGTATCTGTATAATTACTGTGTGTAACAGAAGCACTTACCTAGGTAGGAGTCCATCATACAGCAGTCAGGTGTATCTGTATAATTACTGTGTGTAACAGAAGGACTTACCTAGGTCGGAGTCCATCACACAGCAGTCAGGTGTATCTATATAATTACTGTGTGTAACAGAAGCACTTACCTGGGTAGGAGTCCATCACACAGCAGTCAGGTGTATCTATATAATTACTGTGTGTAACAGAAGCACTTACCTAGGTAGGAGTCCATCACACAGCAGTCAGGTGTATCTGTATAATTACTGTGTATAACAGAAGCACTTACCTAGGTAGGAGTCCATCACACAGCAGTCAGGTGTATCTGTATAATTACTGTGTATAACAGAAGCACTTACCTAGGTAGGAGTCCATCATACAGCAGTCAGGTGTATCTGTATAATTACTGTGTGTAACAGAAGCACTTACCTAGGTAGGAGTCCATCACACAGCAGTCAGGTGTATCTATATTATTACTGTGTGTAACAGAAGCACTTACCTAGGTAGGAGTCCATCACACAGCAGTCAGGTGTATCTATATAATTACTGTGTGTAACAGAAGCACTTACCTAGGTAGGAGTCCATCACACAGCAGTCAGGTGTATCTATATAATTACTGTGTGTAACAGAAGCACTTACCTAGGTAGGAGTCCATCATACAGCAGTCAGGTGTATCTGTATAATTACTGTGTGTAACAGAAGGACTTACCTAGGTCGGAGTCCATCACACAGCAGTCAGGTGTATCTATATAATTACTGTGTGTAACAGAAGCACTTACCTGGGTAGGAGTCCATCACACAGCAGTCAGGTGTATCTATATAATTACTGTGTGTAACAGAAGCACTTACCTAGGTAGGAGTCCATCACACAGCAGTCAGGTGTATCTGTATAATTACTGTGTATAACAGAAGCACTTACCTAGGTAGGAGTCCATCACACAGCAGTCAGGTGTATCTGTATAATTACTGTGTATAACAGAAGCACTTACCTAGGTAGGAGTCCATCATACAGCAGTCAGGTGTATCTGTATAATTACTGTGTGTAACAGAAGCACTTACCTAGGTAGGAGTCCATCACACAGCAGTCAGGTGTATCTATATTATTACTGTGTGTAACAGAAGCACTTACCTAGGTAGGAGTCCATCACACAGCAGTCAGGTGTATCTATATAATTACTGTGTGTAACAGAAGCACTTACCTAGGTAGGAGTCCATCACACAGCAGTCAGGTGTATCTGTATAATTACTGTGTATAACAGAAGCACTTACCTAGGTAGGAGTCCATCATACAGCAGTCAGGTGTATCTGTATAATTACTGTGTGTAACAGAAGCACTTACCTAGGTAGGAGTCCATCACACAGCAGTCAGGTGTATCTATATTATTACTGTGTGTAACAGAAGCACTTACCTAGGTAGGAGTCCATCACACAGCAGTCAGGTGTATCTATATAATTACTGTGTGTAACAGAAGCACTTACCTAGGTAGGAGTCCATCACACAGCAGTCAGGTGTATCTATATAATTACTGTGTGTAACAGAAGTACTTACCTAGGTAGGAGTCCATCACACAGCAGTCAGGCGTATCTATATAATTACTGAGTGTAACAGAAGCACTTACCTAGGTAGGAGTCCGTCACACAGCAGTCAGGCGTATCTATATAATTACTGTGTGTAACAGAAGTACTTACCTAGGTAGGAGTCCATCACACAGCAGTCAGGTATATCTATATAATTACTGTGTGTAACAGAAGCACTTACCTAGGTAGGAGTCCATCACACAGCAGTCAGGCGTATCTATATAATTACTGTGTGTAACAGAAGCACTTACCTAGGTAGGAGTCCATCACACAGCAGTCAGGTGTATCTATATAATTACTGTGTGTAACAGAAGCACTTACCTAGATAGGAGTCCATCACACAGCAGTCAGGTGTATCTGTATAATTACTGTGTGTGACAGAAGTACTTACCTAGGTAGGAGTCCATCACACAGCAGTCAGATGTATCTATATAATTACTGTGTGTAACAGAAGCACTTACCTAGGTAGGAGTCCATCATACAGCAGTCAGGTGTATATATATATAATTACTGTGTGTAACAGAAGCACTTACCTAGGTAGGAGTCCATCATACAGCAGTCAGGCGTATCTATATAATTACTGTGTGTAACAGAAGCACTTACCTAGGTAGGAGTCCATCATACAGCAGTCAGGTGTATCTATATAATTACTGTGTGTAGCAGAAGCACTTACCTAGGTAGGAGTCCATCATACACCAGTCAGGCGTATCTATATAATTACTGTGTGTAACAGAAGCACTTACCTAGATAGGAGTCCATCACACAGCAGTCAGGTGTATCTGTATAATTACTGTGTGTGACAGAAGTACTTACCTAGGTAGGAGTCCATCACACAGCAGTCAGATGTATCTATATAATTACTGTGTGTAACAGAAGCACTTACCTAGGTAGGAGTCCATCATACAGCAGTCAGGTGTATATATATATAATTACTGTGTGTAACAGAAGCACTTACCTAGGTAGGAGTCCATCACACAGCAGTCAGGTGTATCTATATAATTACTGTGTGTAACAGAAGCACTTACCTAGATAGGAGTCCATCACACAGCAGTCAGGTGTATCTGTATAATTACTGTGTGTGACAGAAGTACTTACCTAGGTAGGAGTCCATCACACAGCAGTCAGATGTATCTATATAATTACTGTGTGTAACAGAAGCACTTACCTAGGTAGGAGTCCATCATACAGCAGTCAGGTGTATATATATATAATTACTGTGTGTAACAGAAGCACTTACCTAGGTAGGAGTCCATCATACAGCAGTCAGGCGTATCTATATAATTACTGTGTGTAACAGAAGCACTTACCTAGGTAGGAGTCCATCATACAGCAGTCAGGTGTATCTATATAATTACTGTGTGTAGCAGAAGCACTTACCTAGGTAGGAGTCCATCATACACCAGTCAGGCGTATCTATATAATTACTGTGTGTAACAGAAGCACTTACCTAGATAGGAGTCCATCACACAGCAGTCAGGTGTATCTGTATAATTACTGTGTGTGACAGAAGTACTTACCTAGGTAGGAGTCCATCACACAGCAGTCAGATGTATCTATATAATTACTGTGTGTAACAGAAGCACTTACCTAGGTAGGAGTCCATCATACAGCAGTCAGGTGTATATATATATAATTACTGTGTGTAACAGAAGCACTTACCTAGGTAGGAGTCCATCATACAGCAGTCAGGCGTATCTATATAATTACTGTGTGTAACAGAAGCACTTACCTAGGTAGGAGTCCATCATACAGCAGTCAGGTGTATCTATATAATTACTGTGTGTAGCAGAAGCACTTACCTAGGTAGGAGTCCATCATACACCAGTCAGGCGTATCTATATAATTACTGTGTGTAACAGAAGCACTTACCTAGGTAGGAGTCCATCATACAGCAGTCAGGTGTATCTGTATAATTACTGTGTGTAACAGAAGCACTTACCTAGATAGGAGTCCATCACACAGCAGTCAGGTGTATCTGTATAATTACTGTGTGTGACAGAAGTACTTACCTAGGTAGGAGTCCATCACACAGCAGTCAGGTGTATCTGTATAATTACTGTGTGTAACAGAAGCACTTACCTAGGTAGGAGTCCATCACACAGCAGTCAGGTGTATCTATATAATTACTGTGTGTAACAGAAGTACTTACCTAGGTAGGAGTCCATCACACAGCAGTCAGGTATATCTATATAATTACTGCGTGTAACAGAAGCACTTACCTAGGTAGGAGTCCATCACACAGCAGTCAGGTGTATTTATATAATTACTGTGTGTAACAGAAGTACTTACCTAGGTAGGAGTACATCACACAGCAGTCAGGTGTATCTATATAATTACTGTGTGTATCAGAAGCACTTACCTAGGTAGGAGTCCATCACACAGCAGTCAGGTGTATCTATATAATTACTGTGTGTAACAGAAGCACTTACCTAGGTAGGAGTCCATCACACAGCAGTCAGGTGTATCTGTATAATTACTGTGTGTAACAGAAGCACTTACCTAGGTAGGAGTCCATCACACAGCAGTCAGGTGTATCTGTATAATTACTGTGTGTAACAGAAGCACTTACCTAGGTAGGAGTCCATCACACAGCAGTCAGGTGTATCTATATAATTACTGTGTGTAACAGAAGTACTTACCTAGGTAGGAGTCCATCATACAGCAGTCAGGTGTATCTGTATAATTACTGTGTGTAACAGAAGCACTTACCTAGGTAGGAGTCCATCACACAGCAGTCAGATGTATATCTATATAATTACTGTGTGTAACAGAAGCACTTACCTAGGTAGGAGTCCATCACACAGCAGTCAGATGTATATCTATATAATTACTGTGTGTAACAGAAGCACTTACCTAGGTAGGAGTCCATCACACAGCAGTCAGATGTATATCTATATAATTACTGTGTGTAACAGAAGCACTTACCTAGGTAGGAGTCCACCATCAGCAGTCAGGTGTATCTATATAATTACTGTGTGTAACAGAAGCACTTACCTAGGTAGGAGTCCATCACACAGCAGTCAGGTGTATCTATATAATTACTGTGTGTAACAGAAGCACTTACCTAGGTAGGAATCCATCACACAGCAGTCAGGTGTATCTATATAATTACTGTGTGTAACAGAAGCACTTACCTAGGTAGGAGTCCATCACACAGCAGTCAGGTGTATCTATATAATTACGTGTGTAACAGAAGCACTTACCTAGGTAGGAGTCCATCACACAGCAGTCAGGTGTATCTGTATAATTACTGTGTGTAACAGAAGCACTTACCTAGGTAGGAATCCATCACACAGCAGTCAGGTGTATCTGTATAATTACTGTGTGTAACAGAAGCACTTACCTAGGTAGGAGTCCATCACACAGCAGTCAGGTGTATCTGTATAATTACTGTGTGTAACAGAAGCACTTACCTAGGTAGGAGTCCATCACACAGCAGTCAGGTGTATCTGTATAATTACTGTGTGTAACAGAAGCACTTACGTAGGTAGGAGTCCATCACACAGCAGTTCAGGTGTATCTATATAATTACTGTGTGTAACAGAAGCACTTACCTAGGTAGGAGTCCATCACACAGCAGTCAGGTGTATCTATATAATTACTGTGTGTAACAGAAGTACTTACCTAGGTAGGAGTCCATCATACAGTAGTCAGGTGTATCTATATAATTACTGTGTGTAACAGAAGCACTTACTTAGGTAGGAGTCCATCATACAGCAGTCAGGTCTATCTATATAATTACTGTGTGTAACAGAAGGACTTACCTAGGTAGGAGTTCATCACACAGCAGTCAGGTGTATCTATTAATTACTGTGTGTAACAGAAGCACTTACCTAGGTAGGAGTCCATCACACAGCAGTCAGGTGTATCTGTATAATTACTGTGTGTAACAGAAGCACTTACCTAGGTAGGAGTCCATCACACAGCAGTCAGGTGTATCTGTATAATTACTGTGTGTAACAGAAGCACTTACCTAGGTAGGAGTCCATCACACAGCAGTCAGGTGTATCTATATAATTACTGTGTGTAACAGAAGCACTTACCTAGGTAGGAGTCCATCACACAGCAGTCAGGTGTATCTGTATAATTACTGTGTGTAACAGAAGCACTTACCTAGGTAGGAGTCCATCAGACAGCAGTCAGGTGTATCTATATAATTACTGTGTGTAACAGAAGTACTTACCTAGGTAGGAGTCCCATCATACAGTAGTCAGGTGTATCTATATAATTACTGTGTGTAACAGAAGCACTTACCTAGGTAGGAGTCCGTCACACAGCAGTCAGGTGTATCTGTATAATTACTGTGTGTAACAGAAGCACTTACCTAGGTAGGAGTCCATCACACAGCAGTCAGGTGTATCTGTATAATTACTGTGTGTAACAGAAGCACTTACCTAGGTAGGAGTCCATCACACAGCAGTCAGGTGTATCTGTATAATTACTGTGTGTAACAGAGCACTTACCTAGGTAGGAGTCCATCACACAGCAGTCAGGTGTATCTGTATAATTACTGTGTGTAACAGAAGCACTTACGTAGGTAGGAGTCCATCACACAGCAGTCAGGTGTATCTATATAATTACTGTGTGTAACAGAAGCACTTACCTAGGTAGAGTCCATCACACAGCAGTCAGGTGTACTATATAATTACTGTGTGTAACAGAAGTACTTACCTAGGTAGGAGTCCTCATACAGCAGTCAGGTGTATCTATATAATTACTGTGTGTAACAGAAGCACTTACCTAGGTAGGAGTCCATCATACAGTAGTCAGGTGTATCTATATAATTACTGTGTGTAACAGAAGCACTTACCTAGGTAGGAGTCCATCATACAGCAGTCAGGGTCTATCTATATAATTACTGTGTGTAACAGAAGGACTTACCTAGGTAGGAGTTCATCACACAGCAGTCAGGTGTATCTATATAATTACTGTGTGTAACAGAAGCACTTACCTAGGTAGGAGTCCATCACACAGCAGTCAGGGTATCTGTATAATTACTGTGTGTAACAGAAGCACTTACCTAGGTAGGAGTCCATCACACAGCAGTCAGGTGTATCTGTATAATTACTGTGTAACAGAAGCACTTACCTAGGTAGGAGTCCATCACACAGCAGTCAGGTGTATCTATATAATTACTGTGTGTAACAGAAGGACTTACCTAGGTAGGAGTCCATCACACAGCAGTCAGGTGTATCTATATAATTACTGTGTGTAACAGAAGCACTTACCTAGGTAGGAGTCCATCATACAGCAGTCAGGTGTATGTATATAATTACTGTGTGTAACAGGAGCACTTACCTAGGTAGGAGTCCATCACACAGCAGTCAGGTGTATCTATATAATTACTGGTGTGTAACAGAAGCACTTACCTAGGTAGGAGTCCATCATACAGCAGTCAGGTGTATGTATATAATTACTGTGTGTAACAGGAGCACTTACCTAGGTAGGAGTCCATCATACAGCAGTCAGGTGTATGTATATAATTACTGTGTGTAACAGGAGCACTTACCTAGGTAGGAGTCCATCACACAGCAGTCAGGTGTATCTATATAATTACTGTGTGTAACAGAAGCACTTACCTAGGTAGGAGTCCATCATACAGCAGTCAGGTGTATGTATATAATTACTGTGTGTAACAGGAGCACTTACCTAGGTAGGAGTCCATCACACAGCAGTCAGGTGTATCTATATAATTACTGTGTGTAACAGAAGCACTTACCTAGGTAGGAGTCCATCACACAGCAGTCAGGTGTATCTATATAATTACCGTGTGTAACAGAAGCACTTACCTAGGTAGGAGTCCATCATACAGCAGTCAGGTGTATCTGTATAATTACTGTGTGTAACAGAAGCACTTACCTAGGTAGGAGTCCATCACACAGCAGTCAGGTGTATCTGTATAATTACTGTGTGTAACAGAAGCACTTACCTAGGTAGGAGTCCATATACAGCAGTCAGGTGTATCTGTATAATTACTGTGTGTAACAGAAGCACTTACCTAGGTAGGAGTCCATCACACAGCAGTCAGGTGTATCTGTATAATTACTGTGTGTAACAGAAGCGCTTACCTAGGTAGGAGTCCATCACACAGCAGTCAGGTGTATCTATATAATTACTGTGTGTAACAGAAGCACTTACCTAGGTAGGAGTCCATCACACAGCAGTCAGGTGTATCTGTATAATTACTGTGTGTAACAGAAGCACTTACCTAGGTAGGAGTCCATCATACAGCAGTCAGGTGTATCTGTATAATTACTGTGTGTAACAGAAGGACTTACCTAGGTCGGAGTCCATCACACAGCAGTCAGGTGTATCTATATAATTACTGTGTGTAACAGAAGCACTTACCTGGGTAGGAGTCCATCACACAGCAGTCAGGTGTATTCTATATAATTACTGTGGTGTAACAGAAGCACTTACCTAGGTAGGAGTCCATCACACAGCAGTCAGGTGTATCTGTATAATTACTGTGTATAACAGAAGCACTTACCTAGGTAGGAGTCCATCACACAGCAGTCAGGTGTATCTGTATAATTACTGTGTATAACAGAAGCACTTACCTAGGTAGGAGTCCATCATACAGCAGTCAGGTGTATCTGTATAATTACTGTGTGTAACAGAAGCACTTACCTAGGTAGGAGTCCATCACACAGCAGTCAGGTGTATCTATATTATTACTGTGTGTAACAGAAGCATCTACCTAGGTAGGAGTCCATCACACAGCAGTCAGGTGTATCTATATAATTACTGTGTGTAACAGAAAGCACTTACCTAGGTAGGAGTCCATCACACAGCAGTCAGGTGTATCTATATAATTACTGTGTGTAACAGAAGCACTTACCTAGGTAGGAGTCCATCATACAGCAGTCAGGTGTATCTGTATAATTACTGTGTGTAACAGAAGGACTTACCTAGGTCGGAGTCCATCACACAGCAGTCAGGTGTATCTATATAATTACTGTGTGTAACAGAAGCACTTACCTGGGTAGGAGTCCATCACACAGCAGTCAGGTGTATCTATATAATTACTGTGTGTAACCAGAAGCACTTACCTAGGTAGGAGTCCATCACACAGCAGTCAGGTGTATCTGTATAATACTGTGTATAACAGAAGCACTTACCTAGGTAGGAGTCCATCACACAGCAGTCAGGTGTATCTGTATAATTACTGTGTATAACAGAAGCACTTACCTAGGTAGGAGTCCATCATACAGCAGTCAGGTGTATCTGTATAATTATGTGTGTAACAGAAGCACTTACCTAGGTAGGAGTCCATCACACAGCAGTCAGGTGTATCTATATTATTACTGTGTGTAACAGAAGCACTTACCTAGGTAGGAGTCCATCACACAGCAGTCAGGTGTATCTATATAATTACTGTGTGTAACAGAAGCACTTACCTAGGTAGGAGTCCATCACACAGCAGTCAGGTGTATCTGTATAATTACTGTGTATAACAGAAGCACTTACCTAGGTAGGAGTCCATCATACAGCAGTCAGGTGTATCTGTATAATTACTGTGTGTAACAGAAGCACTTACCTAGGTAGGAGTCCATCACACAGCAGTCAGGTGTATCTATATTATTACTGTGTGTAACAGAAGCACTTACCTAGGTAGGAGTCCATCACACAGCAGTCAGGTGTATCTATATAATTACTGTGTGTAACAGAAGCACTTACCTAGGTAGGAGTCCATCACACAGCAGTCAGGTGTATCTATATAATTACTGTGTGTAACAGAAGTACTTACCTAGGTAGGAGTCCATCACACAGCAGTCAGGCGTATCTATATAATTACTGTGTGTAACAGAAGCACTTACCTAGGTAGGAGTCCGTCACACAGCAGTCAGGCGTATCTATATAATTACTGTGTGTACAGAAGTACTTACCTAGGTAGGAGTCCATCACACAGCAGTCAGGTATATCTATATAATTACTGTGTGTAACAGAAGCACTTACCTAGGTAGGAGTCCATCACACAGCAGTCAGGCGTATCTATATAATTACTGTGTGTAACAGAAGCACTTACCTAGGTAGGAGTCCATCATACAGCAGTCAGGTGTATCTGTATAATTACTGTGTGTAACAGAAGCACTTACCTAGGTAGGAGTCCATCACACAGCAGTCAGGTGTATCTAATATAATTACTGTGTGTAACAGAAGCACTTACCTAGATAGGAGTCCATCACACAGCAGTCAGGTGTATCTGTATAATTACTGTGTGTGACAGAAGTACTTACCTAGTTAGAGTCCATCACACAGCAGTCAGATGTATCTATATAATTACTGTGTGTAACAGAAGCATTACCTAGGTAGGAGTCCATCATACAGCAGTCAGGTGTATATATATATAATTACTGTGTGTAACAGAAGCACTTACCTAGGTAGGAGTCCATCATACAGCAGTCAGGCGTATCTATATAATTTACTGTGTGTAACAGAAGCACTTACCTAGGTAGGAGTCCATCATACAGCAGTCAGAGTGTATCTATATAATTTACTGTGTGTAGCAGAAGCACTTACCTAGGTAGGAGTCCATCATACACCAGTCAGGCGTATCTATATAATTACTGTGTGTAACAGAAGCACTTACCTAGATAGGAGTCCATCACACAGCAGTCAGGTGTATCTGTATAATTACTGTGTGTGACAGAAGTACTTACCTAGGTAGGAGTCCATCACACAGCAGTCAGATGTCATCTATATAATTACTGTGTGTAACAGAAGCACTTACCTAGGTAGGAGTCCATCATACAGCAGTCAGGTGTATATATATATAATTACTGTGTGTAACAGAAGCACTTACCTAGGTAGGAGTCCATCATACAGCAGTCAGGCGTATCTATATAATTACTGTGTGTAACAGAAGCACTTACCTAGGTAGGAGTCCATCATACAGCAGTCAGGTGTATCTATATAATTACTGTGTGTAGCAGAAGCACTTACCTAGGTAGGAGTCCATCAACACCAGTCAGGCGTATCTATATAATTACTGTGTTAACAGAAGCACCTTACCTAGGTAGAGTCCATCATACAGCAGTCAGGTGTATCTGTATAATTACTGTGTGTAACAGAAGCACTTACCTAGATAGGAGTCCATCACACAGCAGTCAGGTGTATCTGTATAATTACTGTGTGTGACAGAAGTACTTACCTAGGTAGGAGTCCATCACACAGCAGTCAGGTGTATCTGTATAATTACTGTGTGTAACAGAAGCACTTACCTAGGTAGGAGTCCATCACACAGCAGTCAGGTGTATCTATATAATTACTGTGTGTAACAGAAGTACTTACCTAGGTAGGAGTCCATCACACAGCAGTCAGGTATATCTATATAATTACTGCGTGTAACAGAAGCACTTACCTAGGTAGGAGTCCATCACACAGCAGTCAGGTGTATTTATATAATTACTGTGTGTAACAGAAGTACTTCCTAGGTAGGAGTACATCACACAGCAGTCAGGTGTATCTATATAATTACTGTGTGTATCAGAAGCACTTACCTAGGTAGGAGTCCATCACACAGCAGTCAGGGTTATCTATATAATTACTGTGTGTAACAGAAGCACTTACCTAGGTAGGAGTCCATCACACAGCAGTCAGGTGTATCTGTATAATTACTGTGTGTAACAGAAGCACTTACCTAGGTAGGAGTCCATCACACAGCAGTCAGGTGTATCTGTATAAATTACTGTGTGTAACAGAAGCACTTACCTAGGTAGGAGTCCATCACACAGCAGTCTGGTGTATCTATATAATTACTGTGTGTAACAGAAGTACTTACTAGGTAGGAGTCCATCATACAGCAGTCAGGTGTATCTGTATAATTACTGTGTGTAACAGAAGCACTTACCTAGGTAGGAGTCCATCACACAGCAGTCAGATGTATATCTATATAATTACTGTGTGTAACAGAAGCACTTACCTAGGTAGGAGTCCTCACACAGCAGTCAGATGTATATCTATATAATTATGTGTGTAACAGAAGCACTTACCTAGGTAGGAGTCCATCACACAGCAGTCAGATGTATATCTATATAATTACTGTCTGTGTAACAGAAGCACTTACCTAGGTAGGAGTCCACCATACAGCAGTCAGGTGTATCTATATAATTACTGTGTGTAACAGAAGCACTTACCTAGGTAGGAGTCCATCACACAGCAGTCAGGTGTATCTATATAATTACTGTGTGTAACAGAAGTACTTACCTAGGTAGGAATCCATCACACAGCAGTCAGGTGTATCTATATAATTACTGTGTGTAACAGAAGCACTTACCTAGGTAGGAGTCCATCACACAGCAGTCAGGTGTATCTATATAATTACCGTGTGTAACAGAAGCACTTACCTAGGTAGGAGTCCATCACACAGCAGTCAGGTGTATCTGTATAATTACTGTGTGTAACAGAAGCACTTACCTAGGTAGGAATCCATCACACAGCAGTCAGGTGTATCTGTATAATTACTGTGTGTAACAGAAGCACTTACCTAGGTAGGAGTCCATCACACAGCAGTCAGGTGTATCTATATAATTACTGTGTGTAATAGAAGCACTTACCTAGGTAGGAGTCCATCACACAGCAGTCAGGCGTATCTATATAATTACTGTGTGTAACAGAAGCACTTACCTAGGTAGGAGTCCATCACACAGCGGTCAGGCGTATCTATATAATTACTGTGTGTAACAGAAGTACTTACCTAGGTAGGAGTCCATCACACAGCAGTCAGGTGTATCTATATAATTACTGTGTGTAACAGAAGCACTTACCTAGGTAGGAGTCCATCACACAGCAGTCAGGCGTATCTATATAATTACTGTGTGTAACAGAAGCACTTACCTAGGTAGGAGTCCATCATACAGCAGTCAGGCGTATCTATATAATTACTGTGTGTAACAGAAGCACTTACCTAGGTAGGAGTCCATCACACAGCAGTCAGGTGTATCTATATAATTACTGTGTGTAATAGAAGCACTTACCTAGGTAGGAGTCCATCACACAGCGGTCAGGCGTATCTATATAATTACTGTGTGTAACAGAAGCACTTACCTAGGTAGGAGTCCATCACACAGCAGTCAGGTGTATCTATATAATTACTGTGTGTAACAGAAGCACTTACCTAGGTAGGAGTCCATCACACAGCAGTCAGGTGTATCTATATCATTACTGTGTGTAACAGAAGTACTTACCTAGGTAAGAGTCCATCACACAGCAGTCAGGTGTATCTATATCATTACTGTGTGTAACAGAAGTACTTACCTAGGTAGGAGTCCATCACACAGCAGTCAGGTATATATATCTATATAATTACTGTGTGTAACAGAAGCACTTACCTAGTTAGGAGTCCATCATACAGCAGTCAGGTGTATCTATATAATTACTGTGTGTAACAGAAGCACTTACCTAGGTAGGAGTCCATCACACAGCAGTCAGGTGTATCTATATCATTACTGTGTGTAACAGAAGCACTTACCTAGTAGGAGTCCATCACACAGCAGTCAGGTGTATATCTATATAATTACTGTGTGTAACAGAAGCACTTACCTAGGTAGGAGTCCATCACACAGCAGTCAGGTGTATCTATATAATTACTGTGTGTAACAGAAGTACTTACCTAGGTAGGAGTCCATCACACAGCAGTCAGGTGTATCTATATAATTACTGTGTGTAACAGAAGCACTACCTAGGTAGGAGTCCATCACACAGCAGTCAGGCGTATCTATATAATTACTGTGTGGTAACAGAAGCACTTACCTAGGTAGGAGTCCATCATACAGCGGTCAGGTGTATCTATATAATTACTGTGTGTAACAGAAGGTCTTACCTAGGTAGGAGTCCATCATACAGCAGTCAGGTGTATCTATATAATTACTGTGTGTAACAGAAGCACTTACCTAGGTAGGAGTCCATCACACAGCAGTCAGGCGTATCTATACAATTACTGTGTGTAACAGAAGCACTTACCTAGGTAGGAGTCCATCACACAGCAGTCAGGTGTATCTATATAATTACTGTGTGTAACAGAAGCACTTACCTAGGTAGGAGTCCATCACACAGCAGTCAGGTGTATCTATATAATTACTGTGTGTAACAGAAGCACTTACCTAGGTAGGAGTCCATCACACAGCGGTCAGGTGTATCTATATAATTACTGTGTGTAACAGAAGCACTTACCTAGGTAGGAGTCCATCACACAGCAGTCAGGTGTATATCTATATAATTACTGTGTGTAACAGAAGCACTTACCTAGGTAGGAGTCCATCATACAGCAGTCAGGTGTATCTATATAATTACTGAGTGCTAACAGAAGCACTTACCTAGGTAGGAGTCCATCACACAGCAGTCAGGCGTATCTATATAATATTGTGTGTAACAGAAGCACTTACCTAGGTAGGAGTCCATCACACAGCAGTATGGTGTATCTATATAATTACTGTGTGTAACAGAAGCACTTACCTAGGTAGGAGTCCATCACACAGCAGTCAGGTGTATCTGTATAATTACTGTGTGTAACAGAAGCACTTACCTAGGTAGGAGTCCATCACACAGCAGTCAGGTGTATCTGTATAATTACTGTGTGTAACAGAAGCACTTACCTAGGTAGGAGCCCATCACACAGCAGTCAGGTGTATCTATATAATTACTGTGTGTAACAGAAGCACTTACCTAGGTAGGAGTCCATCACACAGCGGTCAGGTGTATCTATATAATTACTGTGTGTAACAGAAGCACTTACCTAGGTAGGAGTCCATCACACAGCAGTCAGGTGTATATTCTATATAATTACTGTGTGTAACAGAAGCCACTTACCTAGGTAGGAGTCCATCATACAGCAGTCAGGTGTATCTATATAATTACTGTGTGTAACAGAAGCACTTACCTAGGTAGAAGTCCATCACACAGCAGTCAGGTGTATCTATATAATTACTGTGTGTAACAGAAGCACTTACCTAGGTAGGAGTCCATCACACAGCAGTATGGTGTATCTATATAATTACTGTGTGTAACAGAAGCACTTACCTAGGTAGGAGTCCATCACACAGCAGTCAGGTGTATCTGTATAATTACTGTGTGTAACAGAAGCACTTACCTAGGTAGGAGCCCATCACACAGCAGTCAGGTGTAATCTATATTAATTACTGTGTGTAACAGAAGCACTTACCTAGGTAGGAGTCCATCAAACAGCAGTCAGGTGTATCTATATATTACTGTGTGTAACAGAAGCACTTACCTAGTAGGAGTCCATCACACAGCAGTCAGGTGTATATCTATATCATTACTGTGTGTAACAGAAGCACTTACCTAGGTAGGAGTCCATCACACAGCGGGTCAGGTGTATCTATATAATTACTGTGTGTAACAGAAGCACTTACCTAGGTAGGAGTCCATCATACAGCAGTCAGGTGTATAATCTATATAATTACTGTGTGTAAACAGAAGCACTTACCTAGGTAGGAGTCCATCATACAGCAGTCAGGTGTATCTATATAATTACTGTGTGTAACAGAAGCACTTACCTAGGTAGGAGTCCATCACACAGCAGTCAGGTGTATCTGTATAATTACTGTGTGTAACAGAAGCACTTACCTAGGTAGGAGCCCATCACACAGCAGTCAGGTGTATCTATATAATTACTGTGTGTAACAGAAGCACTTACCTAGGTAGGAGTCCATCATACAGCAGTCAGGTGTATCTATATAATTACTGTGTGTAACAGAAGCACTTACCTAGGTAGGAGTCCATCACACAGCAGTCAGGTGTATATCTATATAATTACTGTGTGTAACAGAAGCACTTACCAAGGTAGGAGTCCATCATAACAGCAGTCAGGTGTATCTATATAATTACTGTGTGTAACAGAAGCACTTACTAGGTAGGAGTCCATCACACAGCAGTCAGGCGTATCTATATAATTACTGTGTGTAACAGAAGTACTTACCTAGGTAGGAGTCCAATCATACAGCAGTCAGGCGTATATCTATATAATTACTATGTGTAACAGAAGCACTTACCTAGGTAGGAGTCCATCATACAGCAGTCAGGCGTATCTATATAATTACTGTGTGTAACAGAAGCACTTACCTAGGAGGAGTCCACTTCACACAGCAGTCAGGTGTATCTATATAATTACTGTGTGTAACAGAAGTACTACCTAGGTAGGAGTCCATCCATACAGCAGTCAGGCGTATCTATATAATTACTTAGTGTAACAGAAGCACTTACCTAGGTAGGAGTCCATCACACAGCGGTCAGGTGTATCTATATAATTACTGTGTGAACAGAAGCACTTACCTAGGTAGGAGTCCATCACACAGCAGTCAGGTGTATCTATATAATTACTGTGTGTAACAGAAGCACTTACCTAGTAGGAGTCCATCACACAGCAGTCAGGTGTATCTATATTATTACTGTGTGTAACAGAAGCACTTACCTAGGTAGGAGTCCATCACACAGCAGTCAGGTGTATCTATATAATTACTGGTGTGTAACAGAAGCACTTACCTAGGTAGGAGTCCATCACACAGCAGTCAGGTGTATCTAATATTACTGTGTGTAACAGAAGCACTTACCTAGGTAGGAGTTCCATCATACAGCAGTCAGGTGTATCTATATTATTACTGTGTGTAACAGAAGCACTTACCTAGGTAGGAGTCCATCACACAGCGGCAGGTGTATCTATATAATTACTGTGTGTAACCGAAGCACTTACCTAGGTAGGAGTCCGTCACACAGCAGTCAGGTGTATCTGTATAATTACTGTGTGTAACAGAAGCACTTACCTAGGTAGGAGTCCATCACACAGCAGTCAGGTGTAATCTATATAATTACTGTGTGTAACAGAAGCACTTACCTAGGTAGGAGTCCATCACACAGCAGTCAGGTGTATCTATATTATTACTTGTGTGTAACAGAAGCACTTACCTAGGTAGGAGTCCATCACACAGCGGTCAGGTGATCTATATAATTACTGTGTGTAACAGAAGCACTTACCTAGGTAGGAGTCCGTCACACAGCAGTCAGGTGTATCTGTATAATTACTGTGTGTACAGAAGCACTTACCTAGGTAGGAGTCCATCACACAGCAGTCAGGTGTATCTATATAATTACTGTGTGTAACAGATACACTTACCTAGGTAGGAGTCCATCACACAGCAGTCAGGTGTATCTATATAATTACTGTGTGTAACAGAAGGACTTACCTAGGTAGGAGTCCATCATACAGCAGTCAGGTGTATCTGTATAATTACTGTGTGTAACAGAAGCACTTACCTAGGTAGGAGTCCATCACACAGCAGTCAGGTGTATCTGTATAATTACTGTGTGTAACAGAAGCACTTACGTAGGTAGGAGTCCATCACACAGCAGTCAGGTGTATCTATATAATTACTGTGTGTAACAGAAGCACTTACCTAGGCTAGGAGTCCATCACACAGCAGTCAGGTGTATCTGTATAATTACTGTGTGTAACAGAAGCACTTACCTAGGTAGGAGTCCATCACACAGCAGTCAGGTGTATCTATATAATTACTGTGTGTAACAGAAGCACTTACCTAGGTAGGAGTCCATCACACAGCAGTCAGGTGTATCTATATAATACTGTGTGTAACAGAAGTACTTACCTAGGTAGGAGTCCAAACATACAGCAGTCAGGTGTATCTGTATAATTTACTGTGTGTAACAGAAGCACTTACCTAGGTAGGAGTCCATCACACAGCGGTCAGGTATATCTATATAATTACTGGTGTAACAGAAGCACTTACCTAGGTAGGAGTCCATCACACAGCAGTCAGGTGTATCTATATATAATTACTGTGTGTAACAGAAGCCTTACCTAGGTAGGAGTCCATCACCCAGCGGTCAGGTGTATCTATATAATTACTGTGTGTAACAGAAGCACTTACCTAGGTAGGAGTCCGTCACACAGCAGTCAGGTGTATCTGTATAATTACTGTGTGTAAACAGAAGCACTTACCTAGGTAGGAGTCCATCACACAGAGTCAGTGTATCTATATAATTACTGTGTGTAACAGATAACTTACCTAGGTAGGAGTCCATCACACAGCAGTCAGGTGTATCTATATAATTACTGTGTGTAACAGAAGGACTTACCTAGGTAGGAGTCCATCATTACAGCAGTCAGGTGTATCTGTATAATTACTGTGTGAAACAGAAGCACTTACCTAGGTAGGAGTCCATCACACAGCAGTCAGGTGTATCTGTATAATTACTGTGTGTACAGAAGCACTTACGTAGGTAGGAGTCCATCACACAGCAGTCAGGTGTATCTATATAATTACTGTGTGTAACAGAAGCACTTACCTAGGTAGGAGTCCATCACACAGCAGTCAGGTGTATCTGTATAATTACTGTGTGTAACAGAAGCACTTACCTAGGTAGGAGTCCATACACAGCAGTCAGGT
>CM074727.1:3716514-3741208 GCA_037306005.1 Rhinophrynus dorsalis | reverse complement strand
TGGTAGGACTCCATCACACAGCAGTCAGATGTATGTATATAATTACTGTGTGAAACAGAAGCACTTACCTAGGTAGGAGTCCATCATACAGCAGTCAGGTATATCTATATAAATTACTGTGTGTAACAGAAGCACTTACCTAGGTAGGAGGTCCGATCACACAGCAGTCAGGGTGTATATCTATATTAATTACTGTGTGTAACAGAAGCACTTACCTAGGTAGGAGTCCATCATACAGCAGTCAGGTGTATCTATATAATTATTGTGTGTAACAGAAGCACTTACCTAGGTAGGAGTCCATCACACAGCAGAGTCAGGTGTATCTATATAATTACTGCGTGTAACAGAAGCACTTACCTAGGTAGGAGTCCATCACACAGCAGTCAGGTGTATCTATATAATTACTGTGTGTAACAGAAGCACTTACCTAGGTAGGAGTCCATCACACAGCAGTCAGGTGTATCTTATAATTACTTGTGTGTAACAGAAGCACCTACCTAGGTAGGAGTCCATCATACAGCAGTCAGGTGTATCTATATAATTACTGTGTGTAACAGAAGCACTTACCTAGGTAGGAGTCCATCACACAGCAGTCAGGTGTATCTATATAATTACTGTGTGTTAAGTTGTAACAGAATCACTTACCTAGGTAGGAGTCCATCATACAGCAGTCAGGTGTATCTATATAATTACTGAGTGTAACAGAAGCACTTACCTAGGTAGGAGTCCATCATACAGCAGTCAGGTGTATTAATATAATTACTGTGTGTAACAGAAGCACTTACCTAGGTAGGAGTCCATCATACAGCAGTCAGGTGTATTTATATAATTACTGTGTGTAACAGAAGTACTTACCTAGGTAGGAGTACATCACACAGCAGTCAGGTGTATTTATATAATTACTGTGGTAACAGAAGTACTTACCTAGGTAGGAGTCCATCATACAGCAGTCAGGCGTATCTATATAATTACTGAGTGTAACAGAAGCACTTACCTAGGTAGGAGTACATCACACAGCAGTCAGGTGTATTTATATAATTACTGTGTGTAACAGAAGTACTTACCTAGGTAGGAGTCCATCATACAGCAGTCAGGCGTATCTATATAATTACTGAGTGTAACAGAAGCACTTACCTAGGTAGGAGTCCATCAAACAGCAGTCAGGTGTAGTCTATATAATTACTGTGTGTAACAGAAGCACTTACCTAGTAGGAGTCCATCAAACAGCAGTCAGTGTATCTATATAATTACTGTGTGTAACAGAAGCACTTACCTAGGTAAGAGTACATCACACAGCAGTCAGGTGTATCTATATAATTACTGTGTGTAACAGAAGCACTTACCTAGGTAGGAGTCCATCACACAGCAGTCAGGTGTTATCTATATAATTACTGTGTGTAACAGAAGCACTTACCTAGGTAGGAGTCCATCACACAGCAGTCAGGTGTATCTATATAATTACTGTGTGTAACAGATGCACTTACCTAGGTAGGAGTCCATCAAACAGCAGTCAGGTGTATCTATATAATTACTGTGTGTAACAGAAGCACTTACCTAGGTAGGAGTCCATCACACAGCAGTCAGGTGTATATCTATATAATTACTGTGTGTAACAGAAAGCACTTACCTAGGTAGGAGTCTATCACACAGCAGTCAGGTGTATCTATATAATTACTGTGTGTAACAGAAGCACTTACTAGGTAGGAGTCCATCATACAGCAGTCAGGTGTATCTATATCATTACTGTGTGTAACAGAAGCACTTACCTAGGTAGGAGTCCATCACACAGCAGTCAGGTGTATCTATATAATTACTGTGTGTAACAGAAGCACTTACCTAGGTAGGAGTCCATCAAACAGCAGTCAGGTGTATCTATATAATTACTGTGTGTAACAGAAGCACTTACCTAGATAGGAGTACATCACACAGCAGTCAGGTGTATCTATATAATTACTGTGTGTAACAGAAGCACTTACCTAGGTAGGAGTCCATCACACAGCAGTCAGGTGTATTCTATATAATTACTGTGTGTAACAGAAGCACTTACCTAGGTAGGAGTCCATCACACAGCAGTCAGGTGTATCTATATAATTACTGTGGTGTAACAGAAGCACTTACCTAGGTAGAGTCCATCAAACAGCAGTCAGGTGTATCTATATAATTACTGTGTGTAACAGAAGCACTTACCTAGGTAGGAGTCCATCACACAGCAGTCAGGTGTATATCTATATAATTACTGTGTGTAACAGAAGCACTTACCTAGGTAGGAGTCTATCACACAGCAGTCAGGTGTATCTATATCATTACTGTGTGTAACAGAAGCACTTACCTAGGTAGGAGTCCATCATACAGCAGTCAGGTGTATCTATATCATTACTGTGTGTAACAGAAGCACTTACCTAGGTAGGAGTCCATCACACAGCAGTCAGGTGTATCTATATAATTACTGTGTGTAACAGAAGCACTTACCTAGGTAGGAGTCCATCACACAGCAGTCAGGTGTATCTATATAATTACTGTGTGTAACAGAAGCACTTACCTAGGTAGGAGTCCATCACACAGCAGTCAGGCGTATCTGTATAATTACTGTGTGTAACAGAAGCACTTACCTAGGTAGGAGTCCATCATACAGCAGTCAGGCGTATCTATATAAATTACTGTGTGTAACAGAAGCACTTACCTAGGTAGGAGTCCATCATACAGCAGTCAGGCGTATCTATATAATTACTGTGTGTAACAGAAGCACTTACCTAGGTAGGAGTCCATCACACAGCAGTCAGGTGTATCTATATAATTACTGTGTGTAACAGAAGCACTTACCTAGGTAGGAGTCCATCACACAGCAGTCAGGTGTATCTATATAATTACTGTGTGTAACAGAAGCACTTACCTAGGTATGAGTCCATCACACAGCAGTCAGGTGTATCTATATAATTACTGTGTGTAACAGAAGCACTTACCTAGGTAGGAGTCTATCACACAGCAGTCAGGTGTATCTATATAATTACTGTGTGTAACAGAAGCACTTACCTAGGTAGGAGTCTATCACACAGCAGTCAGGTGTATATATATATAATTACTGTGTGTAACAGAAGCACTTACCTAGGTAGGAGTCCATCACACAGCAGTCAGGTGTATATATATAATTACTGTGTGTAACAGAAGCACTTACCTAGGTAGGAGTCCATCATACAGCAGTCAGGTGTATCTATATAATTACTGTGTGTAACAGAAGCACTTACCTAGGTAGGAGTCCATCACACAGCAGTCAGGTATATCTATATAATTACTGTGTGTAACAGAAGCACTTACCTAGGTAGGAGTCCATCATACAGCAGTCAGGCGTATCTATATAATTACTGAGTGTAACAGAAGCACTTACCTAGGTAGGAGTACATCACACAGCAGTCAGGTGTATTTATATAATTACTGTGTGTAACAGAAGTACTTACCTAGGTAGGAGTCCATCATACAGCAGTCAGGCGTATCTATATAATTACTGAGTGTAACAGAAGCACTTACCTAGGTAGGAGTCCATCAAACAGCAGTCAGGTGTATCTATATAATTACTGTGTGTAACAGAAGTACTTACCTAGGTAGGAGTCCATCAACAGCAGTCAGGTGTATCTATATAATTACTGTGTGTAACAGAAGCACTTACCTAGGTAGGAGTACATCACACAGCAGTCAGGTATATCTATATAATTACTGTGTGTAACAGAAGCACTTACCTAGGTAGGAGTCCATCACACAGCAGTCAGGTGTATCTATATAATTACTGTGTGTAACAGAAGCACTTACCTAGGTAGGAGTCCATCACACAGCAGTCAGGTGTATCTATATAATTACTGTGTGTAACAGAAGCACTTACCTAGGTAGGAGTCCATCAAACAGCAGTCAGGTGTATCTATATAATTACTGTGTGTAACAGAAGCACTTACCTAGGTAGGAGTCCATCACACAGCAGTCAGGTGTATATCTATATAATTACTGTGTGTAACAGAAGCACTTACCTAGGTAGGAGTCTATCACACAGCAGTCAGGTGTATCTATATAATTACTGTGTGTAACAGAAGCACTTACCTAGGTAGGAGTCCATCATACAGCAGTCAGGTGTATCTATATAATACTGTGTGTAACAGAAGCACTTACCTAGGTAGGAGTCCATCATACAGCAGTCAGGTGTATCTATATCATTACTGTGTGTAACAGAAGCACTTACCTAGGTAGGAGTCCATCACACAGCAGTCAGGTGTATCTATATAATTACTGTGTGTAACAGAAGCACTTACCTAGGTAGGAGTCCATCACACAGCAGTCAGGTGTATCTATATAATTACTGTGTGTAACAGAAGCACTTACCTAGGTAGGAGTCCATCACACAGCAGTCAGGCGTATCTGTATAATTACTGTGTGTAACAGAAGCACTTACCTAGGTAGGAGTCCATCATACAGCAGTCAGGTGTATCTATATAATTACTGTGTGTAACAGAAGCACTTACCTAGGTAGGAGTCCATCATACAGCAGTCAGGCGTATCTGTATAATTACTGTGTGTAACAGAAGCACTTACCTAGGTAGGAGTCCATCATACAGCAGTCAGGAGTATCTATATAATTACTGTGTGTAACAGAAGCACTTACCTAGGTAGGAGTCCATCACACAGCAGTCAGGTGTATCTATATAATTACTGTGTGTAACAGAAGCACTTACCTAGGTAGGAGTCCATCACACAGCAGTCAGGGTGTATCTATATAATTACTGTGTGTAACAGAAGCACTTACCTAGGTAGGAGTCTATCACACAGCAGTCAGGTGTATCTATATAATTACTGTGGTGTAACAGAAGCACTTACCTAGGTAGGAGTCCATCAAACAGCAGTCAGGTGTATCTATATAATTACTGTGTGTAACAGAAGCACTTACCTAGGTAGGAGTCCATCACACAGCAGTCAGGTGTATATCTATATAATTACTGTGTGTAACAGAAGCACTTACCTAGGTAGGAGTCCATCACACAGCAGTCAGGTGTATCTATATAATTACTGTGTGTTACCAGAAGCACTTACCTAGGTAGGAGTCCATCATACAGCAGTCAGGTGTATCTATATCATTACTGTGTGTAACAGAAGCACTTACCTAGGTAGGAGTCCATCACACAGCAGTCAGGTGTATCTATATAATTACTGTGTGTAACAGAAGCACTTACCTAGGTAGGAGTCCATCACACAGCAGTCAGGTGTATCTATATAATTACTGTGTGTAACAGAAGCACTTACCTAGGTAGGAGTCCATCACACAGCAGTCAGGCTGTATCTGTATAATTACTGTGTGTAACAGAAGCACTTACCTAGGTAGGAGTCCATCATACAGCAGTCAGGTATATCTATATAATTACTGTGTGTAACAGAAGCACTTACCTAGGTAGGAGTCCATCATACAGCAGTCAGGCGTATCTGTATAATTACTGTGTGTAACAGAAGCACTTACCTAGGTAGGAGTCCCATCATACAGCAGTCAGGTGTATCTATATAATTACTGTGTGTAACAGAAGCACTTACCTAGGTAGGAGTCCATCACACAGCAGTCAGGTGTATCTATATAATTACTGTGTGTAACAGAAGCACTTACCTAGGTAGGAGTCCATCACACAGCAGTCAGGTGTATCTATATAATTACTGTGTGTAACAGAAGCACTTACCTAGGTAGGAGTCCATCACACAGCAGTCAGGTGTATCTATATAATTACTGTGTGTAACAGAAGCACTTACCTAGGTAGGAGTCCATCACACAGCAGTCAGGCGTATCTATATAATTACTGTGTGTAACAGAAGCACTTACCTAGGTAGGAGTCCATCACACAGCAGTCAGGTGTATCTATATAATTACTGTGTGTAACAGAAGCACTTACCTAGGTAGGAGTCCATCACACAGCAGTCAGGTGTATCTATATAATTACTGTGTGTAACAGAAGCACTTACCTAGGTAGGAGTCCATCACACAGCAGTCAGGCGTATCTATATAATTACTGTGTGTAACAGAAGTACTTACCTAGGTAGGAGTCCATCATACAGCAGTCAGGTGTATATATATAATTACTGTGTGTAACAGAAGCACTTACCTAGGTAGGAGTCCATCACACAGCAGTCAGGTGTATCTATATAATTACTGTGTGTAACAGAAGCACTTACCTAGGTAGGAGTCCATCACACAGCAGTCAGGCGTATCTATATAATTACTGTGTGTAACAGAAGCACTTACCTAGGTAGGAGTCCATCACACAGCAGTCAGGTGTATCTATATAATTACTGTGTGTAACAGAAGCACTTACCTAGGTAGGAGTCCATCACACAGCAGTCAGGCGTATCTATATAATTACTGTGTGTAACAGAGCACTTACCTAGGTAGGAGTCCATCACACAGCAGTCAGGTGTATCTATATAATTACTGTGTGTAACAGAAGCACTTACCTAGGTAGGAGTCCATCACACAGCAGTCAGGCGTATCTATATAATTACTGTGTGTAACAGAAGCACTTACCTAGGTAGGAGTACATCACACAGCAGTCAGGTGTATCTATATAATTACTGTGTGTAACAGAAGCACTTACCTAGGTAGGAGTCCATCACACAGCAATCAGGTGTATCTATATAATTACTGTGTGTAACAGAAGCACTTACCTAGGTAGGAGTCCATCACACAGCAGTCAGGCGTATCTATATAATTACTGTGTGTAACGGAAGCACTTACCTAGGTAGGAGTCCATCATACAGCAGTCAGGTGTATATCTATATAATTACTGTGTGTAACAGAAGCACTTACCTAGGTAGGAGTCCATCACACAGCAGTCAAGTGTATCTGTATAATTACTGTGTGTAACAGAAGCACTTACCTAGGTAGGAGTCCATCACACAGCAGTCAGGCGTATCTATATAATTACTGTGTGTAACAGAAGTACTTACCTAGGTAGGAGTCCATCACACAGCAGTCAGGTGCATCTATATAATTACTGTGTGTAACAGAAGCACTTACCTAGGTAGGAGTCCATCACACAGCAGTCAGGCGTATCTATATAATTACTGTGTGTAACAGAAGCACTTACCTAGGTAGGAGTCCATCACACAGCAGTCAGGTGTATCTCTATAATTACTGTGTGTAACAGAAGCACTTACCTAGGTAGGAGTCCATCACACAGCAGTCAGGCGTATCTATATAATTACTGTGTGTAACAGAAGTACTTACCTAGGTAGGAGTCCATCACACAGCAGTCAGGTGCATCTATATAATTACTGTGTGTAACAGAAGCACTTACCTAGGCAGGAGTCCATCATACAGCAGTCAGGTGTATCTATATAATTACTGTGTGTAACAGAAGCACTTACCTAGGTAGGAGTCCATCACACAGCAGTCAGGTGCATCTATATAATTACTGTGTGTAACAGAAGTACTTACCTAGGTAGAGTCCATCATACAGCAGTCAGGTGTATCTATAGAATTACTGTGTGTAACAGAAGCACTTACCTAGGTAGGAGTCCATCATACAGCAGTCAGGTGTATCTATATAATTACTGTGTGTAACAGAAGTACTTACCTAGGTAGGAGTCCATCATACAGCAGTCAGGTGTATATCTATATAATTACTGTGTGTAACAGAAGCGCTTACCTAGGTAGGAGTCCATCACACAGCAGTCAGGTGTATCTATATAATTACTGTGTGTAACAGAAGCACTTACCTAGGTAGGAGTCCATCATACAGCAGTCATGTGTATCTATATAATTACTGTGTGTAACAGAAGCACTTACCTAGGTAGGAGTCCATCATACAGCAGTCAGGTGCATCTATATAATTACTGTGTGTAACAGAAGCACTTACCTAGGTAGGAGTCCATCACACAGCAGTCAGGTGTATCTATATAATTACTGTGTGTAACAGAGCACTTACCTAGGTAGGAGTTCATCATACAGCAGTCAGGTGTATCTATATAATTACTGTGTGTAACAGAAGCACTCTTACCTAGGTAGGAGTCCATCATACAGCAGTCAGGTGTATGTATATAATTACTGTGTGTAACAGAAGCACTTACTAGGTAGGAGTCCATCACACAGCAGTATGGTGTATCTATATAATTACTGTGTGTGACAGAAGCACTACCTAGGTAGGAGTCCATCACACAGCAGTCAGGTGTATCTGTATAATTACTGTGTGTAACAGAAGCACTTACCTAGGTAGGAGTCCATCACACAGCAGTCAGGTGTATCTATATAATTACTGTGTGTAACAGAAGCACTTACCTAGGTAGGAGTCCATCATACAGCAGTCAGGTGTATGTATATAATTACTGTGTGTAACAGAAGCACTTACCTAGGTAGGAGTCCATCACACAGCAGTATGGTGTATCTATATAATTACTGTGTGTGACAGAAGCACTTACCTAGGTAGTAGTCCGTCACACAGCAGTCAGGTGTATCTATATCATTACTGTGTGTAACAGAAGCACTTACCTAGGTAGGAGTCCATCATACAGCAGTCAGGTGTATCTATATAATTACTGTGTGTAACAGAAGCACTTACCTAGGTAGGAGTCCATCACATAGTAGTCAGGTGTATCTATATAATTACTGTGTATAACAGAAGCACTTACCTAGGTAGGAGTCCATCATACAGCAGTCAGGTGTATCTATATAATTACTGTGTGTAACAGAAGCACTTACCTAGGTAGGTGTCCATCACACAGCAGTCAGGTGTATCTATATAATTACTGTGTGTAACAGAAGGACTTACCTAGGTAGGAGACCATCACACAGCAGTCAGGTGTATCTATATAATTACTGTGTGTAACAGAAGCACTTACCTAGGTAGGAGTCCATCACACAGCAGTCAGGTGTATCTATATCATTACTGTGTGTAACAGAAGCACTTACCTAGGTAGGAGTCCATCATACAGCAGTCAGTGTATCTATATAATTACTGTGTGTAACAGAAGCACTTACCTAGGTAGGAGTCCATCACACAGCGGTCAGGTGTATCTATATCATTACTGTGTGTAACAGAAGCACTTACCTAGGTAGGAGTCCATCACACAGCAGTCAGGCGTATCTATATAATTACTGTGTGTAACAGAAGCACTTACCTAGGTAGGAGTCCATCATACAGCAGTCAGGTGTATCTATATAATTACTGTGTGTAACAGAAGCACTTACCTAGGTAGGAGTCCATCATACAGCAGTCAGGTGTATCTATATAATTACTGTGTGTAACAGAAGCACTTACCTAGGTAGGAGTCCATCATACAGCAGTCAGGTGTATCTATATAATTACTGCGTGTAACAGAAGCACTTACCTAGGTAGGAGTCCATCATGCAGCAGTCAGGTGTATCTATATAATTACTGTGTGTAACAGAAGGACTTACCTAGGTAGGAGTCCATCACACAGCAGTCAGGTGTATCTGTATAATTACTGTGTGTAACAGATGCACTTACCTAGGTAGGAGTCCATCATACAGCAGTCAGGTGTATCTGTATAATTACTGTGTGTAACAGAAGCACTTACCTAGGTAGGAGTCCATCACACAGCAGTCAGGTGTATCTATATAATTACTGTGTGTAACAGAAGTACTTACCTAGGTAGGAGTCCATCACACAGCAGTCAGGTGTATCTGTATAATTACTGTGTGTAACAGAAGCACTTACCTAGGTAGGAGTCCATCACACAGCAGTCAGGTGTATCTGTATAATTACTGTGTGTAACAGAAGCGCTTACCTAGGTAGGAGTCCATCACACAGCAGTACAGGTGTATATATAATTACTGTGTGTAACAGAAGCGCTTACCTAGGTAGGAGTCCATCACACAGCAGTCAGGTGTATCTATATAATTACTGTGTGTAACAGAAGCACTTACCTAGGTAGGAGTCCATCACACAGCAGTCAGGTGTATCTATATAATTACTGTGTGTAACAGAAGCACTTACCTAGGTAGGAGTCCATTACACAGCAGTCAGGTGTATCTGTATAATTACTGTGTGTAACAGAAGTGCTTACCTAGGTAGGAGTCCATCACACAGCAGTCAGGTGTATCTATATAATTACTGTGTGTAACAGAAGCACTTACTAGGTAGGAGTCCATCACGCAGCAGTCAGGTGTATCTATATAATTACTGTGTGTAACAGAAGCACTTACCTAGGTAGGAGTCCATCATACAGCAGTCAGGTGTATCTATATAATTACTGTGTGTAACAGAAGTACTTACCTAGGTAGGAGTCCATCACACAGCAGTCAGGCATATCTATATAATTACTGTGTGTAACAGAAGTACTTACCTAGGTAGGAGTCCATCACACAGCAGTCAGGTGTATCTATATTATTACTGTGTGTAACAGAAGCACTTACCTAGGTAGGAGTCCATCACACAGCAGTCAGGTGTATCTATATAATTACTGTGTGTAACAGAAGTACTTACCTAGTAGGAGTCCATCACACAGCAGTCAGGTGTATCTATATTATTACTGTGTGTAATAGAAGTACTTACCTAGGTAGGAGTCCATCATACAGCAGTCAGGTGTATCTATATAATTACTGTGTATAACAGAAGCACTTACCTAGGTAGGAGTCCATCACACAGCAGTCAGGCATATCTATATAATTACTGTGTGTAACAGAAGGACTTACCTAGGTAGGAGTCCATCACACAGCAGTCAGGCATATCTATATAATTACTGAGTGTAACAGAAGCACTTACCTAGGTAGGAGTCCATCACACAGCAGTCAGGCATATCTATATAATTACTGTGTTATAACAGAAGCACTTACCTAGGTAGGAGTCCATCACACAGCAGTCAGGCGTATCTATATAATTACTGTGTGTAACAGAAGGACTTACCTAGGTAGGAGTCCATCACACAGCAGTCAGGCATATCTATATAATTACTGAGTGTAACAGAAGCACTTACCTAGGTAGGAGTCCATCACACAGCAGTCAGGTGTATCTATATAATTACTGTGTGTAACAGAAGTACTTACCTAGGTAGGAGTCCATCACACAGCAGTCAGGTGTATCTATATAATTACTGTGTGCAACAGAAGCACTTACCTAGGTAGGAGTCCATCACACAGCAGTCAGGTGTATCTATATATTTACTGTGTGTAACAGAAGCACTTACCTAGGTAGGAGTCCATCACACAGCAGTCAGGTGTATCTATATAATTACTGTGTGTAACAGAAGGACTTACCTAGGTAGGAGTCCATCACACAGCAGTCAGGTGTATATCTATATAATTACTGTGTGTAACAGAAGCACTTCCTAGGTAGGAGTCCATCACACAGCAGTCAGGTGTATCTATATAATTACTGTGTGTAACAGAAGCACTTTCCTAGGTAGGAGTCCGTCACACAGCAGTCAGGTGTATCTATATAATTACTGTGTGTAACAGAAGCACTTACCTAGGTAGGAGTCCATCATACAGCAGTCAGGTGTATCTGTATAATTACTGTGTGTAACAGAAGCACTTACCTAGGTAGGAGTCCATCATACAGCAGTCAGGTGTATCTGTATAATTACTGTGTGTAACAGAAGCACTTACCTAGGTAGGAGTCCATCATACAGCAGTCAGGTGTATCTGTATAATTACTGTGTGTAACAGAAGCACTTACCTAGGTAGGAGTCCATCATACAGCAGTCAGGTGTATCTGTATAATTACTGTGTGTAACAGAAGCACTTACCTAGGTAGGAGTCCATCACACAGCAGTCAGGTGTATCTATATAACTACTGTGTGTAACAGAAGCACTTACCTAGGTAGGAGTCCATCATACAGCAGTCAGGTGTATCTGTATAATTACTGTGTGTAACAGAAGCACTTACCTAGGTAGGAGTCCATCATACAGCAGTCAGGTGTATCTGTATAATTACTGTGTGTAACAGAAGCACTTACCTAGGTAGGAGTCCATCATACAGCAGTCAGGTGTATCTATATAAATTACTGTGTGTAACAGAAGCACTTACCTAGGTAGGAGTCCATCATACAGCAGTCAGGGATATCTATATAATTACTGTGTGTAACAGAAGGACTTACCTAGGTAGGAGTCCATCATACAGCAGTCAGGTGTATCGATATAATTACTGTGTGTAACAGAAGCACTTACCTAGGTAGGAGTCCATCATACAGCAGTCAGGTGTATCTGTATAATTACTGTGTGTAACAGAAGCACTTACCTAGGTAGGAGTCCATCATACAGCAGTCAGGTGTATCTATATAATTACTGTGTGTAACAGAAGCACTTACCTAGGTAGGAGTCCATCATACAGCAGTCAGGCGTATCTATATACTTACTGTGTGTAACAGAAGCACTTACCTAGGTAGGAGTCCATCATACAGCAGTCAGGTGTATCTATATAATTACTGTGTGTAACAGAAGCACTTACCTAGGTAGGAGTCCATCACACAGCAGTCAGGTGTATCTGTATAATTACTGTGTGTAACAGAAGCACTTACCTAGGTAGGAGTCCACCATACAGCAGTCAGGTGTATCTATATAATTACTGTGTGTAACAGAAGCACTTACCTAGGTAGGAGTCCATCACACAGCAGTCAGGTGTATCTGTATAATTACTGTGTGTAACAGAAGCACTTACCTAGGTAGGAGTCCACCATACAGCAGTCAGGTGTATCTATATAATTACTGTGTGTAACAGAAGCACTTACCTAGGTAGGAGTCCATCACACAGCAGTCAGGTGTATCTATATAATTACTATGTGTAACAGAAGCGCTTACCTAGGTAGGAGTCCATCACACAGCAGTCAGGTGTATCTATATAATTACTGTGTGTAACAGAAGCACTTACCTAGGTAGGAGTCCATCACACAGCAGTCAGGTGTATCTATATAATTACTATGTGTAACAGAAGCGCTTACCTAGGTAGGAGTCCATCACACAGCAGTCAGGTGTATCTATATAATTACTGTGTGTAACAGAAGCACTTACCTAGGTAGGAGTCCATCACACAGCAGTCAGGCGTATCTATATTATTACGGTGTGTAACAGAAGCACTTACCTAGGTAGGAGTCCATCACACAGCAGTCAGGTGTATATATATAATTACTGTGTGTAACAGAAGCACTTACCTAGGTAGGAGTCCATCATACAGCAGTCAGGTGTATCTATATAATTACTATGTGTAACAGAAGTACTTACCTAGGTAGGAGTCCATCACACAGCAGTCAGGTGTATCTGTATAATTACTGTGTGTAACAGAAGCACTTACCTAGGAGTCCATCACACAGCAGTCAGGTATATCTGTATAATTACTGTGTGTAACAGAAGCACTTACCTAGGTAGGAGTCCAACATACAGCAGTCAGGTGTATCTATATAATTACTGTGTGTGACAGAAGTACTTACCTAGGTAGGAGTACATCACACAGCAGTCAGGTGTATCTATATAATTACTGTGTGTAACAGAAGCACTTACCTAGGTAGGAGTCATCATACAGCAGTCAGGTGTATCTATATAATTACTGAGTGTAACAGAAACACTTACCTAGGTAGGAGTCCATCACACAGCAGTCAGGTGTATCTATATAATTACTGTGTGTAACAGAAGCACTTACCTAGGTAGGAGTCCATCACACAGCAGTCAGGTGTATCTATATAATTACTGTGTGTAACAGAAGGACTTATCTAGGTAGGAGTCCATCATACAGCAGTCAGGTGTATTTATATCATTACTGTGTGTAACAGAAGCATTTACCTAGGTAGGAGTCCACCATACAGCAGTCAGGTGTATCTGTATAATTACTGTGTGTAACAGAAGCACTTACCTAGGTAGGAGTCCATCATACAGCAGTCAGGTGTATCTGTATAATTACTGTGTGTAACAGAAGCACTTACCTAGTAGGAGTCCATCACACAGCAGTCAGGTGTATCTATATAATTACTGTGTCTAACAGAAGCACTTACCTAGGTAGGAGTCCATCACACAGCAGTCCAGGTGTATCTATATAATTACTGTGTAACAGAAGCACTTACCTAGGTAGGAGTCCATCACACAGCAGTCAGGTGTATCTGTATAATTACTGTGTGTAACAGAAGCACTTACCTAGGTAGGAGTCCATCACACAGCAGTCAGGTGTATCTATATAATTACTGTGTGTAACAGATACACTTACCTAGGTAGGAGTCCATCACACAGCAGTCAGGTGTATCTATATAATTACTGCGTGTAACAGAAGCACTTACCTAGGTAGGAGTCCATCACACAGCAGTCAGGCGTATATATATAAATTACTGTGTGTAACAGAAGCACTTACCTAGGTAGGAGTCCATCACACAGCAGTCAGGTGTATCTATATCATTACTGTGTGTAACAGAAGCACTTACCTAGGTAGGAGTCCATCATACAGCAGTCAGGTGTATCTAAATAATTACTGTGTGTAACAGAAGCACTTACCTAGGTAGGAGTCCATCATACAGCAGTCAGGTGTATTTATATAATTACTGTGTGTAACAGAAGCACTTACCTAGGTAGGAGTCCATCACACAGCAGTCAGGTGTATCTATATAATTACTGTGTGTAACAGAAGCGCTTACCTAGGTAGGAGTCCATCACACAGCAGTCAGGTGTATCTGTATAATTACTGTGTGTAACAGAAGCACTACCTAGGTAGGAGTCCATCATACAGCAGTCAGGTGTATTTATATAATTACTGTGTGTAACAGAAGCGCTTACCTAGGTAGGAGTCCATCACACAGCAGTCAGGTGTATCTATATAATTACTGTGTGTAACAGAAGCACTTACCTAGGTAGGAGTCCATCACACAGCAGTCAGGTAAATCTATATAATTACTGTGTGTAACAGAAGTACTTACCTAGGTAGGAGTCCATCACACAGCAGTCAGGTGTATGTATATAATTACTGTGTGTAACAGAAGCACTTACCTAGGTAGGAGTCCATCATACAGCAGACAGGTGTATATATATATAATTACTGTGTGTAACAGAAGCACTTACCTAGGTAGGAGTCCACCATACAGCAGTCAGGTGTATATATATATTAATTACTGTGTGTAACAGAAGCACTTACCTAGGTAGGAGTCCATCACACAGCAGTCAGGTGTATCTATATAATTACTGTTTGTAACAGAAGCACTTACCTAGGTAGGAGTCCATCATACAGCAGTCAGGTGTATCTATATAATTACTGCGTGTAACAGAAGCACTTACCTAGGTAGGAGTCCATCACACAGCAGTCAGGCGTATCTATATAATTACTGTGTGTAACAGAAGCGCTTACCTAGGTAGGAGTCCATCACACAGCAGTCAGGTGTATCTATATAATTACTGTGTGTAACAGAAGCACTTACCTAGGTAGGAGTCCATCACACAGCAGTGAGGTGTATATCTATATAATTACTGTGTGTAACAGAAGCACTTACCTAGGTAGGAGTCCATCACACAGCAGTCAGGTGTATCTATATAATTACTGTGTGTAACAGAAGCACTTACCTAGGTAGGAGTCCATCATACAGTAGTCAGGTGTATCTATATAATTACTGTGTGTAACAGAAGCAATTACCTAGGTAGGAGTCCATCACACAGCAGTCAGGTGTATCTATATAATTACTGTGTGTAACAGAAGCACTTACCTAGGTAGGAGTCCATCATACAGCAGTCAGGTGTATCTATATAATTACTGTGTGTAACAGAAGTACTTACCTAGGTAGGAGTCCATCACACAGCAGTCAGGTGTATATCTATATAATTACTGTATGTAACAGAAGTACTTACCTAGGTAGGAGTCCATCACACAGCAGTCAGGTGTATCTGTATAATTACTGTGTGTAACAGAAGCACTTACCTAGGTAGGAGTCCATCACACAGCAGTCAGGCGTATATCTATATAATTACTGTGTGTAACAGAAGCACTTACCTAGGTAGGAGTCCATAACACAACAGTCAGGCGTATATCTATATAATTACTGTGTGTAACAGAAGCACTTACCTAGGTAGGAGTCCATCACACAGCAGTCAGGTGTATCTATATAATTACTGTGTGTAACAGAAGCACTTACCTAGGTAGGAGTCCATCACACAGCAGTCAGGCGTATCTGTATAATTACTGTGTGTAACAGAAGCACTTACCTAGGTAGGAGTCCATTACACAGCAGTCAGGTGTATCTGTATAATTACTGTGTGTAACAGAAGCACTTACCTAGGTAGGAGTCCATCACACAGCAGTCAGGCGTATCTATATAATTACTGTGTGTAACAGAAGCACTTACCTAGGTAGGAGCCCATCACACAGCAGTCAGGCGTATCTATATACTTACTGTGTGTAACAGAAGTACTTACCTAGGTAGGAGTCCATCACACAGCAGTCAGGTGTATCTATATCATTACTGTGTGTAACAGAAGCACTTACCTAGGTAGGAGTCCATCACACAGCAGTCAGGTGTATCTATATCATTACTGTGTGTAACAGAAGCACTTACCTAGGTAGGAGTCCATCATACAGCAGTCAGGCGTATCTATATAATTACTGTGTGTAACAGAAGCACTTACCTAGGTAGGAGTCCATCACACAGCAGTCAGGCGTATCTATATAATTACTGTGTGTAACAGAAGTACTTACCTAGGTAGGAGTCCATCACACAGCAGTCAGGTGTATCTATATAATTACTGTGTGTAACAGAAGTACTTACCTAGGTAGGGAGTCCATCACACAGCAGTCAGGTGTATCTATATAATTACTGTGTGTAACAGAAGCACCTTACCTAGGTAGGAGTCCATCACACAGCAGTCAGGTGTATCTATATAATTACTGTGTGTAACAGAAGCACTTACCTAGGTAGGAGTCCATCACACAGCAGTCAGGCGTATCTATATAATTACTGTGTGTAACAGAGACGCACTTACTAGGTAGGAGTCCATCACACAGCAGTCAGGCGTATCTATATAATTACTGTGTGTAACAGAAGTACTTACCTAGGTAGGAGTCCATCACACAAGCAGTCAGGTGTATCTATATAATTACTGTGTGTAACAGAAGTACTTACCTAGGTAGGAGTCCATCACACAGCAGTCAGGTGTATCTATATAATTACTGTGTGTAACAGAAGCACTTACCTAGGTAGGAGTCCATCACACAGCAGTCAGGTGTATCTATATAATTACTGTGTGTAACAGAAGTACTTACCTAGGTAGGAGTCCATCACACAGCAGTCAGGTGTATCTATATAATTACTGTGTGTAACAGAAGCACTTACCTAGGTAGGAGTCCATCACACAGCAGTCAGGTGTATCTATATAATTACTGTGTGTAACAGAAGCACTTACCTAGGTAGGAGTCCATCACACAGCAGTCAGGTGTATCTATATAATTACTGTGTGTAACAGAAGTACTTACCTAGGTAGGAGTCCATCACACAGCAGTCAGGTTGTATATATATAATTACTGTGTGTAACAGAAGCACTTACCTAGGTAGGAGTCCATCATACAGCAGTCAGGTGTATCTATATAATTACTGTGTGTAACAGAAGTACTTACCTAGGTAGGATTCCATCACACAGCAGTCTGGTGTATCTATATAATTACTGTGTGTAACAGAAGCACTTACACTAGGTAGGAGTCATCACACAGCAGTCAGGTGTATCTATATAATTACTGTGTGTAACAGAAGCACTTACCTAGGTAGGAGTCCATCACACAGCAGTCAGGTGTATCTGTATAATTACTGTGTGTAACAGAAGCACTTACCTAGGTAGGAGTCCATCACACAGCAGTCAGGTGTATCTATATAATTACTGTGTGTAACAGAAGCACTTACCTAGGTAGGAGTCCATCACACAGCAGTCAGGTGTATCTATATAATTACTGTGTGTAACAGAAGCACTTACCTAGGTAGGAGTCCATCACACAGCAGTCAGGTGTATCTATATAATTACTGTGTGTAACAGAAGCGCTTACCTAGGTAGGAGTCCATCACACAGCAGTCAGGTGTATCTATATAATTACTGTGTGTAACAGAAGCGCTTACCTAGGTAGGAGTCCATCACACAGCAGTCAGGTGTATCTATATAATTACTGTGTGTAACAGAAGCACTTACCTAGGTAGGAGTCCATCACACAGCAGTCAGGTGTATCTATATAATTACTGTGTGTAACAGAAGCGCTTACCTAGGTAGGAGTCCATCATACAGCAGTCAGGTGTATCTATATAATTACTGTGTGTAACAGAAGCACTTACCTAGGTAGGAGTCCATCACACAGCAGTCAGGTGTATATATATATAATTACTGTGTGTAACAGAAGCACTTACCTAGGTAGGAGTCCATCACACAGCAGTCAGGCGTATCTATATAATTACTGTGTGTAACAGAAGCACTTACCTAGGTAGGAGTCCATCATACAGCAGTCAGGCGTATCTATATAATTACTGTGTGTAACAGAAGCACTTACCTAGGTAGGAGTCCATCACACAGCAGTCAGGTGTATATCTATATCATTACTGTGTGTAACAGAAGTACTTACCTAGGTAGGAGTCCATCACACAGCAGTCAGGTGTATCTATATAATTACTGTGTGTAACAGAAGCACTTACCTAGGTAGGAGTCCATCACACAGCAGTCAGGCGTATCTATATAATTACTGTGTGTAACAGAAGCACTTACCTAGGTAGGAGTCCATCATACAGCAGTCAGGCGTATCTATATAATTACTGTGTGTAACAGAAGCACTTACCTAGGTAGGAGTCCATCACACAGCAGTCAGGTGTATATCTATATCATTACTGTGTGTAACAGAAGTACTTACCTAGGTAGGAGTCCATCACACAGCAGTCAGGTGTATCTATATAATTACTGTGTGTAACAGAAGCACTTACCTAGGTAGGAGTCCATCACACAGCAGTCAGGCGTATCTATATAATTACTGTGTGTAACAGAAGCACTTACCTAGGTAGGAGTCCATCACACAGCAGTCAGGTGTATCTATATAATTACTGTGTGTAACAGAAGCACTTACCTAGGTAGGAGTCCATCATACAGCAGTCAGGTGTATCTATATAATTACTGTGTGTAACAGAAGCACTTACCTAGGTAGGAGTCCATCATACAGCAGTCAGGTGTATATCTATATCATTACTGTGTGTAACAGAAGTACTTACCTAGGTAGGAGTCCATCACACAGCAGTCAGGTGTATCTATATAATTACTGTGTGTAACAGAAGCACTTACCTAGGTAGGAGTCCATCACACAGCAGTCAGGCGTATCTATATAATTACTGTGTGTAACAGAAGCACTTACCTAGGTAGGAGTCCATCATACAGCAGTCAGGTGTATCTATATAATTACTGTGTGTAACAGAAGCACTTACCTAGGTAGGAGTCCATCACACAGCAGTCAGGTGTATCTATATAATTACTGTGTGTAACAGAAGCACTTACCTAGGTAGGAGTCCATCACACAGCAGTCAGGTGTATCTATATAATTACTGTGTGTAACAGAAGCACTTACCTAGGTAGGAGTCCATCATACAGCAGTCAGGTGTATCTACATAATTACTGTGTGTAACAGGAGCACTTACCTAGGTAGGAGTCCATCACACAGCAGTCAGGTGTATCTATATAATTACTGTGTGTAACAGAAGCACTTACCTAGGTAGGAGTCCATCACACAGCAGTCAGGTGTATCTACATAATTACTGTGTGTAACAGGAGCACTTACCTAGGTAGGAGTCCATCATACAGCGCTTACCTAGGTAGGAGTCCATCACACAGCAGTCAGGTGTATCTATATAATTACTGTGTGTGACAGAAGCACTTACCTAGGTAGGAGTCCATCACACAGCAGTCAGGTGTATCTATATAATTACTGTGTGTGACAGAAGCACTTACCTAGGTAGGAGTCCATCATACAGCAGTCAGGCGTATCTATATAATTACTGTGTGTAACAGAAGCACTTACCTAGGTAGGAGTCCATCACACAGCAGTCAGGTGTATATATATAATTACTGTGTGTAACAGAAGCACTTACCTAGGTAGGAGTCCATCACACAGCAGTCACGTGTATCTATATAATTACTGTGTGTAACAGAAGCACTTACCTAGGTAGGAGTCCATCACACAGCAGTCAGGTGTATATATATAATTACTGTGTGTAACAGAAGCACTTACCTAGGTAGGAATCCATCATACAGCAGTCAGGTGTATCTGTATAATTACTGTGTGTAACAGAAGCACTTACCTAGGTAGGAGTCCATCATACAGCAGTCAGGTGTATCTATATAATTACTGTGTGTAACAGAAGTACTTACCTAGGTAGAGTCCATCATACAGCAGTCAGGTGTATATCTATATAATTACTGTGTGTAACAGAAGCACTTACCTAGGTAGGAGTCCATCACACAGCAGTCAGGTGAATATCTATATAATTACTGTGTGTAACAGAAGCACTTACCTAGGTAGGAGTCCATCACACAGTAGTCAGGCGTATCTATATAATTACTGTGTGTGACAGAAGCACTTACATAGGTAGGAGTCCATCATACAGCAGTCAGGTGTATCTATATAATTACTGTGTGTAACAGAAGCACTTACCTAGGTAGGAGTCCACCATACAGCAGTCAGGTGTATCTATATAATTACTGTGTGTAACAGAAGCACTTACCTAGGTAGGAGTCCATCACACAGCAGTCAGGTGTATCTATATAATTACTGTGTGTAACAGAAGCACTTACCTAGGTAGGAGTCCATCATACAGCAGTCAGGTGTATCTACATAATTACTGTGTGTAACAGGAGCACTTACCTAGGTAGGAGTCCATCACACAGCAGTCAGGTGTATCTATATAATTACTGTGTGTAACAGAAGCACTTACCTAGGTAGGAGTCCATCACACAGCAGTCAGGTGTATCTACATAATTACTGTGTGTAACAGGAGCACTTACCTAGGTAGGAGTCCATCATACAGCGCTTACCTAGGTAGGAGTCCATCACACAGCAGTCAGGTGTATCTATATAATTACTGTGTGTGACAGAAGCACTTACCTAGGTAGGAGTCCATCACACAGCAGTCAGGTGTATCTATATAATTACTGTGTGTGACAGAAGCACTTACCTAGGTAGGAGTCCATCATACAGCAGTCAGGCGTATCTATATAATTACTGTGTGTAACAGAAGCACTTACCTAGGTAGGAGTCCATCACACAGCAGTCAGGTGTATATATATAATTACTGTGTGTAACAGAAGCACTTACCTAGGTAGGAGTCCATCACACAGCAGTCACGTGTATCTATATAATTACTGTGTGTAACAGAAGCACTTACCTAGGTAGGAGTCCATCACACAGCAGTCAGGTGTATATATATAATTACTGTGTGTAACAGAATCACTTACCTAGGTAGGAATCCATCATACAGCAGTCAGGTGTATCTGTATAATTACTGTGTGTAACAGAAGCACTTACCTAGGTAGGAGTCCATCATACAGCAGTCAGGTGTATCTATATAATTACTGTGTGTAACAGAAGTACTTACCTAGGTAGAGTCCATCATACAGCAGTCAGGTGTATATCTATATAATTACTGTGTGTAACAGAAGCACTTACCTAGGTAGGAGTCCATCACACAGCAGTCAGGTGAATATCTATATAATTACTGTGTGTAACAGAAGCACTTACCTAGGTAGGAGTCCATCACACAGTAGTCAGGCGTATCTATATAATTACTGTGTGTGACAGAAGCACTTACATAGGTAGGAGTCCGTCATACAGCAGTCAGGTGTATCTATATAATTACTGTGTGTAACAGAAGCACTTACCTAGGTAGGAGTCCACCATACAGCAGTCAGGTGTATCTATATAATTACTGTGTGTAACAGAAGCACTTACCTAGGTAGGAGTCCATCACACAGTAGTCAGGCGTATCTATATAATTACTGTGTGTAACAGAAGCACTTACCTAGGTAGGAGTCCATCACACAGCAGTCAGGTGTATCTGTATAATTACTGTGTGTAACAGAAGCACTTACCTAGGTAGGAGTCCATCATACAGCGGTCAGGTGCATCTATATAATTACTGTGTGTAACAGAAGCACTTACCTAGGTAGGAGTCCATCACACAGCAGTCAGGTGTATCTATATAATTACTGTGTGTAACAGAAGCACTTACCTAGGTAGGAGTCCATCACACAGCAGTCAGGTGTATCTATATAATTACTGTGTGTAACAGAAGCACTTACCTAGGTAGGAGTCCATCATACAGCAGTCAGGTGTATCTATATAATTACTGTGTGTAACAGAAGCACTTACCTAGGTAGGAGTCCATCACACAGCAGTCAGACGTATCTGTATAATTACTGTGTGTAACAGAAGCACTTACCTAGGTAGGAGTCCATCACACAGCAGTCAGGGGTATTTATATAATTACTGTGTGTAACAGAAGCACTTACCTAGGTAGGAGTCCATCACACAGTAGTCAGGCGTATCTATATAATTACTGTGTGTGACAGAAGCACTTACATAGGTAGGAGTCCATCATACAGCAGTCAGGTGTATCTATATAATTACTGTGTGTAACAGAAGCACTTACCTAGGTAGGAGTCCACCATACAGCAGTCAGGTGTATCTATATAATTACTGTGTGTAACAGAAGCACTTACCTAGGTAGGAGTCCATCACACAGCAGTCAGGTGTATCTATATAATTACTGTGTGTAACAGAAGCACTTACCTAGGTAGGAGTCCATCATACAGCAGTCAGGTGTATCTACATAATTACTGTGTGTAACAGGAGCACTTACCTAGGTAGGAGTCCATCACACAGCAGTCAGGTGTATCTATATAATTACTGTGTGTAACAGAAGCACTTACCTAGGTAGGAGTCCATCACACAGCAGTCAGGTGTATCTACATAATTACTGTGTGTAACAGGAGCACTTACCTAGGTAGGAGTCCATCATACAGCGCTTACCTAGGTAGGAGTCCATCACACAGCAGTCAGGTGTATCTATATAATTACTGTGTGTGACAGAAGCACTTACCTAGGTAGGAGTCCATCACACAGCAGTCAGGTGTATCTATATAATTACTGTGTGTGACAGAAGCACTTACCTAGGTAGGAGTCCATCATACAGCAGTCAGGCGTATCTATATAATTACTGTGTGTAACAGAAGCACTTACCTAGGTAGGAGTCCATCACACAGCAGTCAGGTGTATATATATAATTACTGTGTGTAACAGAAGCACTTACCTAGGTAGGAGTCCATCACACAGCAGTCACGTGTATCTATATAATTACTGTGTGTAACAGAAGCACTTACCTAGGTAGGAGTCCATCACACAGCAGTCAGGTGTATATATATAATTACTGTGTGTAACAGAAGCACTTACCTAGGTAGGAATCCATCATACAGCAGTCAGGTGTATCTGTATAATTACTGTGTGTAACAGAAGCACTTACCTAGGTAGGAGTCCATCATACAGCAGTCAGGTGTATCTATATAATTACTGTGTGTAACAGAAGTACTTACCTAGGTAGAGTCCATCATACAGCAGTCAGGTGTATATCTATATAATTACTGTGTGTAACAGAAGCACTTACCTAGGTAGGAGTCCATCACACAGCAGTCAGGTGAATATCTATATAATTACTGTGTGTAACAGAAGCACTTACCTAGGTAGGAGTCCATCACACAGTAGTCAGGCGTATCTATATAATTACTGTGTGTGACAGAAGCACTTACATAGGTAGGAGTCCGTCATACAGCAGTCAGGTGTATCTATATAATTACTGTGTGTAACAGAAGCACTTACCTAGGTAGGAGTCCACCATACAGCAGTCAGGTGTATCTATATAATTACTGTGTGTAACAGAAGCACTTACCTAGGTAGGAGTCCATCACACAGTAGTCAGGCGTATCTATATAATTACTGTGTGTAACAGAAGCACTTACCTAGGTAGGAGTCCATCACACAGCAGTCAGGTGTATCTGTATAATTACTGTGTGTAACAGAAGCACTTACCTAGGTAGGAGTCCATCATACAGCGGTCAGGTGCATCTATATAATTACTGTGTGTAACAGAAGCACTTACCTAGGTAGGAGTCCATCACACAGCAGTCAGGTGTATCTATATAATTACTGTGTGTAACAGAAGCACTTACCTAGGTAGGAGTCCATCACACAGCAGTCAGGTGTATCTATATAATTACTGTGTGTAACAGAAGCACTTACCTAGGTAGGAGTCCATCATACAGCAGTCAGGTGTATCTATATAATTACTGTGTGTAACAGAAGCACTTACCTAGGTAGGAGTCCATCACACAGCAGTCAGACGTATCTGTATAATTACTGTGTGTAACAGAAGCACTTACCTAGGTAGGAGTCCATCACACAGCAGTCAGGTGTATGTATATAATTACTGTGTGTAACAGAAGCACTTACCTAGGTAGGAGTCCATCACACAGCAGTCAGGTGTATCTATATAATTACTGTGTGTAACAGAAGCACTTACCTAGGTAGGAGTCCATCACACAGCAGTCAGGTGCATCTATATAATTACTGTGTGTAACAGAACCACTTACCTAGGTAGGAGTCCATCACACAGCAGTCAGGTGTATCTATATTATTACTGTGTGTAACAGAAGCACTTACCTAGGTAGGAGTCCATCATACAGCAGTCAGGTGTATCTATATAATTA
>CM074727.1:3701514-3711514 GCA_037306005.1 Rhinophrynus dorsalis | reverse complement strand
TTATCACACCTTAGTACATCTCCCCTGTAGTCTATAACTAAATCTCTCCCATAGAATAACATAGGAACTGGAGAGTTTCTCTCACTGGAGAAGTTATCTCCTCTTTATCACACCTTAGTACATCTCCCCTGTAGTCTATAACTAAATCTCTCCCATAGAATAACATAGGAACTGGAGAGTTTCTCTCACTGGAGAAGTTATCTCCTCTTTATCACACCTTAGTACATCTCCCCCTGTAGTCTATAACTAAATCTCTCCCATATAATAACATAGGAACTGGAGAGTTTATCTCACTGGAGAAGTTATCTCCTCTTTATCACACTTTAGTATATAACCCCCAACAGAACCATGTGATCACACCTAGTGGTCAGCCCCTGTCCTTCGCCCGTGGTCCGTACCTGCGTGGATCTGCAGGTTCTTGGAAAACTCATTGATACGAAATCTGCAGTTGGTGTCCGCTATGGGGACGGGACCTTGCACTGTGACGGGGAGCCCATGGAAGAACGCCTGGCAGTACCCTTTCAGCCATACGATATAATCCTTGGTGGAGGCATCAGAGTCTCCGAAGGGCCCTGGAACAGGAAGACACAGTGATAGGAAGGCGGATTGTAACACAGAAATGGACACTGCGGCAGATACACCAAGGAGAAATGGCACAATACAGAGGACTGCATCCTAGTAGTGGGTAGAAATAAAACTACCCCAAATTCCAATTGATTTAAATGGAGATTTTAACCCCTTGTGTGACAAAAAGGTCCCCAACACATTATGACCACTCAAGCATTCAAGAGATTTAGAAAGCTCAGACGGGTATGCAACACATTGCTGTGTAATGCGTTGATCACCCCTCTGGCACTGAAAGGGTTAAGGTGACCTGATGTCACTTACTTATATAGAAATGTCATTCTGAAGACAGCTTTTAACCGTTTTTGTGCCAGAGGGCTATACAACACATTGGTTTGCAATGAGTTTCATACCCTCTGGCACTCAAAAGGTTAAAGCGATAATCTAGTGGCCTCAGCTAACAATCAGTTTGTCTCTACCGATGGTCTGCACATAAATGGTTTTCCTCTTGGTGCTGGGGATACAGCGATCACGTTTCTGGTAGAATTCCTGGAAGGTTTGTGCCGGTTCCGGATGAGACGGGATCCAGTCGGACGCAGAACGTACGGTCACCGGTCTGAAAATGGAGCTGCCCGCCTGGAAAGCCTCGCTGAACAGAGACTTTTCTGGGGCGTTGTACTCCTCAAACATCGCCTGAAGGACTGGGTCCGAGGAGATCAGCGCTTCCCGGAGAGTGTCCGGTGAATGTTTAATTACCTGCATCTGAGACAGGCCAAGGAGATTTTATATATCATATCTATATCTATCTATCTATCTATCTAATAACTATCTCATACCTATCTAATATCTATCTCATACCTATCTATCTATCTATCTATTTCATATCTATCCCATATCTATCTATCTATATCATGTCTATTTATATCATATCTATCTATCTATCTATCTATCCCATATCTATCTATCCCATATCTATCTATCTCATGTCTATTTATATCATATCTATCTATCTCTCATATCTGTCTCACATCTATTTAACTATTTCATACCCATCTATCTCATGTCTATCTCGCTATCTCATATCTGTCTATTTCATATCTATCCATCCATCTATCTATCTCATATCTATCTCTCTTATCGATATCATATCTATCTATCTAGAATCTATCACATATTTTTACATAGAGATAATTAATATAAAGTGTAGATATACAGTATATTTGTGACCACATCTCCAATTTAATGTCAGACATTTATGTAAAACACACCCTGCAGGGCTGTCCTGGTTCCCGCGCAGTCACGTACAATGACATTTTCATTAAAATGCAGAACCGGTCACCTTTACATATATGAATAGACTAGTTGAACAGCCCGTGTACAAGGCCACAGTGCCAGCCAGCAACGGCCGCGGTGCAGTCATGCGCAGCAGAGAGTGCCCGCGCTGTGGGGCACTCTGAATTCAGACCGCGCAGAGAGGACTACAGTCTGAATTCAGCGCCCCTCTCCGTTATCAGCCGCATCGCGGGCAGTCTGTACTGTGCATGACGGCTTCTGATAAACATACATCAGTGAATTATTATATAGGATATATCTGGATTCTGTGCACAAGATCTAGGAACATTAATCTGTTAAATAAATTAAAAGCCACTTAATCATAGGACTTTATTCCCCTGTAAAGGAGAAGTCTGCTTATATTAACCCTTTGAGTGCCAGAGGGGTATGCATTGCATTGATTTGCATTGTGATGCATACCCCCTCTGCCACTCAAATGGGTAAATTATACTACCCTCATTCCCCTGTTTTTGCAACCAAACCTATTCTTTAATGCAATGAAATGTGTTGCATACCTCTCTGCTACTCAAAGGGTTAATACAGGAAGCTGAAGAAATTGTCATTGTGCTGAATTGTTCCAGTCACCCTGTACTGTGTGTTTTTTTATAAATATCCTGCATGAAAGTGATGGTGTCATCACTACATTAGGGGTAATCAGTTCCTGGCTCTCCAGCTGTCAGTGAGTTAAAGGGATAGTAATACTTCGCTTTAACTTTATTTTATTTTGTAGGCATTAAAAAAACATGAAGAATGATATAAGTCTTATCTCTCAAACCTTTATGGTTTAAGAGATATTCACAAGCAAAGTATCCCGCTCCCGCCCCTTTTACTAATGTAACACTGCTCAGCCAGGGCAGAAGGGAGGTGCCCAGGTAGACTGCAGAGAGGGACAATCTTCAATTAAGATAAGGGAAAAACCTGAAAAGCTTGTCAAAGGGGGCAGGGATTTCATTGTTTTCATAGGAATAAGAGTGTCCCCTTCTGTTATCTGTCTGGTCTATGGACTGGATTCCACATCTGAGAAGAGATGACTTACACTAGGTAAAAGGGGCAGGGCTTTCATTGTTCTCATAGGAAGAAGATTGTCCCCTGCTGTTATCTGTCTGGTCTATGGACTGGATTCCACATCTGAGAAGAGATGGCTTACACTAGGTAAAAGGGGTGGGAGGGGGAAACTTTGCTTGTGAATATCTCATAAACCATAAAGGTTTGAGAGATAAGACTTATATCGTTCTTCATGTTTTTTTAATGCCTACAAAATAAAATAAAGTTAAAATGAAGTATTACTATCCCTTTAACTCCTCTCATCCCATATTAGCCACTGGAGTTGTCCCAAACAGCTGAAGGTCCAACAATTCACCACATTTGCACTAAAATTACTTTTATATACTCCCCAATGTCTCTGCTCCCCAGTTCACCACTTAGATAAAGAGAGAGCAATCTGAGGTTCTCTATCTGTTGAAAGACTACAACTCCCATCATCCTCTGCCAACTACTGCTGGCTGGTGGGGGATGAGGAGTTGTAGTCCGGTAACACCCGCAGGACCCCGCACTGCCCCTCGGTTTACTTTTAAAATGTTGCACGCGAAAGATTGTAATAAAAATGGAGACATGAGAATCTCGCCCTGCATAAAAGCGCAAGGTTCTCATGTCGCCTTTTTAAAAGTCGCTACTTTCAATTTACTGGCCGCAGCGTCCAAGAAGCATATTACACTACAACTCCCATCATCCTTAGCTTGCCTGGTAGTCCAATTGCACTTCACAACTGCCCTGAACATTGCTTTGGTTGAGTGCAAGAATATCAGGGTGGAGCTGAGCGGGGAGAGAGCGAGCCGGGCAGCGCTCATTCACGGTTCCTCTGGAGCTCAACCAAAGCAATGTTCAGGGCAGTTGTGAAGTGCAATTGAACCACCAGGCAAGGTAAGGATGATGGGAGTTGTAGTATAATATGCTGCTTGTCATAGTCACTTGCATGCTGATGCCAGTAAATCGAAGGTAGCGACTTTTAAAAAGGCGACATGAGAACCTGGCGCTTTTATGCAGGGCGAGATTCTCATGTCGCCATTTTTATTATGGCAACATGGTTACTCTTTCATTTGATCGCATGCTCTTTTGTGTGTGCAACCTTTTAAAAGGATACCCTGCCCCCCCTGCCTTAGATCATTGGCGCGTTCTCCTTAGCAGTGTACGCCACTCAGTTCTATCTACACAATGGTACAGAGGCGGCCACACTTACTAATACAGAGTGACCAGACCTCACCTTTAGCCGGGGACATATATAGAAAATGCATGCTGCAGGGCGGAGTTGATTTCAGAGCAGTCCTGAACTATGCCTTTTCCTATGTGTCCCTGGTTAACCCCTTGAGTGCCAGAGTGGTATCCATTGCATTGTGTTGCAATGCAATGGCTAACTCTCTGGCACTTAAAGGGTTAAAGGGGAGGTCTGGTCACCCAGTACTAATATCCCACGGCAGAAGGAATGACAGAAACCAACCACAGACACACTATACATATATATCAATGATTCTCATCTCCAGTCCTCAGAAAACATCAACTTGAGATACCCTGAATTGGGTTAATTACTTGGGTTGTCAGTGGACCTGTATGAAAGATGCATGTTACAGGGCTGCCTTGGTTATCACTGGTCAGTAATGGTACCTATGTCTTCATACAGCATGTAATTTTAAAGGGATAGTAATACCTGGATTTAACCCCTTAAGGACCAGCGGTCCTGGGGTGTGCGGTCCTTTAAGGACCAAATAGGAAACTCTGACATGCCATCCCACGTTACTGATCACGTCTGGCGGCACGCAGAACGGGGGACTGAAAGAGATCGTTCCGGTATTGGAGCAATCAACTTCAGTCCCCGGTATTACTCACTGCGCTCCTACAGTAGTGCTGTGAGTACAAGTAAGTGACGTACCAGGACCGTCACTGGTCCTTAAGTGCTGGACCAGCGTGAAGGTCCTGCCACGTCAATGGTCCTTAAGGGGTTAAGAAGGTTTAATATTGTTCATATGAAAAAAATAAATGAAAAGCAGTAAATCCCGTTGCTTAACCCCTTAAGGACCGGAGGTTATGGGACATTTCCGTCCCATAACGACCGCATAGGGTCACTTTGACGCGCCGGTACACGTGACCTGTCACGTGTATCGGCGCGTCACTATGGGGCCTGATAGAGATCGCTCCGATCTTGGAGCGGTCTATTTCATGCCCTATTTTTACTTACAGTGCTCCCGGTAGAGCGCTGAAAGTAAAAAGTACGTGACGAACCATGACCGTCATCGGTCCTTGAGTAGTTCAAGGACCGTGACGGTCCTGGTACGTCAAGGGTGCCTAAGGGGTTAAAGATGTATATTTTAAGATTTATAAGCAATTTAAAGTCCCCCCCCTCCCACCCCTTTTACTGATGTCGGCGCTCTAGATAACAGATCGAGATTCTGGTCATTTGACCGGACGGCTCTTCAGCACAGCAGAAATAGTGTTGTCTATAAAGAAATATTTCATTAGAATGGTCTACAAAGTGTCTCTGCCACCCAGACTGTTCCAATGAAGTATTTCTTTATAGATAACGCTATTTCGGCTCTGCTGCAGAGCTGTCTGGTCACATGACCGGAATCTCAATCTGTCAGCTAGAGCTCTGACGTGAGTAGGGTTGCCACCTTTTCTTAAAAAAAATACCGGCCAAGGCATTTCCTCCATAGACTTAACATTGGAAGGAAGCCAATTTTTTACCGGCCTGCCGGTAAAATACCGGCTGGGTGGCAACCCTAGACGTGAGTAAAAGGGGCAGGGGGGGGGGGACTTTAAAATACTTATAAATCGTAATATATACATCTTTAAGCAACGGGATTTCCTACATTTCATTTATTTTTTTCATATGAACAATATTAAACTTTCTTAAATCCAGGTAATACTATCCCTTTAACTCTTCGAGTGCCATAGAGAAGGCTGACCAGACCTCACCTTTAACCCGGGGGCACATATGAAAATTACAGGCTGCTTTGATTTCGGTGCCGTCCTGAACTATGCCTATTTCCTGTGTCCCCCCGGTTAAAGGGAAGGTCTGGTCAGCCTACCATAGAGATATTCCATGCATTGCAACACATTGGATACCTCTCTGGCGCTCATACAGTTAAAACCCCACAGATCACAGGCAGATATATTATAGGATTGTCAGATTTTCCCTTTAAAAATAAAGGCATATGAAAATACATGCAGCAGGGCTGCGCAGGAACCATGGCGGACCAGTCACTGCGGCCATGCAGCATGTGTTTTTAATTTTACGTGTCTCCTTGTCATTGGGTGATTTGGGAACTTTATACAGTCACAGGGACCGATCCACTGAATACCCCCCTGTGGTCAAGCAGGGATATCCTGAACACCTCCACCTTCAAGTGTTCTGAGGACTAACGTGGAGAATCCCTGATGGACACACATTTACACACAAGACGAACATGGCTTCACCACAGATCAAACTCACCAGCGACAGCAGCAGAGGATCCAAAGACTTAGGGGTCATCTAAAAAGTTCCAGCCTCGTTACAAACTGGGTGTGGGTGTCTAATTGCTCAAAGGTGTAAAGTGCTGGCTATTAAGGGCAATTAATGAGGAAGGAATAAAGGATTTCCTTGCTTGAGCTCCATTATATAGATTAACCCTTTTGATACTAAAGAGATCTCCAACACATGGCTTTGCAATGCGCTGGAGACCTCACTAGCATTTGAAGGGTTAAAATCGCCACTTAAATAATTGGTAAGATTTATTTGTCTCTGCTGTGCTGCGGATCTGCTCTGGAATTGTTCCTCACTCCTGATCAATACAGATCTAGGTGATAGAGACATAGCACCCAACATTTCACATACACAATGAGGGACACTGGTGTTTTAGGGGGTGATGCTGGGGGCGTGGCAATATTGAGAATTTTTAGGTGACTTCATGACCTATTGACACCTCTTTCTGTGATTTAGAGTAAGCCCAACATATTTTATTTACACAGACTAATTTATAAACACATATACTGACGTTTATACATACATTAATGTAAATTTTATTGCTGGGGAGCAATGTGATACACTTCTATACACACCACACAGTCCGATCTCCTAAACACAGGGATACCAGTATGGGAAAGAGGGATTTGGGTCTCAAAGAGGGACTGCCCAGACAAAGGAAGGACACTTGGGAGGTACGGACCCCTAATATCGCCTAAAGAGGGACACTTGGGAGGTACGGACCCCTAATATCTCCTAAAGAGGGACACTTGGGAGGTACGGACCCCTAATAACTCTACTAACAAGCTTGCAGTTCAACTGCACATGAATCAGGAAGGTTCCCCCTCCCGCCCCTTTCCCTGCGTCACTCAGCCTCTCAGTCTGGTCCGGATGGAGCGCGGTGAGGGACAATCTTCAGTAAACATAAGGAAAATCCTGCCCTCCTTCCTCAGTGGGACAGGATAATTCTTATACTTCACAGGTTTATTGTCCCTCGCTGCATCCGTCCGGTCCCAACATCAGATTCCAGATCTGATAGGAGGAGGCCAGAAGGAGCGAGAGGGGAATCCTTTCTGATTCAATTGTGGTTGAACTACAAAACCGATAGTACTGAAATACAGCGCTGCATGGGACAATAGTATAAGGAAGACTCAGGGCTGCACTTTGTTACAAATATTACTATCCCTTTAAAAAAAAACAAAAAAACAAAAAAAAAAACAAAGGTGCAGTGTCCCTTTGAAACAACTGAACTATATCAACCATTGGGCTGAGGAGGATGATGGGATCTGTAGTCCAATAACAGCCGGAGACCCACAGGGTGGAAGTCTCTGGGGCTGTATTTAATAAGCTAAAGAGGAGCAAACCTACTGCACCATAAGGGACATATAAGATTTCCAGTTGACGTAAATGTGCCTTTTAACCCCTTGAATGCCAAGTAACCACTGATCCCTTTTAATCAGGGACGCACTGTGTGTTTTTGATATGCGTCAGTGACTTTGCAGTATGTTCATTCAAGGGGTTAAACATCACATTTTAATAGGAATTTGGGGATTTCTTATTTGTCTCCTCTGATGCCATTGGTTCGCCCCCCAATTACACTTCTGTAGGTTATTGTATAAAGCCCTAAATCTGGTATTTTTAGACGCTCCCTAAGGCAGCAGGAAGTGATATATCTGTGTTCTGTGTATAAGGAAGCTGCTGTTCGCAGGGGGCCCCCTACAGACAGGCGGAGCCGGGCGTTCTAAGCCAGGATTGGTAATCATGAGGCTCTCCAGCTACTGACGATTAAAACTTCCATAATGGTTTCTTCAATATGTGACAAGCTGGAACCAGGAGAGCATTGGTGGCAGCACAAGGGTTAATAATCCAGTAATGCATAAGTGTTCCTGTGTCCCTTTAAGTCAGGGACACTTATGAAGATGTCTTTCTACAGAACTGCACAGAAATGTGGGTGAGCGCAAGACCACACCCCCTGCCCCACCCACCGCGCCCTGGCACCAAAGACGATGATGAAGAGTACACATCTACAGATTCCTGCTCCATCCTGCAGAACCAGCGCACCACATTAACCCTTTCACTGCAAAAGGGTTAGCCAACTCAATGAGATGGATACCCATCTGGTACTCAAAGGGTTAAAATAGGAGATCCTGTCATCTTAACTGCATGTAAAAATCATTGTTGTGTTTAGAGCCAATTAGAAACAAAACCACCCCTACAAGTACATTACTATGGCTACAAAAAATCCTAATGGCCCCTATGAATTTTGTCCTTGTGCATTTGTACAAGAGATAACATCTTCAATCAGTCTTGGATGTCAGGTCCATGGAGGCAGACATGATAGTTACTGACAGGATATCAGGTCCATGAAGGAGGACATGACAGTTACTGGCAGGATATCAGGTCCATGAAGGAGGACATGACAGTTACTGGAAGGATGTCAAGTCCATGGAGGAGGACATGACAGTTACTGGCAGGATATCAGGGCCATGGAGGAGACATGACAGTTACTAGTAGGATATCAGGTCCATGGAGGCAGACATGACAGTTACTGGCAGGATATCATGTCCATGAAGGAGGACATGACAGTTACTGGCAGGATGTCAAGTCCATGGAGGAGGACATGACAGTTACTGACAGGATATCAGGTCCATGGAGGCAGACATGACAGTTACTGGCAGGATATCAGGGCCATGGAGGAGACATGACAGTTACTGGCAGGATGTCAGGTCCATGGAGGAGACATGACAGTTACTGGCAGGATATCAGGTCCATGGAGGAGGACATGACAGTAACTGGCAGGATATCAGGTCCATGGAGGAGGACATGACAGTTACTGGCAGGATATCAGGTCCATGGAGGAGGACATGACAGTTACTGGCAGGATATCAGGTCCATGGAGGCAGACATGACAGTTACTGGCAGGATGTCAGGTCAGTGGAGGTGGACATGACAGTTACTGGCAGGATGTCAGCTCCATGGAGGAGGACATGACAGTTACTGGCAGGATGTCAGGTCCGTGGAGGCGGACATGACAGATACTGACGGGATGTCAGGTCGGTGGACATGACAGTTACTGGCAGGACATCAGATCCATGGAGGCGGACATGACAGATACTGACGGGATGTCAGGTCGGTGGACATGACAGTTACTGGCAGGACATCAGATCCATGGAGGCGGACATGACAGTTACCGGCAGGACATCAGATCCTGCCCATGGACCTGACATCCCGCCAGTAACTGTCATGTCCACCTCCACGGACCTGACATCCCACCAGTATCAGTCATGTCCGCCTCCACGGACCTAACATCCTGCCAGTAACTGTCATGTCTGCCTCCGTGGATCTAATATTCTGCCAGTAACTGTCATGTCCTCCCCCATGAACCTGACATTCCACCAGTAACGGTCTGTCTCCTCCATGGTTCTGACACCGAGGACTGATTGAAGATATTCATGGGCATCACGGAGAGGATAAATATAGGGGCTAGCCAGGTAGCATATTATAAAACATCAGCCATCAGTTTTACTAGGCAGGATAAACATTGCATTGTGGGTTTTATCAGTATTAAACATTACTGTCCCTTTAACGGCAGTCAGGGACACACGGAATATA
>CM074727.1:3672022-3701314 GCA_037306005.1 Rhinophrynus dorsalis | reverse complement strand
TGTGATTAATAATACAGCCCCATAGGCCTCTGTACAGACCCTACTGTAACTTTCTGTGTTCCTGAGGGAATACAGTAATACAGTCCCATAGGCCTCTGTACAGACCTTACTGTAACTTTACTGTGTTCCTGAGGGAATACAGTAATAATACAGCCCATAGGCCTCTGTACAGACCTTACTGTAACTTTACTGTGTACCTGAGGGAATACAGTAATAATACAGCCCCATAGGCCTCTGTACAGACCTTACTGTAACTTTACTGTGTTCCTGAGGGAATACAGTAATAATACAGCCCATAGGCCTCTGTACAGACCTTACTGTAACTTTACTGTGTACATGAGGGAATACAATAATAATACAGGCCCCATAGGCCTCTGTACAGAACTTACTGTAACTTTACTGCGTTCCTGAGGGAATACAGTAATACAGTCCCATAGGCCCTCTGTACAGACCTTACTGTAACTTTACTGTGTTCCTGAGGGAATACAGTAATACAGCCCCATACGCTCTGTACAGAACTTTCTGTAACTTTACTGCGTTCCTGAGGAATACAGTAATAATACAGCCCCATAGACCTCTGTACAGAACTTACTGTAACTTTACTGTGTTCCTGAGGGAATACAGTAATAATACAGCCCCATAGACCTCTGTACAGAACTTACTGTAACTTTACTGCGTTCCTGAGGAATACAGTAATAATACAGCCCATAGGCCTCTGTACAGACCTTACTGTAACTTTACTGTGTTCCTGAGGGAATACAGTAATAATACAGCCCCATAGGCCTCTATACAGACCTTACTGTAACTTTACTGTGTTCCTGAGGGAATACAGTAATAATACATCCCCATAGGCCTCTGTACAGACCTTACTGTAACGTTACTGTGTACATGAGGGAATACAGTAATACAGCACCACAGGCCTCTGTACAGACCTTACTGTAACTTTACTGTGTTCCTGAGAGAATACAGTAATAATACAGCCCCAAAGGCCTATGTACAGACCTTACTGTAACTTTACTGTGTTCCTGAGGGACTACAGTAATAATACAGTCCCTTAGGCCTCTGTACAGACCTTACTGTAACTTTACTGTGTTCCTGAGGGAATACAATAATAATACAGCCCCATAGACCTCTGTAGACCTTACTGTAACTTTACTGTGTTCCTGAGGGAATACAATAATAATACAGCCCCATAGACCTCTGTAGACCTTACTGTAGCTTTACTGTGTTCCTGAGGGAATACAGTAATAATACAGCCCATAGGCCCTCTGTACACACCTTACTGTAACTTTACTGTGTTCCTGAGGGAATACAATAAGAATACAGCCCCATAGACCTCTGTAGACCTTACTGTAGCTTTACTGTGTTCCTGAGGGAATACAGTAATAATACAGCCCCATAGACCTCTGTACAGACCTTACTGTAACTTTACTGTGTTCCTGAGGGAATACAGTAATAATACAAGCCCCATAGGCCTCTGTACAGTCCTTACTGTAACTTTACTGTGTTCTGAGGAATACAGTAATAATACAGCCCCATAGACCTCTGTACAGACCTTACTGTAACTTTACTGCGTTCCTGAGGGAATACAGTACTAATACAGTCCCATAGGCCTCTGTACAGACCTTACTGTAACTTTACTGTGTTCCTGAGGGAATACAGTAATAATACAGTCCCATAGGCCTCTGTACAGACCTTACTGTAACTTTACTGTGTTCCCGAGGGAATACAATAATACAGCCCCATAGATCTCTGTACAGACCTTACTGTAACTTTACTGTGTTCCCGAGGGATACAATAATACAGCCCCATAGATCTCTGTACAGACCTTACTGTAACTTTACTGTGTTCCTGAGGGAATACAGTAATAATACAGCCCCATAGACCTCTGTACAGACCTTACTGTAACTTTACTGTGTTCCCGAGGGAATACAGTAATAATACAGCCCCATAGGCCTCTGTACAGACCTTACTGTAACTTTACTGTGTTCCTGAGGGAATACAGTAATAATACAGTCCTATAGGCCTCTGTACAGACCCTCTTTACTGTAACTTTACTGTGTTCCTGAGATAATACAGTAATACAGCCCATAGGCCTCTGTACAGACCTTACTGTAACTTTACTGTGTTCCTGAGGGAATACAGTAATAATACAGCCCCATAGGCCTCTGTACAGACCTTACTGTAAGTTTACTGTGTTCCTGAGGGAATACAGTAATAATACAGCCCCACAGGCCCAGTACATACCTGGCACTAATACCTCAGACAAAAAGAATGAAAAATATTTCACACACAAATATGCAGAATACAGTTAGACTTTAAATGAGTTTATTTAAGGTCAGTGATTTTGGGATTTTTACATGGCAAATATCTGAAAAGCAAAAACAAACAATTGACTTATGTACACAATGTACAAGTGAGTTACAAAAAAGCTTAGTCTTCTTATTAGTAACCTAACCAAGCTTTACTAGGCCAACGTGATCTACTCTTACAACTTGGTTCAGATCGTGGCTGGTTAATTGTGGACCTCTACCTGCTGGGGAGCATAACTTTCATGATCCTCAAACGAGCCACCGATGGCAGTTGTGGTCTCTCCGACAGACAGAGCTGAAACAATTGACTGCCTCTGGTTTAGATCCTTCCTTAGAAATAACTTATTGCTGATCGTGAACTAGAGCGACTGAACAAAGATAAAATGTACAACACAAACAAGGATTGGCTGCTTAGTTCTCAGTAAAGTTATCAAGGTACAGACTTATAAAAATCTAAATCAAAATATTTTATACAAGAAGGATACAAAAACAAACAGGATTTGTTAGATAGATCTATGGAGGTTGTTACAAAATATATATATATATACTTTAAGATAAAAGGCTTCAGGTTTGTAAAGTTGAGGGGGTATGATACAAGAGGGGTTCAAAGAAAGTGATTTGATAACATTTTTACAAGCAATAAACAAGTGTGGTTTACCCTCGGCTGCTAGTGGGATCCGACACATTGCTTCGTAATGTGCTGGCGATCTCTAGCCAAAAAGGGAAGGTATTCCAGGGGGACGGAAACCTTTACCTCTAAAGCTGTGGGAATACGTACAACCTTCATCATGACTTGTAGTTGCATTTCTTAACCTTTGAGTGCCAGAGAGGTAATGGAGTGTACCCTCTCTGGCACACAAAGGGTTAAAAGCTGGAGAGCCAAATTTGCATAGGCCTGAAATATGCTTTACCGACATCCTAGGACTCAAGAATAATATGGCATCTTAAACCCGTCTCGTCGTCTGGCAAACAACAAGGTTCCCAATTCATCACATTAGCCGACAGATTATCAGGTACCCACAATGACATACAAGTGACTGGAACTGAATTTATACAAATCTAAACATTTCAGTACAATGGTGATGTTATTTTGATGGGGAATTTGCATTTTCAGGCACAATATAACATTTACAGTGCACGTGGTGTGAGCGTGCAAATGAGGAGCAATGTGGCTTTATATGGTTTTTAAGGTACTGCGGTTCTAAAGGATTGCATCAGGTGACCCAACCTTTAGCTCTCCAGCTGTCAGAGACTTAAAGGGGAACTACCACCCCACACAAAGTTTCCAGCAAAGAATTACCCATCTGGCGATGAGCTGATCAATAGTACTAGTCGCCAGAATAATTACCTCCTTGAGAATTCCTATGGCTCCCGAGACTGACGGCCAGGAAACGGCGCAGACATCTTTGCATAGCGCCGTCTGCGCAGTATGTCCAGTCTGCTCTAGGAGGAGTTGCTTTGTACCTTTAGGTACCGGAAGGGATCGACAGCGCAGGCTCGCAGATTCTTCTAAAGTGCTGTTTCTGGCAATCAGTCTTGGGAACAGTAGGAATTCTCTATAGAAGGTAATTATTATGGCGACTAGCACTATTGATCAGCTAGTCACCAGATAGGTAATTCTTTGCAGGAAGCTTTGTGTGGGGGTGTTAGTTCCCCTTTAAACTCTCATTGTCCCCAACCAACCAATGGCCTTAACAGCTGGAGATCCAAAGGCTGCTTCCAATGACTAGATCAGAGCACCTGAGACCTGAAGTATTTAACCATTCAGAGCAAGAGGGGTAAGCATCTAACGTAGTGTGTACTCCTCTGGCACTCAAAAGGCTTAGAAGCAGAGGTGGACAACTTGCAGACTCTGGAAGCTGGGGGGCTGCAGGTTCCCACCTACAGGTTAAAGGCTGGAGTTTCCTTAAGGCACTGTGATTGACACACTGAAACAGTTTAGTTTCAAAAGGTTAAAGAAACAGTAATATTCATTATGAAAAACATACATTTGTGCTTTTAACCTTGAGTGCCAGAGGGGTGTGCAATGCACTGAGCACCGCTCTGGCATTCAAAAGTTTAATAAAGTTACAAAGATTCTCCCCCCGATGAAAACGCATCAAACGCAAAAAAAAAAAAAAAATGAACTCCTTGTGGACCAGAGGGGTGATCATTGCTTTGCAATGCGTCACGCCCTCTGGTTTTCAAGGAGTTAAGCAGCAATTTTCTACCCTGGTCACTAGGTGGAACTGTCCCCATTACTTATCATGAAGTCAGACACTCCAGTGTAATGAGACCAGGTAGCGATGTCGCTAAGAGTTTGGTTAAAGGGAGAAGTCTGAGCCCTAGTAACGTTTCAATGAAGCGTTCGCCGGTAGTGAGACTGCGCTTGTATTATCAGCAGGAGAAGCCGTACACCATGTTTACTGCATCTTTAACCCTTTCAGAAGGGTATGCAACGCAATGAGTTGCATTCCCCTGTGGCACACACAAAGGGTTTAATGCCCAACTGTCTTTATACAAAAGTATGCCATAGTGATTTACAGGGTTCAAACCCTGTACAAATATCCGACCTTAACTAGATGCTCATAATGGTTTTATGTGAAAATTCCCCAGAATAGTGCAGTTTTCTGTTGGATAAAGTAGGAGATCACAGCCTGGGTACTGGCAGCTGCTTAACTTGGTAAAAATGGCAGGTGTCAATGACAGAAAGGCAAAAGATGGATCGTTGAGGCACAAGGAACGGGTATTAATCTGAAAATAAGCAACTTTTCTTTGGAACAAGACATGCAGTGAGAGAGATCAACTCCCTGGGTGGAAGACAGCACTGGATAATTAACCTTTTAGAGACCAGGGGGTGTTCAACACACTGTGGAGCAATGTGTTACCATACCTGTCTGATGCTTAAAGGAACACTAACCAATAAAATATTCTGGGGTTACACGCACACACAAATCCCTATACTCCATGCAGCCTCTGTAACAATCATCTATTTGGTTTCTGAGGGGTGAAATCCACTCTTATATGTGCTATGTAGGGCTCCCTTTCCTGCCTCTGCTACGGCTCCCACTACACCAGAGCAATCTGGATAGGAGACTAAGAAGTGATTGATCTGCATTGTCTTTAAATGGACTGAAATAAGCTAAGAGCATTTCTAAAAGGAACAGCGATGGGCACTGATCTCAGTACATTAACAGTATTACCTGTGCACAAGCAATATTAACTATAATTGTCACCCTATGGTCCAGACTACACACCATTAGAAATTCAAGTTCGGGAATAGAATTTAGGGAAAGAAGGTAAAATAACTACATTTTACAGATGACAGCTGGTAATGTAAGATTTAAATATATAATCCAATTTCATTTAGAGGTACTTGTGTCCTTAAGAGTTAAAGAAAAGTGCAATCTAGCACCAATTAAAAATGCAGGTCTAATGGGCATCTCTTATTTAAAAGAGCTATTTTTTTGCCCCTCAAAGAAACCACATATAAATACACCATTTTATAGAATACATAAGGTAACCAGAGGTCAGAGCATCTCTCGCATGGAGAGGTCTGAAGGGAGATTTGCTATATACAAAAAGCAGAATGGGTTGAACGTTGGAGCTGTAGAAAATGTATATTATTTCTGCTCCCTCTTGCCACCTACAGAATAAGTGTGATTTCCAAAATTATATCTGCACAGTGGCTGGCCATGGTGGGAAACGCGTTTGTGAATTTGCGCAAAAGCTGAATCCACATCATATAAAACGAGATCTGACCAGTGGCAGTAATACTGCACAATAACGACCAAAGGAAATAGACTGAGGAGTGTAGTAATACCGCACAGTAACAACCAGAGGAGTGCTGACCGAGGAGTGTAGTAATACTGCACAGTAACGAACAGAGGGAGCACTGAGGAGTCTAGTAATACTGCACAATAATGACCAGTGGGAGCTCAGATTGAGGAGTCTAGTAATATCGCGCAGACTGAGGAGTCTAGTAATAGCGCAGAGTAATGACCAATGGGGAGCACAGATTGAGGAGTCTAGTAAAGTGTACAGTAAAGACCAGTGGGAGCACAGATTGACGAGTCTAGTAATAGCGTAAAGACCAATGGGAGCACAGATTGAGGAGTCCTAGTAATAGCGCAGAGTAATGACCAATGGGAGCACTGATTGAGGAGTCTAGTAATAGCACAGAGTAAAGACCAGTGGGAGCACAGATTGAGGAGGTCTAGTAATACCGTAGAGTAAAGATCAGTGGGAGCACAGATTGAGGAGTCTAGTAATAGCGCAGAGTAAAGACCAGAGGGAGCAGCGCAGACTACGGAGTCTTCCAGTTACTAAACATGCAGCTAGATGACACAAGTCTGCCACAGGTGTCATATTCACAAAGTCACAAGAGCAAACCAACAACATCAATGGGAACAAACAAGGCAACTTAGTGAAAGCCATCCCCAGATGTTGAGAAATACATCTCCCATTATCCCTAGCTAGATGTTGGCTAGCAGGGAATGATGGTAATTGTAGTAAACAAGTGAGGCCGGGGATGTCTAACACTGCACTACAACTTGCATATGAATGGGACATAATTAAAATGTGCTTCCTCTTAATTTGACAGATGTAACCAATAATATCGCAGAGAAGAGTCAGCTCCTCCCCTTTCACAGAAGCCATAAATATTGAGGTCTGTGCTACACGCATGTGACAAGACAAGGGTGACCACTAAACACGGTCATGTTGTTAAAACGAGTGCCACAGTGCTGTCAAAAGCACAATTCATCAGCTACCCCCTTTGCTAGGCAATGAGCTGCGCACCCCTCGGGCATTCAATGTGTCACTTCGAATGTTAATCTCCAACCAGGTCTGTCCTTTGTGAATCACTGGCCGGACAGATCTCAGAGTACCCTAAAGCTGACAGCCGGGGGCCCCCTGTCCTACTCTGGGTCAAGCCAACTGCACCACAGGGGACAAATAAATACTTGCCACTGATTTAAATGGAGCTTTTAACCTCTTGATTGCTCAAAGTCTCCAACTCTCTGCAAAGAGTGCACGGACCTTTTTACTGCATTCCATAGGTTAAATCCTAATTTACATCAAAGCTAATTTAGTGAATTTGTATTTGTCCCCGTTGGTGTGGCTGGTTTGCCCGACTATTGTTCCGCTCTTGAATATGTATACGGCCCATAAGGGTCACCATTGCTGCCTGTATTTAGGTGATAAGCAACACAAAAGAATACCCAAATTCACCATAAGTGCCAATTCGAGTTCCCAAATACACCGAATTAAATGGAACATTTAATCCAATGTGTTGAAACCCTCACTAGCATTCAAGAGATTAAAATCCCCATTTAAAATGGGTGGAAGTTTTGGGGTATTTATTCCTATTGTGCGTGTACACGGAGTGGTACAAAGCGGAATGTTGCTGGAAGCGGCTGTTCTACTCCAGGTACAGAGTGTGGAACAATTCCAGGACAATCTACAGGCCCCATAGAGATTAAACACAAAATAAACAAATAAATATATTTCATAGTTACCTCCTCAAATGAGTTTGTTTTTATTTAAACTTTAAAGAACACCAACATGTAAATATACAGCTGGGTGACATAACTGTATCACGCTTTGCATCCTGTATCTCTAATCTGTTATGTTATTTTAGATCCATGAATTCTAACCCTAAATTTATTTTAATGCATGTGCAGACTTGTCTTATATAGACACAATGTGTGCGTTTGTGCAGTATGTAATGAGAGCTAAATCACTCAATTTTAGAACCCACTTTGTTCTATTCTATATCGCCAGTTACAGGTAATACAACACAATCCCTTCTGACACACAAAAATCACTGTGGGGAGTCAAGAAGCCCTGTAACAGACAGCAAAAGCTGCCCCCTCACAGTACATACAAGACTAGATTTACTGTTACAGATGCTGCATGAATAAGAGGGGATTTAAGTTTATGTAACATATCATTTGTAGATGTTAATGTTCATTTAAAGAACAAAAAGGTACCAGCAGTGTTTCAAAGACAAGAATCGGTAACAGGAGTGTGCAAACACATGGATCACGTAATCCAGAAATCTATTTACATACGCGTGGTTCAGATCAGGCACTTTGTGACAGGTCGAGTGGGTAAATGTGCAGTCTGTTCCTCAACATTTCTAAAGCATCTCTTCAAATCCACACACACTTGTTTCAAGGGGAAAAGAAATACTGACTTAGTGAACTATTTGGCACTAGATACAAACCTAATAACATTAAATAAAAAAAAAAAAAAAAAAAAAACACCCCTGGACCCAACCTCTGTGACAGGTGACTTCTAAAGACTTCACATTTATCTAAAAATATACTATATATTGTGAGAGATTCAAGTTGCAAAGTGCAACTTATTTTTTATTAATTATAAGAAATATAAAATGTCCTCATTCTTTTCATTTGTAGAAAACACTAATAAACGTATTCAGGAAATAATCAGGAGTAAATGACAGCACCACAGTGGAAACCCTGCATTTGTCTTTATGCCTACGGCCTGTAGTGACACGGGCAACACGCAGCAACCGTCTGGGGTCTATGTTCCTAGAAGGCAGTTAACCCCCGGAATTGCTAGAGGTCTCCAAAGCACGGTGAAGCACTGCAATGGTGACCTTTAGCATTGAACACGTTACAAGCCTCACTTAAATCATGGAAATGCCATTTGTCCCCTATAGTACAGTGAATCGCCTCCTTAGTTTCCTAAATACATCTCTAAATTCTCAATAGCCCTGTTAATTTCTTACTATTCACTCAAAAGCTTGCCAAGCAGAAATTTGTGCCAAAGTGAAGTGATTTTAGTTTTATTTGCAGGAAGATTCAATACAGAAATTAAAAGAATCAAGGAATCTATCAATGTCAGGGATGAAAAACTGTCCTCATCTGCACCTTAGTACTTCTCATCCGAGTCCGCGGCTCCTGCACCATGTGGTACGGGAACAATTCTGGGGAAGACCATTCCCAAGGTTAAAGGGATAGTAATGATTCATAATAAAAGCAGATCTAATTAATCATCATAGTATTAGGACTTTGGAGAGTGTTATTACAATTCTGTCAGAGCTGTAGCACAAGAGTAATTCAATGACAAAGTATCCCCCTCCCGCCCCTTTTACTGATGTAACACTGTTCAGCCAGATCAGAAGGGAGGTGTCCAGGTAGACTGCAGAGAGGGTCAATCTTCAATTAAGATAAGGGAAAAACCTGAAAAACTTGTCAAGGGGGGCAGGGCTTTCATTGTTCTCATAGGAAGAAGATTGTCCCCTGCTGTTATCTGTCTGGTCTATGGACTGGATTCCACATCTGAGAAGAGATGGCTTACACTAGGTAAAAGGGGCAGGGCTTTCATTGTTCTCATAGGAAGAAGATTGTCCCCTTCTGTTATCTGTCTGGTCTATGGACTGCATTCCACATCTGAGAAGAGATGGCTTACACTAGGTAAAAGGGGCAGGGCTTTCATTGTTCTCATAGGAAGAAGATTGTCCCCTTCTGTTATCTGTCTGGTCTATGGACTGCATTCCACATCTGAGAAGAGATGGCTTACACTAGGTAAAAGGGGCGGGAGGGGAAACTTTGCTTGTGAATATCTCTCAAACCATAAAGGTTTGAGAGATAAGACTTGTATCGTTCTTCATGTTTTTTTAATGCCTACAAAATAAAATAAAGATAAAACGAAGTATTACTATCCCTTTAAATGGTGCTTTTACCACAAATAATGCTAAAGAGTTCTCCAACATATTGCCTTGCAATCTGGAGACCCTTCTATCATTCAAGGGGCATAAATCCCCAATTTGAATAAATGAAAGTGTTCCAGTCCCCTATGGTCCAGCTAGTTTACTGCAGACTTGATCCAGTTTCTTAGTGTATCTGCCTTTAGCTCTATTCATGCTTTGCTCCGTACTGATCTCCACACTGTCCCCGGAATGTAGCAGTAGCACAAGTCATTAACTCCTCGCTTAAGTGGTTACTTTAAATAAAAAATGTGGCATAGATTCCTCCCTGCTTCATACATTCAGAGTAACAGGGGGGGCAAATCAGGACTATGTTATAATTTAATAACTTCAAGCTTAAGACTTTGCTGGATTGACACCAATTTCTCCATAATTATTGCAAATGATGTCCACATTTTGCTAAATGCATGTAAACCAGTGTTAATGCCACTGATTGATGTGAAACTGTATCATGTTATCTGGCAAAGAACATGGGCAATATGGAGCCGCTGCATATACACATATCTAGAATTTCTCACACATTGTGCTTCAGGTGCAACTAACTGAATAGTGTCACTGATTATTACTGGATATCTATCTTCCAGGCTGTGGAGCTTTCAGATGTTGTGTAATTCCCTCTAAAATTAACACTGAGTGCTTACAACTGATCTACGTCTTCATGTGGGATACACAGACTCACCATCGCTTCCTCACTACCAAACCCACTTACCTCAGTCAGTGCACAAAACCCTAATGGCCACTATGAATCAATTCTCTGTTGGATTCAGTTCCCCAGGATTAACAGTTTATTAGTACTAGATATTACATGCACGTAGGCAGACAGGATTTCAACCACTAAACCCTTCCATAGATATTACAAGGAATTGCTCAGTGGGAGGAGTTTTAGGTACGGGAATCCTGCAAGAAAGCATCATGTCGGCCTCCATAACTAGTGCTAATAAAGATTACGTTCAGACTCCTAATCCTTACAGGACTAATTCCTTTGACATCAGGATTTTCTGCACAGATTAACCCTTTGTGTGTCAGAGGTGTGCAACGCATTCAAAAGCAACGTGTTGCGTGCCCCACTGGCACACAAAAGGTTATGCTAAATTGTTAGGTTATGTTATGGTTCCTTTAATCTTTCAGCACTGGTTTTCCCTTATGAACTATTACAAATCGTATTTCCAACACAACTTAAATCCCTGGGTGTTAGAGATCTCTCTAATGCATTGAGATGCAACGCACTGGAGATGTCGCTAGCATCCAATGGGTTAATCACAGATTTCAAAACAAATACTTGGTTCTAGACAAAATGCTGTTGCTGCAATACTAGTTAAACTAGGTTTTATTCAAGTTCTATGCAGACAGATACGCTAAATCCTAATTATCCAACCTTATATCGCAAAGATTAGGAAACAGGAATGGCCTTTTCTCCCCAAACTAATCCTAAAATGCTCTTAAATAAAACAAATTAAATCTCATTTTGTTTTAATTATGTAAAGAAAGTCATTTTAGTTTGTTAATCGACATAAAAAAAAAACAAAAAAAAAAAAACTTTTAGAACTGAATTAAAAGTGCATGACTAAAATAATCATCTGGCTATGTAATCTATGGGCACCCCCCCCCCCCCCCCCGAAAAATAAATCCATATGAACAAAGGAGAGCGGAGCAATTCTGGCGTACAATAGTTTATTGTAATTATTTGCCTGCTGAGTAAGATAAGGGTATTCCCACTGTTGGAAAGTATTGATTTTAATAACTGGAGTGCCAGAGGATTATGCGTACCCGGTGGCATTCACATGGTGAAGAGAGTTGGCACGGTTGCTTTGAAGAAAATGAAAGAAAAAAAGTCTGTGATGTAATGACATTTGTATTATAAAATCTTCCAGCAGTGGGAACCCACAACATAACATTTTTTATTAAGTTTACGGCTCCTTTAAATCTATGGGGTATTCATTTGTCCCGTGTGGAGCTGCAGAAGTGCTCCCCTCTGCTTTGTGCATACATCCCATAGAGGTTAGATTTGAAAATCACAACACAAAGTTTCGCTGATCAGCTTTGCATTTGTTAATACTCAAATAAAAGACATTTCAGAAACCCTAAACACAACTTACTATTGCCCATTAAAAACCAAGGGCCATATTCTGGAGAGAGGCAAATCTGGAGCAGGTCAACTACAACACAGGGACAAATAAATATTCCCAATGATTAAAATTGGGCCTTTAACCCTTTGAATACTAGAGAGATCACCAACACATTGCTTTACGATGCTTTAGGGACTTCAATGGCATTCAAAGGGCTAAAATCCCAATTTAAATCCACAGGAATATTTTTGGTTTCCTGTGGTGAAGTTCTCTGCCCCATAATTGCCCCTAACTTGGTGAACAAGGCCACAAATCCTTTTAAAATAGAACTTGTGCTTATTCCTGCTCAATAAGTCACAGAAAAATTAAAATAAAATAAAAAGCTGAAGGCAGGCGTTCCAGCAGTTCTCATATTTGGAGAAATTACTCTCTTTTCTTGCAACAAACGTAAAAAGGCGACAAACACCTTTTTCCATCCTGGAAGTGAACAAAAATGAATTTGCCTCACTGCTGCCCCACAATGTCCGGCCCATAATGCACCTGGTTTTACTGAATCGGCCGTGGAGCAATCCGTTGCTTACAGCTTAGGAGAGAGGCTTTGTAACTTCCTCAGATTATGGCAACTCTATGCAAAAGTGGAAGATTAAAGCCAGAAGTCCAACAGAAGATGAGATCTCCCACGATCTTAAACTGCTTCTCCTGTTGTAAACTTCCAAAAATAATATCAATAAAAACAATGACGTAAAAACACAAAGAACAACGTAAAACGTCCAGCCATCACTGCAGCATTAGTTGTTTGAGGTTGTCGTGAAGAATGGTATCTTTCACGTCGCGGAAAACCAGGCGAATGTTCTCCGTGTTAATAGCAGTGGTGAAGTGGTGGTACAAGGGCTTCTGCTGCTGGTCCCGACGCTTGTTACGGAAACAATCTACCAGAAACTTTTGGACATCTTTAAGGCAGTGGGGATCCCCTTGGAATTCTGGGAAGTAGTCCTTTATGCTCACTATTCGAACTTTCTCTTCAAGCAAGTCAGTCTTGTTTAGGAACAGGATGATGGAGACATTGCTGAACACGCGGTTGTTGACTATCGTTTCAAAAATGTTTAGTGACTCCGTGAGACGGTTGGTCTGTCGGTCTTCCATAAGCACTTGGTCATATTCACTGGATGACACCAGGAAGAGGATAGAAGTGACACTGTCAAAGCACTCGAACCATCGCTTGCGTTCCGACCTCTGACCTCCCACGTCAACCATCTTGAACGGAACATTTTTGATCTCAAAGTCGTACTCGTGTATCCCTTTGGTGGGCCGTCGGGCTAGCAGGATGTCTTGCTGACTTGGTAAATAGTCCTTTAAAAATACAAACAAATCAAGTCACTGTGTGATTCTGGTTTAAGTTCTACAGCGCAAGACTACTAAATGTATTTCTAAAGACAAAAATACTTCAGAATGGACAGTAAGTTTAAGTGCCAGGACTACTAGAGGGATTCAGAGGTAGTGTAATGAATGCATTCCATGGCAGTTGAGTGGTTAACCCTTTGAAGACCAATGCACTTTATGGAATTAGCATGTAGCACTGGCTCTTTTTAACCCACTGAGTGACAGAGGGGCACAGAACGCATTGCAAAGCAATGCATTCCGTACCCCTCTGGCAGTCAAAGGGTTAAAAGAGCAGTAAAGTTTAGTTATAAGCATTTTTTTTTCTTCTTTTAAATAAAATCTTAGGGTTTTTTTGAGAGTAAATCAACGGTACTCCCGTTTCCACAGGATGTGCTCTTTCGAAAGCAGTTACAGCTGTAACGTTTTTCTCTTAAATCCCAGTATTTTAAGCAGGTGGGACTATTAATATGATTTACAATGGAGAGCCGTAGCCATTTGTGGTATTAAATAAAGCTCTGGACACCAGCAGTACCGTCCTCTCAATCTTATTTAGCTTTAAACAACTCTGCAACTCGAGAACATTTTGTTTAACCATTTGAGTGAAAGAGGGGTGTGACAAACTATAGGGTTAAGTAAAGCCTGGCCTCAGCAAGCTCTCTCTAGATGTGCATCAGCCAGTCATATGTTGGGATGTGGTCGTTCAGCTGTTCCTGGTTAGATCCCCTCCCCCCGCACAGAAAGCTCTCTGGATTGTTACAGGCAGGCCGTCTGATCATGTGAGCAAAACAAAAGTGAAACGCGCAGGGCTTCCTGGCTTCAGGCCTGAAGGGAGCGGCTCTCTGGGAGGTTGAGAATTACTGTCATCTCCTCTCTAGATATTACAGTCTAACACACAGCAATTCTGGGGCCAACCAACTACATTACAGGGGACAAATAACGACAACCATATTTCAATAGGGCTTTTAACCCCTTCAATGTTTAAGATGGCTCTAATGCATTGAGAAGCAATTAATTCTGTTAAAAAGCATTAAAGGGATAGTAATGTTTAATAATAAAAGCAGCTCTAATTAATCATCATAGTATTTGTGCCATGTAGAGTGTTATATCAATTCTGTCAGAGTTGTAGTACAAGAGTAATTGAATGATAAAGTATCCCCCTCCCACCCCTTTTACTGATGTAACACTACTCACCTCAGAGCAGCAAGACTGTCCGGATGGATCACAGAGAGGGACAAACTTCAGTGATCATAAGGGAAAACCTGTCAAGGGGGGGAGGGTTTTCCTTATGATCACAGTAAGAAGATTGTCCCTTGTTGTGACCTGTCCGGTCATGTGACCAGATTCCACATCTGAGGGGAGGTGTCTTACACTAGGTAAAAGGGGCGGGAGGGGGATACTTTATCATTCAATTACTCTTGTACTACAACTCTGACAGTACTGATATAACACTCTCCATGGACCCAATACTATGAATATTAATTGGAGCTGCTGTTTGTGTGAAACATTACTATCTCTTTAAAATCAATGTGTACTCTATTGTGCAGTTTGTTCCACTTCTGATTCTGCATTGCTTGTGGAGGCCAAATAAGCATACCCCAAATTCCCATATAAGACCCTAATGCTAAAGGGGTCTCCAACACAGTGCACATTGGCATTCAAGGGTTAAAACCCATTTAACTTAATGGGGGTTTGTATTTGTACTCCCAATGGTTCAGAGGATTTGCTCCAGTTCTCCTTAATACATTAACCTCAATGTGCTATAGGAAAATGCAGTTCGTAGCTATAAATTAACCCTTTGGGATTTAGGCAATTCTGTAACTCGTGGTGCCATGTGTCCAGCGGTTATAGGAAAAGGGATGCTGTACGCAGACTGATAACTGATCTCTCCTGATGGAGATTAATCTTATTTCCTGTGGGCTGGGGAAGGGCTTAGCACACTTCGTCCTTCGCAACACTTTGGAGACCTATCAAGCATTCCAAGGGTTAAAAGCCATATCTAAATCAATGCACAGCAGTTGGTCCCTGGCACTCAAGGGGTTATTCATCTGTGTGCCAGAGGGGTATCTAATGCATGGAAAAGGTACAGGATATCCCTCTGGAACAGTACATATAAAGGAATGTATGCTCCAAATCGAAAGGATGGGGTGGAATGCTTTAGGGGGCAAAAATCGATAGCGTGATATGCATTGGATACCTCTCTGGCACTCAAAGGGTTAAACATACTTGAATGTTAGGGGGTGAAAGGTCCCATTTGCATTAAAGGGAACTTTTGTCTCTGCTTGTTCCAGAATCTCAGATCTAACTGGTGGAGACCGCTTCTGGAAGACCTGAAAAACAAGCTCCGCTCAGCTGATTTCAGTAAAGAGACGCCATGAGACACCAACAGGAAGAGGAAGTGATGGGAAAGGAATGTGCTGAGCTGGATACACACATCTGCCCTGAGTCAACAACCTACACACACCATCTACACACACCCACCCCTACACACACCCACCCTCCACACCCTACATACACCCTCCACACCCTACATACACCCTCCACACCCTACATACACCCTCCACACCCTACATACACCCTCTAACACCCACCCTACACACCCACCCTACATACACCCTCTAACACCCACCCCACACACACATCTGCCCTGAGTCAACAACCTACACACACCCACCCTACACACCCACCCTCCACACCCTACATACACCCTCTACACCCACCCTACACACACATCTGCCCTGAGTCAACAACCTACACACACCATCTACACACACCCACCCGCTACACCCTACATACACCCTCTAACACCCACCCTACACACACACACATCTGCCCTGAGTCAACAACCTACACACATACACACCCTCTGCACACAAACGCCCATACCATCTACACAACACACGGCTCACACCATCTACACAACACACGGCTCACACCATCTACACAACACACGGCTCACACCATCTACACAACACACGGCTCACACCATCTACACAACACACGGCTCACACCATCTACACAACACACGGCTCACACCATCTACACAACACACGGCTCACACCATCTACACAACACACGGCTCACACCATCTACACAACACACGGCTCACACCATCTACACAACACACGGCTCACACCATCTACACAACACACGGCTCATAAGATCTACAGGACAATCAGTCTGAATGACATAAACCTCCACACACAACTAAGAACTCACCTTGTCACCAAGTTTGTCCAAATTGTCCAGGAAATACTTCACGGATTCCCCCTAAAATAGAGAGAAGAGAAAAGTTTGGTACAATTAATAAAAATCCTGATTAGGAAAGAATTCTGCTTTTCTCTGTTAGTTCTACATTCACTAAACACAGCTCAACCTTCCCAAATGTCCCATCGACAAACACAGCATTTAACCCCTCGAATCAGAGATCTCCCAGACATTGACAAGCACTGCGCTAGACACTTCTAATGTTGAGGTGGTTAAATGTCCCATTTAAATGAACGGGGATGTGTATTTGTCCCCTATGATCTAGTTGGTTTGCCCCGGACTGTTTGCCGTTCCTCTTGGCGCACGAGTCCCAGGGAGGTTGAGGCGCCAGAGAACTGGAATCATTTTGGTGCAAACCAACTGCATCATACTGGACTGACGTACCTGGCGCTTTTAACCCACTGAATGCTAAAGCAGCGTCTACAATTCAAGGGATGAAAAAACCATTTATCCCTTCAAGTGCCAGAGCCGTATGAGAGACCCTTTGAGTGCCAGAGTGCAAAGTCATGCATTCCGTACCCCTCTGGCACTCAAAGGGTTAAATCAAAGCAAAGTGGGGGGCATTTCAACTTGATCACAATTACACCACGTTTCTTAGTGCATCAACCTCAGAAGAATAGGAATTTAACCCTGTATGGTGCTGTGCTACAGAGGACTCCAATTCACTGAACATCTCTCTAGAATCCACGTGTTCCATTTTTACATATTGGGGTATAATGCCCGCCAATCTTTTATACATATGCCCAAATTAGCATCCCTTAAGGGTACAGTAACACTTACAGAGGACCTGTTACCTACACAGCGTTAAGTATCATTAAATGAATCTATACAAAAGCCTGGAACCTCTGCTCTTTAATTCCCGAGAAGGTTAATGGTTTGAGAGAGATCTGGTTTTGTAGACGGGGAACCTAATCGGTGCAGAGCTTTGTATTTCCTTCACTTAGTTGGCAAGATATATCCTGCAATATGTATTCCTGGCATGTTAAGACTTTCTGTCCCTGTAAGAAATTTCAGCCTAAAGCTCTCACATTAACAAGAAAGTTTTATTACTATTGGACCAAATAATATAAACAAAAAAAGCCTGGAAAAACCTGTATAAATAGGGCAAAAAGTGATTAGTGGCTTATTACAGTAATTTGTGAAAGAAAACCCAGCCATTTTTCCTCGTTTTGTCCGTACACAGCGCTGGATTAAGATGGGGTCTCGCTTACATGAACAAACGTCAGAAAGGTTCCTGGGCCCAATCCCGTACAGGAAGTAGGAATCATCTCCTGTTCCACTTAAAGGGGATTCGTCCTTTAGCGAGAACAGGCCAATAGGATGCATCACGGACCATTCTAGAGCAATGCAACTACCTCATAGGGGACAATTAACCATTCTCATTAATATAAACAAGTTAACCATATGAATGCTTGTGAGGTCTCCTCTCTAGCATTCGAGAGCTTAAAATTCCCATTTAAATCAAATGGGACTTATATTTGCCTTCTATGGGAATTTGATTTGCTCCGTAATTACACCACAACAGTGTCCTGGATACAGCTCGACGATTTTTGAATTGAGTCGTCCCCCATTTCATCTGCGTTGAGCCTCAGATCAAGGGTTAACTCTTTGTGCTCCAGAGTCATCTACAGTGTACTGGTTCAACTCATCGGCACTCAAAGGCTCATGCCAGGCCAGACTGGCGCATCTGTGTAGCGTATCTGTGCTTCTGTTTATGAGACGGGATGACTCTGTATAACAATCAAAACTGAAACGAGGGCGCCGGTCCCGGAAGTCCATTGGGCTATTAGATCTGATCTATTTACTGGAAGGCACCAGGTCTCCTGCATTTATGGCTCCAAGTCAAAGTGTCCCGGGTGATAGGGAAAGTATAGGGTTAAGTGCAGCAGCCATATTGCACAGAGAATAGCGGAACACTGGCTGTGAACAGGTAATCACCAGCTCTAAATGAAATTGGGCTTTTAACAACTTGAATGCTGAAGTCAGTGAACAGCTTCATAATGCACTGGAGAAGTCTCTAACATTTAAAGGGTTAACAGTCCTCAGACAACGCCCTGAGAGTTGTGCAACTCATTGCTTTATATCCGTTTGCTCATCCCCCTGGTCCTTAAAGGGTTACAGTAATGGGAATTTGGAGAATTTTTAGAGGTCTGCTATGGTGCAGACTGTTTACCCTAGACTCGCTCCACTTTGTATTAGTGACCTCTCCGGAATCTAAGTAGTTAATCGGGAGCAGAACTACATTTATATGGGGGCGACCGGTCTGAACAATGTCCATGTTATATAACGGCAAACGTGGAGCATACCAACCGCCCAACATCTGTAGAATTAACCCCTTGGATGCCAGGGAAGTCTCCAAACACAAAACTTCACATTGCATTGGAGACCAGTTATCTGTGGGGTTAATTTGAACGATTCAGCGTTTTGCTCTCCCCCTCATGTGGTGCATTTGGTGTGCCCCGGAATTGCTCTGCCTGTCTTTACCTAGTAGGACGGTAGCGTGGACGCAGGTTCTTAGTACAGGTCACATGTGTGACAATGAATAAAGTGATCATGTGTGTCCAGTTTTGTATTCTGGAACCCTCTAACCCCACCCATCTTCCAGTCGATGTAACCCCAGAAGCTTACAGTCTAAACTCTCCTGTAACCAGCACTTGCTCGGGAAGCTGCCTCCACTTCCCAGGAGAGACGAGAGCTCAGTCTCCGCCTTGCTAATCGCAGGTTTATTGGCCTTCGATCCGTGTAAAAGTTATGCAAACGGCATCATTAAATGCAGCACAAACAGTACCTAGGTGTGGCTGGGAGCAGTGATTCAGCAGGACATGGGCCTGACATCTAAACACGACTGTCACTTCTCTATAGGATATGTATTTTAAAGGGGAAGTAACATACCCTAGTATATCCATCCACTTACCTTTCTATAGCCAGAAAATCCTAATGGCCCCTATGAACTTGGCTTGTGACACCCCCCCCCCCCAAACAGATCACCTCTACAACCAGTCCTGGATGTCAGATCCATGTAGGCAGACATGGCAGTTGTTCACAATTTTTTCAAGCTGAAGCAGACAGGGGGCATAAACCTGCTTAACTCCACTGAACAACCTTCTGAACCTTAAAGGTTTAAGTCTACCACAGACAATGAGAAAACAGGGAAAGCGTGCTCAACAGATCCGCTGGTCATACGGCCAAAACACCCAGGTTTTCTGAAAATCTTTGTTCTTTATTTCAATCCATAAAAACTGGTACAGTAAATGGACACAAGGTTGTGCCAAAAAAACAGATGATCCGCCTAACGCGTTTCATCCATTAGGACTTAATCGTGGACAATGGCACTGTGTCCTGAAGTCTCTAAGAAACGGTTATGTCTGCCTCTAATGCGTCACTGCTGTCAGTCACACAATAATACTTACTAGATAGATACTAAACGTTTAATAACCTCCTCCTACCTCTTCTCCTAGTGACAGGGATAAATACTTAACTGAGAGGTTGCCATGGGAACTCATGCACACGAGGACATCTGTCTCAGTGTGGGGAGTTATAATGCATTCGGAGCAATTACTAAAAAGCTCAGCAAGTGCTCAGGGTGCATTAACCCTCTAATTGCCAGAGGGGTGTCCAGGATTAAAAATCCCACCCCCAACAGGTGTGAATAGAAAGTCTGCCCAATATAAGAATACATTTAGGGTCACCTAAATACTTGTTGTAAACCCCCCACCCCTCAAACTGGTGGGAAAAGCAGCCATACGTACAAGCCGTGTTCCTCTCCTTCCTGCTCGGAGGATTCATTACGTTGCTTTCTGTAAATCTGATGGGAGTCCAGTGTGAGGCCTCCAGGGAATGCCAGGCGTGCCCATGGATTAGAATGCCCCTGAACTGCTCACACAGAGCAGATAGACATGAAAATCATTACACAGCAAGTCTGTGCCTAAAACCTAGACTATCCCGAGGGCATTGTCATACACAAACACGCAGTAGTAGCCATGTAGAATGAAAAGGCCCAGAACTCAGACAGCATGTAAACAGGGGCCATTTATGGGCAGGTAACAGGGTAATAATGCATCTGATCCGGGGACGGTGCACAGATGTGAAGGTCACTGTTTTATAGACTAGAATCGGCTAGGAATCCAGTTCAGGACAGGACCTGCTTCTCCTCCCAACAGAAGCCTGCCCGGCCTGAAATCTGACTCCCCTGCAGTGGTGTATGGGGGGTGAGACGGGGGTGAGATGTGGAACTGCAAGAAGTAATGAACAGCTGGGAAACGGCAACCAGGATTCATGTCCATTTAACTCCACAGAGGCGACCTGACGCCATCAAGCTGTTGGGACTACAACTCGCTTCCAAAGTAACTAGACAGAGCACTCACCTTCACTTGGACAGCGGAGCATCATGGGAGTTGTAGCCAAACAAGAGCTGTGCACAGACATCAGCCCCCCCACATGTATAAAATTCAGGCAATTCTGGGACAAACCAAATGCACCACAGGAGTCAGAGAATTCATAACTTACATTCATTTAAATAGGGCTTATTAACCACTTAAATCCTAGCGTGGTCTCCAATGCATTGTATCATAATGTAAGAGGCCTCTATAGTATTGAAGGGGTTAAAATAACTGGGTGTTTTCAGTCCTCCCTTATGAAGTTGTTCCTCTTTGCCGTTGTACATATGTCCCATTTCTTTTCCCCGGAGGAAAGCTCCCCTTAGTGAACAATGCCAGGAAGCGCTGCGCACGCTCACCGTCCAGATGTAAATAACTGAGGATATTAATCATCGTCCCGCCTGGTCCAGTGACCTCTGCCCTCTATCAGTCTGTGTGCGGCCATCAGACCCACAGCATGGAGACCACCCCGCTTCCTGCAGTAAAGGATGGTCCTGTGAGCACCAACGCGCTGCACACCCCTCCATCACTCACAGGGTTAACCCTCTGAGGAACAGAATGGAGACCACCACATTGCAAAGCAACGTATTATTGCACAACCCTCTGGTCCTCACAGCGGTGACATTTAATCATTTGCTTTTAAAGGGATAGTAATACTTAAAATGTAAAAAAAAAATATGTTGTAGGGTTTATCCCCCTGAGTAAAACAAGAGTACTCCCACTGCTGAAAGGTGTTTCATTCAAAAGTTATTAATTTTCAAAGTTTATTTTTTTAGGTACAATATCACAGAGGCCTGAAATTGTACAGTGGCGCTGTTGCTACACCATCCTATGGAGATTTATGGTCCCGGGACCAGAGCTGTCCATAGGATGGTGTATCAACAGTGCCACTGTACAATTTCAGGCCACTGTGATATTGCATCTAAAAAATTCAAGTCTGAAAATGAATAACATTTGAATAAAACACCTTTCAGCGGTGGGAGTACTCTTGTTTTACTCAGGGGGATAAACCCTACAACATATTTTTTTTACATTTTCAGTATTTCTATCCCTTTAATAGAATAACCTTATAATGTAACCAAAACAGGGTCTGAATTTCAGGATCGTAAAGCACACGCCATTGGGGGTGGGGGGGTGCGGCGTTGTATGCCACCTCTGGCTCCCCAGCCGTTGGGGACCACTACAACTCCTAACCAGATGAGGCCACTGACAGCTGGAGAGCCAGAGGTTGCTTACAGCTGCACGAAGGGGTAATACAGAAGACAGTATAAATATCCCTAGTATACGAAGACCAAAGAAATAAGAGGCTCTTAATGTATTTAAAGAAAAGAGCCAGGTTCCCCCATTTCAGCTTATACCACCTCTACTGGAGTGTAAACACATGCACCCACTACCCCGTGAGTAAAGTGGTCTGTTCTCACATTTCCACCCCAAACACGGCCACTTGTTTCACGAACCGAAAGCACTACAGCAAAGAGGAGCCAGGCTGGAGCATACCAAATTTACCCCGGGGGGGGGGGGAGTTCCTCATAATAATAATAATTCAAACGGGAATTTTAACCCTATGAATGCTAGAGAGGTCTCTTGGGATGAAAATCCCTATTATAATAATTTGCAGAACTGCCCCTCTCCTATGGAGCAGGCGGATGTATTTCTGCTGGGCGTGAGAGACAGTTGGCTTCTCTGCATCTCACAGCTGGTAATGCTCTCGCCCACGGACACCTCCCAGCAACCTCCCTCTGCCCTAGGCCACATACCTAGAGAACAGGCCAGAGCCCTTCCCTCCTTCCCCAGCCATTTTCCTTTCACCTGCACCAGTGTACAGACCCCCCCCCCCCACATTCCTACTGCAGAGCTGGCCTGCTGTCTGAGGGGTTAAGTGGAGAAAGGAAAAATGTTTAAACTCGTTCAATCCGGACAGCAGGCCATAAAGAGACAAGTGGATCATTTCTATGGCATTTCTACATGCAGAGACATTACCGTTTGTATAAAGGGGATTTAAGGCAAGGCAATGAAAAGAGACGTCTAGCATTCACAGGGTTAAAAAAAATTTAATCAATTTTCTTACTCTTTACCTTTGTGTAATAAGGCCTTTACCCCCTTGGATGCCACAAATACACTACAAAGCAACCCAGCAGTGAAAGAATCAATGAACCCTTTGAGTGTCAGGGTACACAAGTCACTGCTCTGCAATGCTCTGGCAATCAAAGAGTTAATGTTGATGAAAGGCACATTTTACAGGGCTGCAGTGTGTTTTTCTTTGTACCAGTCTTAACCCTTTGAGTTCCAGGCTGTTCACCTTGGAGCGCAGATACTTCAGTTCGCATGAAAACTAGGTCAGGAGATCCGAGTAAGTGCAGGTGATCCGTCACGATTCCCGACCCGTGATCATGTGTGTATGTACAGTCATTCTGAGAATGACACCAATATTCATTTTCACAAAGTCTGCTGCCTCAGTTTAGATTAACACAATTTGCATATACTCCAGAATGTTATGACGAGCAATCAGATGAACTGCAATCAATTGAATAGTCCCTTTTTGCCATGAAAATTAATTTAATCTAAAAAAAAAAAAAAAAACATTTCAACTGCATTTCAGCCCCTCCCCAAAAGGACCAGCTGACATGTCCGTGACACTCTCGTTCACACAGATGAGTGTTGTCGTGGACAAGGCTGGAGATCATTCTGTTATGCTGATTGAGTTAGAATAACAGACCGGAAGCTTTAAAAGGAGGGTGGTGCTTGAGTTCTGTTAACTATGGTTACCTGCAAGGAAATACATGCTGTCATCATTGCTTTGCACAAAAAGGGCTTCACAGGCAAGGATATTGCTGCTAGTAAGATTGCACCTAAATCAACCATTTATTGGATCATCAAGAAGTTCTAGGAGAGGGGTTAATTGTTGTGAAGAATGTGTCAGGGTGCCCCAGAAAGTCCAGCAAGCGCCAGGACCATCTACTAATGTTGATTCAGCGGTGGGATCTGGGCGCCACCAGTGCAGAGCTTGCTCAGGAATGGCAGCAGGCAGGTGTGAGTGCATCTGCACGCACAGTGAGGCAAAGACTTTTGGAGGATGGCCTGGGGTCAATAAGGGCAGCAAACAAGCCACTTCTCTCCAGGAAAAACATCAGGGACAGACTGATATTCTGCAAAAGGTACAGGGATTGGACTGCTGAGGACTGGGGTAAAGTAATTTTCTCTGATGAATCCCCTTTCAGATTATATGGGGCATCCAGAAAAAAAGATTATCTGGAGAAGACAAGGTGAGCGCTACCAACAGTCCTGCATCGTGCAAACAGTAAAGCATCCTGAGACCATTCATGTGTGGGGTCGCTTCTCAGGCAAGGGAGTGGGCTTACTCACAATTCTGCCTGAAGAACTCAACCATGAATAAAGAAACGCACCAACAGATCCTTCAAGAGCAACTTCTCCCAACCACCCAAGAACAGGTTGGTGATGAACAATGCCTTTTCCAGCATTATGGAGCACCTTGCCATAAGGCAAAAAGTGATAACCAAGTGTCTCAGGGGAAAAAACATCGAAATTTTGGGTCCATGATCATAAAAGTCCCCAGACCTTAATCCCTTTGAGAACTTGTGGTCAATCCTCAAAAGGCAGGTGGACAAACAAAAACCCACAAATTCTGACAGACTCAAAGAATTGATTATGCAAGAACGGGCTGCCATCAGTCAGGATGTGGCCCGGAAGTTAATTAACAACATGTCATGGCGGATTGCAGAGGTCTTGACAAAGAAGGGTCAACACTGCAAATATTGACTCTCTGCATAAACTTAATGTAATTGTCAATAAAAGCCTTAGACACTTATGAAATGCTTGTAATTATACTTCAGTATACCGCAGTAACATCTGATAATATCTAAGAACAATGAAGCAGCAAACTTTGTGAAGACCAATACTTAGGTAATTCTCAAACCTTGTGGACATGACTGTATGATTTTATTTATAGAGTGCCACCAGGTATACTTAGCATTTTACAGTTTACATTTATTATAGGAGGGGTTCAATAAGTGCAGTAATTATGTTGATATAAAGGGGGACACCAGGTGACTAACATTAGTATACAAGGTCCCTGCACCGTAGAACTTACAATCTACGTAATCATTATTGTGATCATGCAGGAGGATCCTGGACACCCGCTCCCTGAGGACTGAGTTCCTGTCTTATCCCTACATTACCTCCCCACTCACTGACACTGCTCAGTAATGCATTACCCACCTCCCCTAGCACTGACTTCCTGTCTTATCCCTACATTACCTCCCCCACTCACTGACACTGCTCAGTAATACATTACCCACCTCCCCTAGCACTGACTTCCTATCTTATCCCTACATCACCTCCCCACTCACTGACACTGCTCAGTAATGCATTACCCACCTCCCCTAGCACTGACTTCCTGTCTTATCCCTACATTACCTCCCCACTCACTGACACTGCTCAGTAATGTATTACCCACCTCCCCTAGCACTGACTTCCTGTCTTATCCCTACATTACCTCCCCACTCACTGACACTGCTCAGCAATGCATTACCCACCTCCCCTAGTACTGACTTCCTGTCTTATCCCTACATTACCTCCCCACTCACTGACACTGCTCAGCAATGCATTACCCACCTCCCCTAGCACTGACTTCCTGTCTTATCCCTACATTACCTCCCCACTCACTGACACTGCTCAGCAATGCATTACCCACCTCCCCTAGCACTGACTTCCTGTCTTATCCCTACATTACCTCCCCACTCACTGACACTGCTCAGTAATGTATTACCCACCTCCCCTAGCACTGACTTCCTGTCTTATCCCTACATTACCTCCCCCACTCACTGACACTGCTCAGCAATGCATTACCCACCTCCCCTAGTACTGACTTCCTGTCTTATCCCTACATTACCTCCTCACTCACTGACACTGCTCAGCAATGCATTACCCACCTCCCCTAACACTGACTTCCTGTCTTATCTCTACATTACCTCCCCACTCACTGACACTACTCAGTAATGTATTACCCACCTCACCTAGCACTGACTTCCTGTCTTATCACTACATTACCTCCCCACTCACTTACACTACTCAGTAATGTATTACCCACCTCACCTAGCACTGACTTCCTGTCTTATCACTACATTACCTCCCCACTCACTTACACGGCTCAGCAATGCTTTACCCACCTCCCCTAGTACTGACTTCCTGTCTTATCCCTACATTACCTCCCCACTCACTGACACTGCTCAGTAATGTATTACCCTCCTCCCCTAGCACTGACTTCCTGTCTTATCCCTACATTACCTCCCCACTCACTGACACTGCTCAGCAATGCATTACCCACCTCCCCTAGCACTGACTTCCTGTCTTATCCCTACATTACCTCCTCCACTCACTGACCTGCAATACATTGCTTACCTAATAGTAGCCTCACATGTCTCTTACTATGAAGAGAAAATCCAAATGGCCCCTATGAATTCTGCAATTGTGTCTTTGTCAAAAGGAGAACATCTTGAATCAGAACTGCATGTCCGCTCCGTGGATGCGGAAATGACAGTTTTTTAAACTGAAGTAGACAGAGTTCATGACCCTACATAAAGGGATAGAAACACTTAATTTGCAAAATACATTTATATATTGTTGTTACTGAGTAAAAATGTATTCCCACTGTTGAGAGGTGTTTTATTCAAAAGTTATTGCAGCTCAAACGTTATTTTTTCAGTGGCGCTGTTGCTACACCATCCTATGGACAGCTCTGGTCAGTTGACCATAAACCTCTATAGGATGGTGCAGCAACAACGCCACTCTAACATTTCAGGCCACTGTGATATTGCACCTAAAAAAAAATTAACTTTTGAATAAAACACCTTTCAGCAGTGGGAGTTCCCCTGTTTTACTCAGGTGGATAAACCCTACAGTAGATTTATTTTTACATTTTAAATATTACTATTCCTTTAAAGAAACACTAACAATCAAATTAAGTTAAAAGAACTTTAAATATGGACTTATAGCAGAAATATGTAAACATGAATTATTCACGTCACATCCCTAAAACACAATACTAAACTTGCTTTAAAACACATTTATTTAAAATATTGGAGCTGGTTATGATTTGTCAATTTATTGTGGTTAGTGATCATGGCTCTTGGTTAACCCATTGAGTGCCAGAGGGGTACGGAACGCATTGCAAAGCAATGCATTCCGTACTCCTCTGGCACTCAAAGGGTTAACAGAAAGGCTGATATCTTATCTCACCTACTCAAGAAAATCCTATACAATTCCCTACCGCTTGCTGTGAAACCAGGATCCCTAGGAAAGGCAGCATTGTCTGCACCCTCAGAGCACAGGAAAGGCTAGATTTTAGGCCTCGGGAAACAAACTGACAGTGTATATAACCTCAGCTCAGTTTAAGGTGTTAGTAGGGGTTAAGAGCCAGGAGTGAAATTTGACAAGCTAGGCTCTCAGGATCTGCCCACCCATGGGTTAAAAGATAGCTAAACTATTTTGAGATAAAATAGCTTGAGACTGCCAGTTAGTTCAGTCAATAAGAGATACGCGTTCTGATCAATCTGAAACAAGTCTGAACACATGTGAATGGTGGTTTACCGTAAGAAGGGGGTTTTGTGGCTTGTAGGAAAGAAGGCCCTTGGTTTTAAATTAAGGGAGAATAATGTTGCATACTGTGACTGGCGTCATTTCTTAGTAAATGTGCACAGAGAAGACGTCAGCCTGTTTCCTACCACAATCCTTCCGCTGCTGCACAGTCTGGATGCACAGGAAGCACAAACATAACACATGGCCAGACTCACAGACCGGGCACAACACTGCCCAATTCCACTGAATTCACATGGCCAGGCTCACAGACCGGGCACAACGCTGCCCAATTCCACTGAATTCACATGGCCAGGCTCACAGACCGGGCACAACGCTGCCCAATTCCACTGAATCCACATGGCCAGGCTCACAGACCGGGCACAACACTGCCTGAATCCACATGGCCAGGCTCACAGACCGGGCACAATGCTGCCCAATTCCACTGAATTCACATGGCCAGGCTCACAAACCGGGCACAACACTGCCCAATTACACTGAATCCACATGGCCAGGCTCACAGACCGGGCACAACGCTGCCTGAATCCACATGGCCAGGCTCACAGACCGGACACAACACTGCCTGAATCCACATGGCCAGGCTCACAGACCGGGCACAACACTGCCTAAATCCACATGGCCAGGCTCACAGACCGGGCACAACACTGCCTGAATCCACATGGCCAGGCTCACAGACCGGGCACAACACTGCCTGAATCCACATGGCCAGGCTCACAGACCGGGCACAACACTGCCTGAATCCACATGGCCAGGCTCACAGGCCGGGCACAACACCGCCTGAATCCACATGGCCAGGCTCACAGACCGGGCACAACACTGCCTGAATCCACATGGCCAGGCTCACAGACCGGGCACAACACTGCCTGAATCCACATGGCCAGGCTCACAGACCGAGCACAACACCGCCTGAATCCACATGGCCAGGCTCACAGACCGAGCACAACACTGCCTGAATCCACATGGCCAGGCTCACAGACCGAGCACAACACTGCCTGAATCCACATGGCCAGGCTCACAGACCGGGCACAACACCGCCTGAATCCACATGGCCAGGCTCACAGACCGAGCACAACACCGCCTGAATCCACATGGCCAGGCTCACAGACCGAGCACAACACCGCCTGAATCCACATGGCCAGGCTCACAGACCGAGCACAACACCGCCTGAATCCACATGGCCAGGCTCACAGACCGAGCACAACACCGCCTGAATCCACATGGCCAGGCTCACAGACCGAGCACAACACCGCCTGAATCCACATGGCCAGGCTCACAGACCGAGCACAACACCGCCTGAATCCACATGGCCAGGCTCACAGACCGAGCACAACACCGCCTGAATCCACATGGCCAGGCTCACAGACCGAGCACAACACTGCCTGAATCCACATGGCCAGGCTCACAGACCGAGCACAACACCGCCTGAATCCACATGGCCAGGCTCACAGACCGGGCACAACACTGCCTGAATCCACATGGCCAGGCTCACAGACCGGGCACAACACCGCCTGAATCCACATGGCCAGGCTCACAGACCGGGCACAACACTGCCTGAATCCACATGG
>CM074727.1:3482134-3647134 GCA_037306005.1 Rhinophrynus dorsalis | reverse complement strand
GAGAACAATGAAAGCCCTGCCCCTTTTACCTAGTGTAAGCCATCTCTTCTCAGATGTGGAATCCAGTCCATAGACCAGACAGATAACAGCAGGGGACAATCTTCTTCCTATGAGAACAATGAAAGCCCTGCCCCTTTTACCTAGTGTAAGCCATCTCTTCTCAGATGTGGAATGCAGTCCATAGACCAGACAGATAACAGAAGGGTACAATCTTCTTCCTATGAGAACAATGAAATCCCTGCCCCCCTTGACAAGTTTTTCAGGTTTTTCCCTTATCTTAATTGAAGATTGTCCCTCTCTGCAGTCTACCTGGGCACCTCCCTTCTGATCTGGCTGAGCAGTGTTACATCAGTAAAAGGGGCGGGAGGGGGATACTTTGTCATTAAATTACTCTTGAACTACAACTGTGACAGTATTGAAATAACTCTCTCCAAAGTCCAAATACCATGATGATTAATTAGAGCTGCTTTTATTATGAAACATTACTATCCCTTTAAGAGGTTAATGCTGCTTCTGCACACAGCTTGAATTCTCCAGCTGTTTGGTCTGTTGGATTCGGTATAGGCATCTTCATTGTGAGTGCACACCATTGGATATAAGGTGGTGATAGATTTGTACCCGATTGATACACACAGGGGCACCCCTGGTTTCATCTCCCCTTATTTGTTTTTTAGTATGCACCAATATAGTTCTTCTGGCAAATAAACACAGGATTGCAATGAAAACTAAATAATAAAAACAAGCCACTCAGACAGCGTTTGTCTGCCATGTCCCTCATGTGAGCTGTAATAGTTTCCATCAGCCAAAGTACACAATGTTTGGATGTAGAAACAATAAAACAGGCAAAAGCACAAATTAGTGCAGTAAATACAGAAAACAGACTGCAACTTGCTTATTACACCACTTAAAATGGAGCCACTAAACCGAAACTACAAGTATAACAAGTTCTTAATTCTGTGGATGCTACAGACCTCACCAACAGTGCTAAAGGGACATGAACTGCAGAATTCGAGGCTCTTCTTCTGTTTTAACATAGGCAGTAGTGCTTTATTAACCCTTACACTGCTAGAGAGGTCTCCGAAGCAACTGGTGCAGATACGTTTAGTTCAGCACAAAGACAAGTATAATAGGACTGTGCACTACATTGATTTGCAATATTTTTTGAGAACCAAACCTTAGTTGGTGGCACAGTTTGGCACTTTATGCTAATTATGCTCGGCTAATATTACCAAAACAATTTATAGGATTTTATATTTACTAGCAAAGGAGATCTGGCAAGGGTTGGACTTCATGGACGCTTGTCTTTGTTCAACTTCACTAGCTATGAAGCAGTCTTGTGGGGGGTTAACACTGAATGCCAGTGAGGTGTTCAAAGCATTGTAATGCATCCTTTTCAGCATCTGGATGTCTCAGATGACCCCCGTGCAGGCTTAATCAGCAGGTCTGCCCCCAGCAGAACGGAACTGCCGGGATGAGAGCTGCACTTTAAAATCAGCTCCAAGTAATCTTCATAGTATTTGGGCCATGGAGAGTGTTATATCAGTACTGTCAGAGTTGTAGTACAAGAGTAATTCAATGATAAAGTATCCCCCTCCCGCCCCTTTTACTGATATAACACTGCTCACCTCAGAGCAGCAAGTGACTGTCCGGATGGATCACAGAGAGGGATAATCTTCAGTGATCATAAGGATAAAGCTATCAAGGGGGCAGGGTTTCCTTATGATCACAGTAAGAAGATTGTCCCTTGCTGTGATCTGTCCGGTCAAGTGACCAGATTCCACATCTGAGGGGAGGTGACTTACACTAGGTAAAAGGGACGGGAGGGGGATACTTTATCATTCAATTACTCTTGTACTACAACTCTGACAGTACTGAAATAATACTCTCCATGGCCAAAATACTACGGAAATTAATTACAGCTGCTTCTATTTTGAAATATTACTATCCCTTTAAGGCCATATTCAAAAAGCAGTAATTCTGGGGTAATGCAATTGCACTGTAAGATACAAATGAATTATCACATTTAAATGGGGATATAATATTTTGAATGCTAGCTAGTTCATTATGTAGCAGATTTCTAGAAAGCACTTCATTAAAATGTACCTCTAAAATAAAAGGGAATTTTAGCTCTCCTCCTGTAGTGCAGCTAGTTTGCTCCACAATTTCTCCACTTTTACTCTGTGCGTATGGTGTCTAGAAAAGATTTGGGAAGGCGCAGGTGTTTGCTTGTTTTTTTAGCTAGGGCACAAACGGTTCAGTTCTCCTCTCACCATGTGTTCAGGACAAACAAACAGGCATTTTGGAACTAAAGAATTTCTAGGATGTTTGTGACTGTATACATATTTATATATCGTCGCCCCCCTCCCCAAAAAAAGGGATTTATTTTAATACTTAATAGCCTAAGCTCCCAGATTTACTAATCTAGTTTTTATTTAATAATGTGTATTCTTAATAGTGTTTGTATTAAAATCACAACCTACAGCTCAAATATATTATTCATGGACCGTTAATGAGCATACCTGGGAACTTTGTACTTTGCTCTCCCCAGAGGGGAGTCCTCTGGTGCCTGGGGGGAGATAAGAGAAAAATGAAGAGATTTGTGTCAAAAAGGAGCCCCGTGAGTGGGGGCGGAGCTAAATTGGGTAGGAAAAAAATAGGCTGAGAAAGGAGGAGAGGTCGCAGGGAGTAGGAGGAAAGACTTAAAAAGTGCAGAAGTGGGTGGAGTTTCAATAGAAACTCCATATATCCGGAGACTCAGCCCCTGCCACGAAGACCCAGTAATGCAGTGCGAAAATCGGAGTCTCCGGGGCAAATCCAGACAGTTCCCAGCTATGTTAATGAGTGGTAACCCAGTGCTGTAGGAGGTACTGGACTGTGTGGAGATATAATGAGTGGTAACCCAGTGCTGTAGGAGGTACTGGACTGTGTGGAGATATAATGAGTGGTAACCCAGTGCTGCTGTAGGAGGTACCGGACTGTGCGGAGATATAATGAGTGGTAACCCAGTGCTGCTGTAGGAGGTACCGGACTGTGCGGAGATATAATGAGTGGTAACCCAGTGCTGCTGTAGGAGGTACCGGACTGTGTGGAGATATAATGAGTGATAACCCAGTGCTGCTGTAGGAGGTACCGGACTGTGTGGAGATATAATGAGTGAGAACCCAGTGCTGCTGTAGGAGGTACCGGACTGTGCGGAGATATAATGAGTGGTAACCCAGTGCTGCTGTAGGAGGTACCGGACTGTGTGGAGATATAATGAGTGATAACCCAGTGCTGCTGTAGGAGGTACCGGACTGTGTGGAGATATAATGAGTGGTAACCCAGTGCTGCTGTAGGAGGTACCAGACTGTGTGGAGATATAATGAGTGATAACCCAGTGCTGCTGTAGGAGGTACCAGACTGTGTGGAGATATAATGAGTGGTAACCCAGTGCTGCTGTAGGAGGTACCGGACTGTGCGGAGATATAATGAGTGGTAACCCAGTGCTGTAGGAGGTACCGGACTGTGTGGAGATATAATGAGTGGTAACCCAGTGCTGCTGTAGGAGGTACCGGACTGTGTGGAGATATAATGAGTGAGAACCCAGTGCTGCTGTAGGAGGTACCGGACTGTGTGGAGATATAATGAGTGATAACCCAGTGCTGCTGTAGGAGGTACCGGACTGTGTGGAGATATAATGAGTGATAACCCAGTGCTGCTGTAGGAGGTACCGGACTGTGTGGAGATATAATGAGTGGTAACCCAGTGCTGCTGTAGGAGGTACCAGACTGTGTGGAGATATAATGAGTGATAACCCAGTGCTGCTGTAGGAGGTACCAGACTGTGTGGAGATATAATGAGTGGTAACCCAGTGCTGCTGTAGGAGGTACCGGACTGTGTGGAGATATAATGAGTGGTAACCCAGTGCTGTAGGAGGTACTGGACTGTGTGGAGATATAATGAGTGATAACCCAGTGCTGCTGTAGGAGGTACCAGACTGTGTGGAGATATAATGAGTGGTAACCCAGTGCTGTAGGAGGTACTGGACTGTGTGGAGATATAATGAGTGGTAACCCAGTGCTGTAGGAGGTACTGGACTGTGTGGAGATAAAATGAGTGGTAACCCAGTGCTGTAGGAGGTACTGGACTGTGTGGAGATATAATGAGTGGTAACCCAGTGCTGCTGTAGGAGGTACCGGACTGTGTGGAGATATAATGAGTGGTAACCCAGTGCTGCTGTAGGAGGTACCGGACTGTGTGGAGATATAATGAGTGATAACCCAGTGCTGCTGTAGGAGGTACCAGACTGTGTGGAGATATAATGAGTGATAACCCAGTGCTGCTGTAGGAGGTACCGGACTGTGTGGAGATATAATGAGTGGTAACCCAGTGCTGCTGTAGGAGGTACCGGACTGTGTGGAGATATAATGAGTGATAACCCAGTGCTGCTGTAGGAGGTACCGGACTGTGTGGAGATATAATGAGTAATAACCCAGTGCTGCTGTAGGAGGTACTGGACTGTGCGGAGATATAATGAGTGGTAACCCAGTGCTGCTGTAGGAGGTACCGGACTGTGTGGAGATATAATGAGTGATAACCCAGTGCTGTAGGAGGTACCGGACTGTGTGGAGATATAATGAGTAATAACCCAGTGCTGCTGTAGGAGGTACCGGACTGTGTGGAGATATAATGAGTGACTAGCAGTTTGGGACGGCGTTGCCCGTCATGTTATGCAGGAAATGTTTTTTTTTTTTAAATAAATGTTATGATAGTGAATTATAGCGTAGGGTGTACGTGTCAGAAAGGTACACACAGTGATAGACAGAGACACATGCAACACACACATATACACACACATGCACTGACAACACAAACAGTGACACACAGCTGCAAATCAGAACATAAATACATACAGTGTGAGCAGTGTAAGTAACATACCTCCCAACATTTCATATGGCCAAAGAGGGACACTTGTGTTTTCGGTGGTGTTACTGGGGGCGTGGCTGGTGGTGTATTTTAGAGAATTTTTAACCCTTTGAGTGCCAGGGGGTAAGCAATGCATTGCATCCCCTCTGGCATTGAAATGGTTAAGTTACTCTTTCTGTAAGTGAATGATTTAGAAGAAGATGAAAGTATTTTTTTTACACAGACTAATTTAACAGATATATACAGAAGTTTATTCCCACATTACTGTTGGTTTTATTGATGTAGAGCAATCTGATACACTGGTATATACATCACACAGTGTGATCTCCTAAATAGAGGAGCAGAGGGATTTGGGTGTCAAACAGGGACTGTCCCTCCTATACTGTATAGTGCCAGTCCTTATACACAGACACATGCAGACTGTATACTATACAGCAGAGGTTCTCAGCCCATGCCCTCAGTGGCCACTAACAGGCCAGGACTTAGGAATTTCACTGCTAGAACACAAGTGTGTTGATCAGAGGCTCAGTCATATTGATTAACTCACCTGTGCTCTTAAAAGGAAATTCTAAAATCCTGGCCTGTTAATAGCCACTGAGGGCACAGATTGAGAACCACTGCTATACAGTGCCAGACCATTGTAGAGAATTTTTAACCCTTTGAGTGCCAGGGGGTAAGCAATGCATTGCATCTCCTCTGGCACTGAAATGGTTAAGTTACTCTTTCTGTAAGTGAATGATTTAGAAGAAGATGAAAGTATTTTTTTACACAGACTAATTTAACAGATATATACAGAAGTTTATACCCACATTACCGTGGGTTTTACTGATGTGAAGCAATCTGATACACTTGTACATTAGGCTGACCAGACCTCACCTTTAACCAGTGACACATATGAAAAATGCATACTGCAGGGCTGCTTTGATTTTGGTGCACTCCTGAAATATGCTTATTTCCTATGTGTCCCCGGTTAAAGGTGAGGTCTGGTCAGCCTACTGTATATACACCACACCGTGTGATCTCCTAAATAGAGGAGCAGAGGGATTTGGGTGTCAAACAGGGACTGTCCCTCCTATACTGTATAGTGCCAGTCCTTATACACAGACTGTATACTATACAATGCCAGACCATATATAAATAGTTTGTCATACATGCTATACAGTGAGCTATGTACAGCATGGAGATGATTGCAGGAACTGGCACCTCTACTTACAGACAGACTGACAAACAACCTGCTCTCTTTCTCTCTCTTTGTGCAATATATAAATACAGTCACATCCATGTCTCTGCCATTTACCAGCTCAGCTGAAGCCTTGCTCTGCACTGCCTGATCACCTCTCTGCCGTTGTTTCCACTTTCTCAGCAAGCCAGTATCCTCCTGCTGATTGTTTAGAAATCAGCTCACTTGTAGTAATTAGCAGAGCTGTGTAGGCTCAAAGACAGGGAATGAAGAAGCTGCATAATACAGATTGGACCATGGCCTTCCAGCTGTAGCTTGAACATTGTTCCCATCATCCTCAGCGTGCGTGTGTGTATATGTGTGTATGTGTCTGCTAGTGTGTGTGTGGGAGGGCATGTGCATGTGTCTGTGGTGTAGGAGTGTGTGGCAGCCATTTTTTTTTTCAGCCTTAGATAGTGGTGGGCGGGCTGGATAGTGGGGGCAGGCCAAAAATCACACTCCCACAGAATCACCCAATGGCAGCAGTAATCCTTTTTACTGCCGCCCCTGGGTGTGTTTTGCCAGGCACAAAGTCTTCTTTTATATATATAGATAACCCAGTGCTGCTGTAGGAGGTACCGGACTGTGTGGAGATATAATGAGTGATAACCCAGTGCTGCTGTAGGAGGTACCGGACTGTGTGGAGATATAATGAGTGATAACCCAGTGCTGCTGTAGGAGGTACCGGACTGTGTGGAGATATAATGAGTGAGAACCCAGTGCTGCTGTAGGAGGTACCGGACTGTGTGGAGATATAATGAGTGGTAACCCAGTGCTGCTGTAGGAGGTACCGGACTGTGTGGAGATATAATGAGTGGTAACCCAGTGCTGCTGTAGGAGGTACCGGACTGTGTGGAGATATAATGAGTGATAACCCAGTGCTGCTGTAGGAGGTACCGGACTGTGTGGAGATATAATGAGTGGTAACCCAGTGCTGCTGTAGGAGGTACCGGACTGTGCGGAGATATAATGAGTGGTAACCCAGTGCTGCTGTAGGAGGTACCGGACTGTGTGGAGATATAATGAGTGATAACCCAGTGCTGATGTAGGAGGTACCGGACTGTGTGGAGATATAATGAGTGGTAACCCAGTGCTGTAGGAGGTACTGGACTGTGTGGAGATATAATGAGTGGTAACCCAGTGCTGCTGTAGGAGGTACCGGACTGTGCGGAGATATAATGAGTGGTAACCCAGTGCTGCTGTAGGAGGTACCGGACTGTGTGGAGATATAATGAGTGGTAACCCAGTGCTGCTGTAGGAGGTACCGGACTGTGTGGAGATATAATGAGTGATAACCCAGTGCTGCTGTAGGAGGTACCGGACTGTGCGGAGATATAATGAGTGGTAACCCAGTGCTGCTGTAGGAGGTACCGGACTGTGTGGAGATATAAAGAGTGATAACCCAGTGCTGCTGTAGGAGGTACTGGACTGTGTGGTGATATAATGAGTGATAACCCAGTGCTGCTGTAGGAGGTACAGGACTGTGTGGAGATATAATGAGTGGTAACCCAGTGCTGCTGTAGGAGGTACCGGACTGTGTGGAGATATAATGAGTGGTAACCCAGTGCTGCTGTAGGAGGTACCGGACTGTGCGGAGATATAATGAGTGGTAACCCAGTGCTGCTGTAGGAGGTACCGGACTGTGTGGAGATATAATGAGTGGTAACCCAGTGCTGCTGTAGGAGGTACCAGACTGTGCGGAGATATAATGAGTGGTAACCCAGTGCTGTAGGAGGTACCGGACTGTGTGGAGATATAATGAGTGATAACCCAGTGCTGCTGTAGGAGGTACCGGACTGTGCGGAGATATAATGAGTGATAACCCAGTGCTGCTGTAGGAGGTACCGGACTGTGTGGAGATATAATGAGTGGTAACCCAGTGCTGCGGTAGGATGTACCGGACTGTGCGGAGATATAATGAGTGATAACCCAGTGCTGCTGTAGGAGGTACCGGACTGTGTGGAGATATAATGAGTGGTAACCCAGTGCTACTGTAGGAGGTACCGGACTGTGCGGAGATATAATGAGTGGTAACCCAGTGCTACTGTAGGAGGTACCGGACTGTGCGGAGATATAATGAGTGGTAACCCAGTGCTGCTGTAGGAGGTACTGGACTGTGTGGAGATATAATGAGTGGTAACCCAGTGCTGCTGTAGGAGGTACCGGACTGTGTGGGGACATAATGAGTGGTAACCCAGTGCTGCTGTAGGAGGTACCGGACTGTGTGGAGATATAAAGAGTGATAACCCAGTGCTGCTGTAGGAGGTACCGGACTGTGTGGAGATATAATGAGTGATAACCCAGTGCTGCTGTAGGAGGTACCGGACTGTGCGGAGATATAATGAGTGGTAACCCAGTGCTGCTGTAGGAGGTACCGGACTGTGTGGGGATATAATGAGTGATAACCCAGTGCTGTAGGAGGTACCGGACTGTGTGGAGATATGATAAATATTCGTAATACTCACTGTTATTTGTATTTCTTCTGTGTCCCTACACGGCATAAAGAAATGGGTAATGTCTCCGCCCTCCAGCTGGGTAGGACTTCCTCTACTATTTAAAAGTGTGATTCCGGTAGAGGCTTCAGTTCTCTTTTGACCAAGCTATAAAACAAACAGAAATAGTGAAAACAAGATGGGTAGGGTATGCCGTGTAGGGACACAGAAGAAATACAAATAACAGTGAGTATTACGAATATTTATCATTTCTTCTGTGTCCCTCCCCGGCATAAAGAAATGGGTCTTAAAAAGCAGTACCCATATCCAAGGGAGGGAACAAGGCATCAAAATGACAACAAGAAGAGATCCTACCCGATCAAGAAGGAATGACTGCCTCTAACACCTTCCTTCCAAACTTGGCATCTGCCGAGGATTGGACGTCCAGATGATAGTGTTTGGTAAAAGTAGATAATGAGGACCAGGTTGCTGCTTTACAGATCTCAGATGGAGAGGCATCTGCTTTCCTGGCCCAGGAGGTGGATAGAGCTCTAGTGGAGTGTGCTTTTAGGCTTCTAGGAGCCTGTTGACCCGCTTCTTTGTAGGCCAGCTGAATGCAAGAGATGATCCATCTTGATATAGAAGCTTTGGAGACTGACTTGCCTTTAAGTCTCCCTTGGAAGTATATGAACAGAGAGTCAGAATCCCTAAATTCTTGAGTCCTTTCCAGATAGATCGAAAGAGCCCTTACCAGATCCAGATTATGAAACTGGTGCTCCTTAGTATTCTGAGGATTGGAACAAAAAGATGGTAGAACAATCTCCCAATTTAAATGGAAATCCGAGATGACTTTACCTCTAAAGGATGGCTTGGGTTTCAAGACCACCTTATCTTGATGAAAAACCATATAAGGACTGTTGCAAGAAAGAGACTGTAATTCATTAATTCTGCGAGCAGACGTGATGGCTGTAAGAAAAAGGACTTTAAAAGACAAATATTTCAGTGGAATATCATTCAAAGGTTCAAATAAGTTTGATTTAGATAGCTGTTCCAGAACCAGATTAAGATTCCAGGGAGGGAAAATGTCCCGGATAGTCGGCTTAATTTTTGATATTGCCCTCAGGTATCTTTTAATGAGTTCATGATCAGCTAACTGAGTAGCCAATATAGCTGATAAGGCAGAGACTTGGACCCTGATGGATGCTGGTCGCAATCCAGCTAGAAATCCGTCTTGCAGGAAATCCAAGATTTTAGGAATAGAAATGCAAGTATCCTGGGAAAAATGAGATTTGAACCAGGATAAAAAGGTAGACCAGACTCTGTTGTAAACTGTTGAAGTGGATTTCTTCCGGCCGGCAATGATGGTGTTGGCAACCGGGTCTGACAATCCCTTGCTCCTCAGCATGAGCCTCTCAGCCTCCAAGCCGTCAGACGTAACATACTGATGTGTGGGTGAGATATTGGACCTTGAGTTAAGAGGTTGGGAACCAAGGGAAGTTGCCAAGGCGGTTGAACTGACATGGCAACCAGGAAGGAATACCATGGTCTTCTGGCCCAGTCCGGTGCAATTAGAATAACATTTGCCTGATCTCTCCTGATCTTCCTGACCACATCCATCAGGATTGGTACTGGAGGGAAAACATATGCCAGATTGTAAGTCCATGGGATTCTCAGTGCATCTTGTCCTTCTGCCATCCTCTCCTTCCACCTGGAAATATACCTCTGGCATTTCGTATTTTTCCTGGAAGCCATGAGGTCTATCTCCGGTTGACCCCATCTGAGGCAGATTTGATTGAAAACTGCTGGATTCAGGGACCACTCTCCTGGGTCTAACGTTGCCCTGCTTAAGTAATCTGCAACTAGGTTGCGATTTCCTGACACGTGTGATGCCGAGATGCTTTCCAGATTCCTTTCTGACCAGAGAAGAAGTCTTCTTGCTTCCTTGTAAAGGCTGAGACTTCTGGTTCCTCCTTGATTTTTTAAGTAAAATACTGTGGGCAGATTGTCTGAATACACCAGGACATTCTTTCCTCTTAGATTGTATTTCAGTAACTGAAGACAGTTCCAGACTGCCCTCATTTCTAGGATGTTTATATGGAGACGTTTTTCTGAAGACTTCCATTTTCCTTGAAGAAGCGTTGATCTCCACTTTCCTCCCCAGCCTGAAAGGCTGGCGTCTGTGAACAGATTTTCTACATCCTGTTCCTTCAAGGACGCTCCTTTCCTGAGGTTTCTCCTTGACCACCATGCCAACTCCTTCTTTGTGGCTGCAAGGAGGGGTATCTTCTGGTAAGGATTCCCAGAATCTTTGTCCCAGAAGTTCAAGAAATTCCACTGGATGGGGCGAATGTGTAATCTTGCCCATGGAACTACCTGACTGGTTGATGAAAGATTGCCTAGAAGTTCCATGAAATCCTGAGCTGTGTGACTCCGATCCTTCTTGAAGAGAGCTATCCTCTTGAGTACTCTGGATATCCTGTCCTCTGTTAAGGTTATCAGGTTTTTCTTTGAATCCAAATTCATACCCAGGAAGGTGATCTTTCTGGAAGGGACAAGCTGGCTCTTCTCTTCTTTTATCAACCATCCTAATTGGTGAAGATGCTGTAGACACTTTTGGGTGTTCTGGATTGCTAGAGACTGGGATTCTGCCAGGATCAGAATGTCGTCTAAGTATGAGATGACATGGATTCCTTGTTTCCTCAGAGGTTGGATGGCTACTGCCAGAACTTTGGAGAATACTCTGGGTGCTGAAGCCAGTCCAAAAGGTAGGGCTGTGAACTGATAATGTTTTTCCTTCACAGCGAACCTCAGGAACCTCCTGTGTGATAATCTCACTGGAACATGATGGTATGCGTCCTTGAGGTCGATTGAAGACATGAATACTCCTGGAAAGATTGCCTTCATAATTGATGCTGTTGACTCCATTTTGAAATGTGAGACCTTGATTGAATGATTCAATTCCTTGAGGTCTAGAATCGACCGGCATCCTCCAGAAGCCTTGGGAACCAAGAACAGAACTGAATAGATGCCAGAACCCCGCTGATGCAAAGGTACTGGCTCTATCACATTGTTGTGAAGTAAGTCTCTGACAGAATTCACCAAGGTTCTGGCTTTGTCTGGCTTGGAAGGGAGTTTTGATTGAATAAATCTGTGATGAACAGGGGTCTTGACAAATTCTAGCGGGTACCCCAGCTGTAAAATCTGCCGAACCCAGCGATCTGGAGTTGCTAGTTGATCCCAGATTGGCAGAAAAAAACTCAGTCTGCCCCCAACTGAGTCTATGGCCGGGGCCCGCGCCTCTTCATTGTGGTTCTTTCTTGGATTGAGATTTCTTGGAGAAGTCTCTTCTGAAACCTCCTCGAAAGTTCTGGTCAAATCCCTGTTTCCTGCGGTAAGTTCTTCCCTGAAACCTGGTAGAGTCACGAAATGAAGAATTCCGTCCTCTTGAACCAGAAGGCTTGGGAGAGGAGAATCTTTGACGCTTGTCTTGGGGTAAAAAGGAACTCTTACCCCCTGATGCTTTCTTGATAATCTCATCAAGGTGTTCACCAAACAAGGAGGCACCCGAAAAAGGAAGAGAGACCAGCTTACTTTTTGAAGATGTGTCTGCATTCCAGGATCTCAGCCATAAGGCTCTTCTGGCCGCAACCGACAGTGCAGATGATCTAGCAGTAAGGCGGATGATATCTGTAGAAGCATCGCAAGAGAAATTTGTAGCCTCTTTCATGACTGCGACTTCCTTCAGGAGCTTTGATCTGGAAATATTAGACTCAATCTTATCTTCAAGATTCGTTAGCCATATCCTCATGGTACGAGTCAGGCAGTCTAGTGCTGTAGCAGCTTTGAGGTTATGTCCCAAAACCGAAAATTGACGTTTTAATACTCCATCTAGCTTCCTTTCCATTGGATCTTTGAGAGACGTGCCGTCCTCTAACGGTAGTGTAGTGCGTTTAGCCAGTTGTGCAATTGAAGCATCCACCTTAGGAGGTAAAATCCAAGGATTAGTATCTTCTTCTTTAAAAGGATACAACCTTGAAAATCTTCTGGGTACAGTAGATCTTCTATCCCCCAATTTCCATTCTTCCTTTACCAAATTTGTAATAGACTGATGTAAGGGAAAAACAGGAACATCCTTTTTCTTCCCTAAAAAAGCCGCGTCCATAACATTCAGGTCTTGTGGCGCCTCTGACAGGCCCAATGATTTTCTGATAAGGCGAATCAAGCCATCAATTCTATCCATGTTGAATGAACCTTGGTCCTCACTGACCTCACCTTCCTCTTCAGAGGAGAAATCTGACTCAGGATCAAAGATACTGGATTCACGTATCTCTCCTTCTCTCATGGCGGACGTACCTTCCCCAGGATCCATCCGTTGGCGTTTTCTGGCCGGTTCTCCTTCTTGCATGGTTCTAAAGGTGTCTTGCATTGAGGACTTCATCCAGGTCAAAAAATTGGTAAATTGTGACGTCATATCTGAACCAGCAGCATTCTTAATACATTCTTGGCATAATTTTCCTGAGTCAGTAGAGCTTAATTTGGAATTGCAATTGAGACAACTCTTAGATTTGGAAACATTCTTATCTTCTTTAGATAATTCAGATTTTTCCTTCTCTTTTTCTCTATCCTTCTCTTTATCCTTCTCCTTCTCCTTATCTTTATCTTTGTCTTTTTCTCTGTCTTTATCCTTCTCTCTCTGTACCTTAGTAGCAGACATTTTAAATAAACTACCAGCAAGAAAGCAACAAAAGATCTTACCTTATATACCCTTCATGACAGGAATAAGGGACTCTAGGCGCTTCACAGCCATTTCCATGAGCCTAGCATGGCTTCCGGTCGCGTGCGTTCCATTCATGGAACGCAAGGTGTTAAGAGGGAACTTCCGGTTCCTATTTCCGCCGCCTGTAATGCCGCGCTGGGAAGTGCAGGAACGGCGAAATGGCTGTCTGCGCGTCCTGCTCGCCATCGAAGAGGGCAAGGAAGGAGGAAAATATATACCGGGCAAGATGCACTGGTGTCAGGCAGGTCATGAAGAGCCGCCGCACCTCTTGCCCGACGGACAGACTGAGCGGCCCAGGAGAGGAGAAGGATCATGAGAAGGCAAGGTAAAATGTCCTTCCAGCTGGGTAGGACAAAAGAAACTGAAGCCTCTACCGGAATCACACTTTTAAATAGTAGAGGAAGTCCTACCCAGCTGGAGGGCGGAGACATTACCCATTTCTTTATGCCGGGGAGGGACACAGAAGAAATAATGAGTGATAACCCAGTGCTGCTGTAGGAGGTACCGGACTGTGCGGAGATATAATGAGTGATAACCCAGTGCTGCTGTAGGAGGTACCGGACTGTGTGGAGATATAATGAGTGGTAACCCAGTGCTGCTGTAGGAGGTACCGGACTGTGCGGAGATATAATGAGTGATAACCCAGTGCTGCTGTAGGAGGTACCGGACTGTGTGGAGATATAATGAGTGATAACCCAGTGCTGCTGTAGGAGGTACCGGACTGTGCGGAGATATAATGAGTGATAACCCAGTGCTGCTGTAGGAGGTACCGGACTGTGCGGAGATATAATGAGTGGTAACCCAGTGCTGCAGTACCGGACTGTGTGGAGATATAATGAGTGATAACCCAGTGCTGCTGTAGGAGGTACCGGACTGTGTGGAGATATAATGAGTGGTAACCCAGTGCTGCTGTAGGAGGTACCGGACTGTGTGGAGATATAATGAGTGGTAACCCAGTGCTGCTGTAGGAGGTACCGGACTGTGTGGAGATATAATGAGTGGTAACCCAGTGCTGCTGTAGGAGGTACCGGACTGTGTGGAGATATAATGAGTGATAACCCAGTGCTGCTGTAGGAGGTACCGGACTGCGTGGAGATATAATGAGTGATAACCCAGTGCTGCTGTAGGAGGTACCGGACTGTGTGGAGATATAATGAGTGATAACCCAGTGCTGCTGTAGGAGGTACCGGACTGTGTGGAGATATAATGAGTGATAACCCAGTGCTGCTGTAGGAGGTACCGGACTGTGTGGAGATATAATGAGTGATAACCCAGTGCTGCTGTAGGAGGTACCGGACTGTGTGGAGATATAATGAGTGATAACCCAGTGCTGCTGTAGGAGGTACCGGACTGTGTGGAGATATAATGAGTGATAACCCAGTGCTGCTGTAGGAGGTACCGGACTGTGCGGAGATATAATGAGTGATAACCCAGTGCTGCTGTAGGAGGTACCGGACTGTGCGGAGATATAATGAGTGGTAACCCAGTGCTGCTGTAGGAGGTACCGGACTGTGTGGAGATATAATGAGTGATAACCCAGTGCTGCTGTAGGAGGTACCGGACTGTGTGGTGATATAATGAGTGATAACCCAGTGCTGCTGTAGGAGGTACCGGACTGTGCGGAGATATAATGAGTGATAACCCAGTGCTGCTGTAGGAGGTACCGGACTGTGCGGAGATATAATGAGTGATAACCCAGTGCTGCTGTAGGAGGTACCGTACTGTGCGGAGATATAATGAGTGGTAACCCAGTGCTGCTGTAGGAGGTACCGGACTGTGCGGAGATATAATGAGTGGTAACCCAGTGCTGCTGTAGGAGGTACCGGACTGTGCGGAGATATAATGAGTGGTAACCCAGTGCTGCTGTAGGAGGTACCGGACTGTGTGGAGATATAATGAGTGGTAACCCAGTGCTGCTGTAGGAGGTACCGGACTGTGTGGAGATATAATGAGTGATAACCCAGTGCTGCTGTAGGAGGTACCGGACTGTGTGGAGATATAATGAGTGGTAACCCAGTGCTGCTGTAGGAGGTACCGGACTGTGCGGAGATATAATGAGTGGTAACCCAGTGCTGCTGTAGGAGGTACCGGACTGTGTGGAGATATAATGAGTGATAACCCAGTGCTGCTGTAGGAGGTACCGGACTGTGTGGTGATATAATGAGTGATAACCCAGTGCTGCTGTAGGAGGTACCGGACTGTGTGGAGATATAATGAGTGATAACCCAGTGCTGCTGTAGGAGGTACCGGACTGTGTGGTGATATAATGAGTGATAACCCAGTGCTGCTGTAGGAGGTACCGGACTGTGCGGAGATATAATGAGTGATAACCCAGTGCTGCTGTAGGAGGTACCGGACTGTGTGGAGATATAATGAGTGGTAACCCAGTTCTGTAGGAGGTACCGGACTGTGTGGAGATATAATGAGTGATAACCCAGTGCTGCTGTAGGAGGTACCGGACTGTGTGGAGATATAATGAGTGATAACCCAGTGCTGCTGTAGGAGGTACCGGACTGTGCGGAGATATAATGAGTGGTAACCCAGTGCTGCTGTAGGAGGTACCGGACTGTGCGGAGATATAATGAGTGATAACCCAGTGCTGCTGTAGGAGGTACTGGACTGTGTGGAGATATAATGAGTGGTAACCCAGTGCTGCTGTAGGAGGTACCGGACTGTGTGGAGATATAATGAGTGATAACCCAGTGCTGCTGTAGGAGGTACCGGACTGTGTGGCGATATAATGAGTGATAACCCAGTGCTGCTGTAGGAGGTACTGGACTGTGTGGAGATATAATGAGTGATAACCCAGTGCTGCTGTAGGAGGTACCGGACTGTGTGGAGATATAATGAGTGATAACCCAGTGCTGCTGTAGGAGGTACCGGACTGTGTGGAGATATAATGAGTGATAACCCAGTGCTGCTGTAGGAGGTACCGGACTGTGTGGAGATATAATGAGTGATAACCCAGTGCTGCTGTAGGAGGTACTGGACTGTGTGGAGATATAATGAGTAGTAACCCAGTGCTGCTGTAGGAGGTACCGGACTGTGTGGAGATATAATGAGTGATAACCCAGTGCTGCTGTAGGAGGTACTGGACTGTGCGGAGATATAATGAGTGATAACCCAGTGCTGCTGTAGGAGGTACTGGACTGTGCGGAGATATAATGAGTGATAACCCAGTGCTGCTGTAGGAGGTACCGGACTGTGCGGAGATATAATGAGTGGTAACCCAGTGCTGCTGTAGGAGGTACTGGACTGTGTGGAGATATAATGAGTGGTAACCCAGTGCTGCTGTAGGAGGTACCGGACTGTGTGGAGATATAATGAGTGGTAACCCAGTGCTGCTGTAGGAGGTACCGGACTGTGTGGAGATATAATGAGTGATAACCCAGTGCTGCTGTAGGAGGTACCGGACTGTGCGGAGATATGAGTGGTAACCCAGTGCTGCTGTAGGAGGTACCGGACTGTGTGGAGATATAATGAGTGGTAACCCAGTGCTGCTGTAGGAGGTACCGGACTGTGTGGAGATATAATGAGTGGTAACCCAGTGCTGCTGTAGGAGGTACCGGACTGTGTGGAGATATAATGAGTGATAACCCAGTGCTGCTGTAGGAGGTACCGGACTGTGTGGAGATATAATGAGTGATAACCCAGTGCTGCTGTAGGAGGTACCGGACTGTGTGGAGATATAATGAGTGGTAACCCAGTGCTGCTGTAGGAGGTACCGGACTGTGTGGAGATATAATGAGTGATAACCCAGTGCTGCGGTATGCGGTACCGGACTGTGCGGGGCTATTATAGGGATAGCGCTTTCATTCAGGACCACTGAAACATTTTGCTCGGATATCCTGTGAAACTGCTGTGATAATTACCAACATCAAACAAATTTTAACCTTCATATTTCTGCTTCAGATCCTATGATTAGGGCTTCCAGGTCTCCAAGCCCTTTTGGGTAATGTCCAGCTCTGTGTACCAGGTTTAGATTGTAAGCTGTACGAGACAGGGACCTCCTATCCTGATGTACACATATACCTAGGGGCAAATCAACTGCAAAAACAGGTGGCAATCACTAACACTGAGTAAACTGCGCTTTTAACCCCTTGTCTCCCATGCACTTAGATTCTAATAAGATATAGGTGCAAAGATGGAATTTCTAAGAAAAAAGTAGCGTTTTAATCACAAAGCATTTATTTTTGGGTTTTTTTGTTTTGTTTTTTAATCCTTTAAGGACCAGGGGCGAGTGCAACACATTTGCACACCCTTCTGGCCCTTAAAGGGTTAATGAGCTTGCTAGTCATGATCTTCCCATAAATGTGTAAGTGCCCACGAGTGGGCAGGTTTTAGGGCTCCTGCTTCACTTAAGTAATTTCTTGACAATGCTATCAGTTTTCTCATTCCTTCAACAGTCTACAGGTCAATAGGCTGCAGATTTCCTGGCAGCAAAAGTTTAACCCTTTATGTGCAACACATATACAACACATTGCACTGGCTACATCTGAGAGTCAAATGGTTAAAGAACTCGCACCCCTTCACATCATCTAAATAAGCCAGAGACCATGAAAGGAAAGTCCACTGTAATTAAGTTGTGTTCTCTGTAATTGTCTGCGTGTTTGAGAGGTCCCACAAATGGGAAAATGGAGGGAAAACATTTGATTCTCCCGAGTGAACCTTCTACAGGATCGGCCTACCCGCTGTGTCATAGGCAGGCATCTTGAGGTCCTCCAGCTGCTTTGGACTACAATTCCTCTTATCCCACTCAAGTCAAAGGACGGCTCAGGATTATGGAGTTGTGGTACGCAACAGCTGGAAGGTGGCAGACTACCCACCCCTGTCTCTTCATTGTTAACCCTTTGATTGCCAGAGGGGTTCAGAATGCATTGCAATGCATTCCGTACCCCTCTGGCAATCAAAGGTTTAAGCAATGTGTGCCTCTCCAGCTGTTACAGGCCAGGGATGATGGAAGCTGTGGTACACTACCTGGGGAGCCACACATTGATGCAGTGTGAAGGAGACCAGGAAGTCGCTCGGTGCATCTCTGATAAATACCCCACCCAGCTGCCTGGATAATCTGTGAACCCAATCTCTTCTTCATCTTGTACCAAGGATATCCTTCTGCCTCTCCCACATTGTTCTGTGCACGGTCACTGTGCATCGCTGTGCCACCCGTGCTGGCAGACGATTCCATGAAACTACCACTCAATAAATTATGCCTTTCTTGATTTTGACAATCTAGAGCAGAGATACAACATCAGTCCTCGGGACAGACCAGCAGATCGTGTTTTCAGGATATCCCAGATTCTTCACAGTTGACTGGTTGGGGATGACAGAAGTTGCAGTCACCAACAGCTGGAGGTCTCACACAACTATTAGGGTAATATTTAAGTCTTTACATGGGTAACCCAGATCTGCATTTTAATGTGGGACATTTAATACTGCAGTACAGTGCAGAAAGCTGGACAACCCTAATGTGTTCTTTTTATCAGAGTCCTGCATTAACATTGAGATCGTTAAACTATACATAACTCTCAGAACTGGCACTTCACCCATCCTGCCACTATAGCGCTATGCTACTGCATATTAAACTGTGCCGCCATTCGAGGCCCTTTTCATCTGAGACATGATATTTTGGGGATACCCACATCAAAATTAGTTTGTTTAAAAAAAAGTGATAAAAAGGTGTGTGTGAGTATGTGTCCCCCACCTGTGCAAACACCACAGTGAAAAACAATGTATATCAGTAAATCCGCACAGCTCTAGGAGATTCGGCCTATCTGTAGAGGACAGTGGACTTTGTCCTGCACTAATCAGACAACGGGTTCATCAGGAGTCACCACTCATTAAACCGAAGCCAAGGAATATACAAGGTGCAAAATAGGGCTTAGCGAATGGAACACATAATAACAGCAGATATGTGGGCTGAAAAATCTAGCGAGATTCTGTACTGCCAAGATGCCCCGTCCTTTCTAAGGATTCTAGTCAACCCATGCACATGCCTCTGCAAGTTGCGGGGTTAAAAGATATAGTCTACATATCTGATGAGGCTGAAAAAAGTAAATTCCAATTAAAACCCAAGTGGGTTAAAAAATAAATAAATAAATCCTTCAGTGACTTCAAAAAATTATCAGATATTCCCCTGGATCAATGTCCTATCTGCTTTGAAACCAACTGTCATAATTCTCAACATTGGTCTGAGCTAGAAATTTAGTCAATACATCTGCAAACAGAATCCAGAGGCAAAGAATTTGCCTTTAACCATTTGAGTGCCAGAGGGGTACAGAATGCATTGCAAAGTCAAAAACACCTTTCTTCTAGTGTCTCAAGCCAAAAGCCTTTTCATTTATAGAGTAACCTGTTGTGAGGCACAGTATTAAATGCTTTAGCAAAATACAATAGTAATTCTACTATCCAAATTACCACATTATCTAAAATGCAAGTAAATTAGTTTGACATGATCCATTCTTCATAAAACCCATGCTGACTCTTATTAATGTTATTGGTCATGAGAAAGGTCAGAAACACAGTTAGCAATCCTACACACCGAGGATGTCAGTCTCACAAGTCTGAAACTTCCTGGTTTAGATCTGGTCTCAATTTTGAACTCTATGTATTTTCCTCCAATCACAGGGCACCATGCCTGATGATCGTGAATCAATAAATATTAAGTATAAAGACCTTGTTATAACTTATCTAAATTCCTCAAGTCCCCTAGGGTCCGTAACATCTGGTCCAAGTGCTTTATTCATAGTTACCTATTCCAGTCTCTTTTGGACTTTGGTCATTATTTATAAAGGTAAAAAGGTGCAATTCTGGATCAACTCAACTGCAACATAGGGGACAAATAAAAATTCCCACAGACTAAGAGAGTTTATTAACCCCTTAAATTATAGAGAGGTCTAAAATGTATTGCAAACCAGTGAGTTGGAGCTTTCTGTAGCATTTAACCTTTTGAGTGCCAGAGGGGTACATACGTACCCCCCTGGCACTCAGAGTTAAGGGGTTCAAAGCCCCATTTAATCCAAGGGCGATTTTCACCAACCCCCCCATCCCTCTAGCTCTATCGGCAGTAAGCCATTTACAAGATGGAGGAAATTACGTGACTACCCTTTTAATCACAGTATGCCAATGTTGCCTTTCAATATATATAGAATAAAATTAATAATTTAACCCCTTTACAACCATTGACGTGCCAGGACTGTCACAGCGGTCCGGCACTTAACCGGAAGTACTAAAAATAAACAGGAAAAAAAACAAACAAACATGGTTGGCAGTGCATGCAAGCGCCAGTCCCTAAGGGGTTAATGTGACAGCCATTGCTTCATCCTTATTGATTCACCTGTCTCCATTTTAAGGGGGCAATAAGATCCTGTCTTTTTTGCCATTTATATTCCTGCAGAATTGTTTCTGATCTTTCTTGCAATACGGCTCATTTTCAATTTTAGCTATACTAATTGCTTGTGTGCAGATACTTTTACATTTTCTGTCATTTTTAAAGGGGAACTATAAACCCAAGCAAAGCCCCCCACCCCACAATAATTAGTCATTTAGTGATAAGCTTACCAGTGGTACTATTATCCAGCATAATTACCGCGTTATTTGGAAATCCTACTTCTGCCGAGAAGGACGGCCAGGCAACAGTACTTTGGAGGCATCAGAGCGCATGCGCAGAACAGCACATGTCTGTAAGCAAAGAGGTCTGCGCTGTTGCCTGGCCATCAGTCTCTGCGCAAGTAGGATTTCCAACTAACGCGGTAATTATGCTGGATAATAGTACCACTGGTAAGCTTATCGCTAGATGGTTAATTATTTGTGGGAGACTTCATTTGGGGTGATAGTTCCCCTTTAAGTGATGCATCACTCCCTTCTGACTTAAATAATTAAAGGGATAATAATATTTCGTAATAAAAGCAGCTCTAATTAATCACCATAGTATTTGGACTTTGGAGAGTGTTATTTCAATACTGTCAGAGTTGTAGTACAAGAGTAATTCAATGACAAATTATCCCCCTCCCGCCCCTTTTACTGATGTAACACTGCTCAGCCAGATCAGAAGGGAGGTGCCCAGGTAGACTGCAGAGAGGGACAATCTTCAATTAAGAGAAGGGAAAAACCTGAAAAACTTGTCAAGAGGTCAAGGCTTTTATTGTTCTCATAGGAAGAAGATTGTCCCCTGCTGTTATCTGTCGATGGACTGCATTCCACATCTGAGAAGAGATGGCTTACACTAGGTAAAAGGGGCGGCAGGGGAAACTCTGCTTGTGAATATCTCTCAAATCATAAAGGTTTGAGAGATAAGTCTTACATCGTTCTTCATGTTTTTTTAATGCCTACAAAATAAAATAAAGATAAAACAAAGTATTACTATCCCATTAAAAAGCATGCTTCTTATTCCCCCTGCAAATGTCTTTGTAAAGCCTCATTAGTCTTAATTCGCTCCTCTTGTATTCATACTCCAATGGCATATACTGACGAAAATATCTATCAAGAGCATTTTGAACAAATTCCATCTTTCTTGTGAATCATTATCTTTGAGGATTACACCAAAAGTCCTCCAATACTACTTTTAGCATTGGAAAGTATCCTTTTTAAAGCTGAATATTTGGGTTGAATCCTTGTTAATGGGTTTCTCATAATACATTCCAAAGGACACCATATTGTGGTCACAGTTGCCCAAATGAACACTTTTCTGTACATCATATACTGAAGTGTTTGAGACCATTACGCCCAGCAAAGTTGAATTTCTAGTTGGATCCTCTACAAGTCAGGACATGACATTGTCTGTTGTGCTGGAAGTCAAATTTCTCCAGTGAATTTCAGGGTAATTGACATCTCCCATTAGGAGAACCTTTTCAATTTCAGTAACAGTTGGGCTTCTTCAAATGCCCCAATATTACATGGCCTTTACCAAAAGCCCAATAAAATCTTATTATGTATGCCACCCACAGGGCATCTACATTTTCATTAATATCTTTACTTATACTAAGTTTTAAAGTGTTGGTAATGTCCAACATTTTTGTTTTATAGATTTGTAGAGGCTTAAAAGTAGATAATCACTGCCACAAATCCCATCTCTCAAACCGCTATGGTTTGAGAAATTTTTGCAATGAAAGTTTCCCCGTCTCTCCCCTTTTCCTGAAGTCAGCGTCTAGCTGACAGCAGGAGATCCCAGTCCGGGGATCAGCCGGCGGCTCTTCAGCAGAGCCGCAATAGTGCGATTTAAAAAGAATTACTTCATTGGAAAGGTCTACAAAGTGAGCCTGGTTTGCAAGCACACTTTGTAGACCATTCCCATGAAGTAGTTCTTTTCTAATAACGGGATTTTTTGCCTTTGCTGCAGAGCCTCATCGTGTCGGCCAACATGGATCCCCTTTGGTCAGCTTTACAGCTGACATCAAGAGAAGGTGAGGGGGAACTTTCATTACCAATATCTTGCAAATCATAGCGGTTTGAGAGATGGGGTTTGTGTCAATGAGTTTTTTTTTTTTTTTACTCTCTACAAATCTATTGAAAAAAAATTTTGGACATTACTAACACTTTAAGAGTTTATTTACATACAAACCAAATCTCTTATCAATTCCATCCCTCTAGATTGGATGATAAACTGGGAATTCAAACAGGTGTCAGTAGTTCCTATAGGATCATAGTGTCCTTGTTTATTTCAATCAGTTCCTAGCAGGACTACAATACTGTGCCCGAGTACATTTTATTTTCCTGCCATTCTAAAGATGCACATTCTCCAAAATATTTACCTGGCTGTAACATAGGAACCTCAATATCAGATGAATTGTACCCCTCCCACATACCCCTTCGTCAACCCAATTTCCTCTTGTACATATTGTACCCCCATCCTGTGTTGTTTCACCCTCATCCCCTAGTTTGTTACTTCAACGTCTCCCACAACTCTCCATCCACCCTAACCTTAGCACAGGAGACCCCCTGCCAATAAGACACAATCCATCTCTACAATAAAGCCTGCTACTAAGGTAGAAGTGCTCCAGAATACAAATTTACCTACATTAGCCTGCATTTATCTCCCTTATCTCACACTGCTTTCTGGTGTAGCTCTTGGCCCATGTAGTATTTCAGAAAATACCTTCTTAGAGTTCCTTTCTTAAACTTTTGACCTAAATACCTGAATTCATTTTAAAGTGCTAGTAATGTCTATCTACAAGTAGTTTGCCAAGTCTTCTGTATATTAAAATTAACAGGTTGCGCTATCTGTAACATGTTACTTTTGTGTTGCTCAAAAGATATGAAGAGATAAAGTCCCCCCACCCACCCTCCCCTCCTGGCCTCCTCCCACTGAACGGCCAGAAGTGTCGTGTGTCTTGTCTTCTGCAGAGAAGAACAACTTCAGTAAGTATAAGGGAACCCTGCCCCTCTTGATGAGGGAGGACAGGTTTCCCTTTGCGTACTGAAGTTTGTCCCTCGCCCCATCCGTCCTCACCAGCCTGCATCTTTGTGTGACGTGCCAAAAAGGGGAGGGCAGAGGATCTTTATCTCTTCATATCTTTTGATGAAACCCTTTAACGGACTTCCATCCCCCAGTGACTCTCATTGGGAGAGATGTTAATTGACAGCCTGGTCATATCCATCTCTTCCCAACAACCTATCAGCCTGATCTACACAGGCTGAACCACAGCACAAGAGAAAGCCACCTGTTTGGCTCTAGAGATCCTGGCGACAGATTACCATTTCTAATTATGAACTCCCCTACACAACCACCCGTCTAGGTCTTCCCATATCCCAGATTCAATCAGTGCTTGATGAACTGTTCTCCGGGTTGTTAGAGAGAACAGTTGTCTCCACGACGGGCATTCCTGTACCAACATCAGTCAATATAGAACATCTGTTACAATAAACAGGAGTGTCCTCCCTATTCCTCCACATTCTTTGTCTAACTGTAACCCTTCTAGCTACCTGCTTCTCCTCCCCACTATCTCCACCTCCAGTACTTCTTATGCCAGTTACCATCTGCTCATTGAGCAGCAAACTCGTCTTAAGGCTTGCGTTCTCCCACAATGTTGTAACTTGCCTCTCCAGATCTCTAACTTCAGATTCCAAAGAGAAGTATGAAGACAGGAACGTTCCAGGTGTGTAACCAATGTATACAGAATTGCACTGACAATCCTGATACTACTCATTATCACAATCACTGCAGTTTAAAAGGGAAGGCCAAAAAAGGATTTAATCCACATGTATTGTTAATCAAATGCCTGTTTCAGTTTAGTTCCCAGTTGTTTAACTTCACAGTACTTACCCTACTGCTGCAAGATTCACACACTCAAGAATTCACTGTACTCAATACAGCAGAATGTCACATACCCCCAGCAAAGCAGAAGAAACACAACAACCATAGACAGTCTGCAATCACTTGTACGCAACTTAAAATACACTTACACTTATGGAAAATAGCATATTCACATACAGAGGCAAGTCTTCACACTTCTCACTCCCTCTGAAGTTTACTCCAATAGGAGCAGTTGTTTGAGGGGTCAGCGAGCTGAGTAGAACACAAACCAGAAGTCTTTCAGCCTCAAACTCCAGGTTTGAGTGCAAAATCCACAAACCCAATGAATCCACTTTCAAGAAGGGACGCCGATAAGAAATTGAGCAAATTTAACTTTAAGATATTATATTTCAGGTGCAGTTTTATCAGCAGTCTGGAATAAGCCATTTACTTTGTAGTTCTCACATCCTTGTTAGAAGCCTGCAAAACACTGCACTAGGCAGCAGGAAGTGAGGAGCGCAGCGGAAAATGGTTTCCCCCAGCATGAAGAAAAAACAGCATACCTCCCTTTTATTCACAAAATAATCAAGGAGCAATTCTGGATCATTGCAACTACACCAAAGGGGGAAAAAAATTCCAAATCTTCCACTACTGTAAATAAGAATTTTTATGTCTCTAAATGCAAGCGATGTCCCCAACACACTGCTTCACTCCCTAGCATTCTAGACTAAATCCCCTCTTAAATCAACAGGATTTTTTTTTTGTCCCATGTGGCGCAGTTGGTTTGGCCCAGAATCGCTCAAATTCAGGAAATACTACAACACTTTGTATCAGAGCCCTTTGTCTTTTAGCATTTGGTTAAGCTTAACCCTTTGAATAGACAGGAGTCCAATATTTCCCCTTCTTGCACTCAAAAAGTTAACTTCTTGGACGCTTTAATATGTGTCAAAGACCTTTCTCACATCCAAAGGGTTAAGCATAATAGCGGAGATGTACTGAGCAAAAAACGAGGACGGTCAGGTATTTACTACTGACTTGGAACCATACGTCCTGCAGAGTTGTCTCCCATCCAGTCCATCTCTACCCCATGTTCCTAAACTCCCATCAAGTAAAGGTCTTGATCCTGCAGCTACTTACAGAATGATTTTGCCTTTAGTAAATTGCACATCTTTGCAAACAGTGAAATTCTATACGCATCTTACCAACTGAAATTCTCTGCGCCGGTCGTAAGCATGCTGTATGCCACTGTCTGCCCATAATGCCTTTATCGATGCCAAGTGCATTAGGAACACCTGAGTTTCCACCATTCCCTGCGCCACCATGGCGGACCGAGTGTCAAAAGCCATCATGACTTCCCCGTGCTTCTGATTTGAGGGATCTCCCCATGGGATGTGAAGCTTCTCACGCGCATCCACAAGGACTCTTATACCTAGAGAGGGAAAAGAACACACTTCAGTATAATCACTTGTATTAAACATTCAGGCTACAGAACTGGCTATTTTTATCCATTGCCAATTACACTGAACACATTCCTGGAAATCCTTTTAAGAAAGCAATCACGCAGAACTATTTCCGGGAATCGTTTTACAAACTGCTGGTAGCTTGTGTACCATAATAAATATACCATTAGCCAAGAATTCTCATTCAGGTCAAGCTGCTCATCAGAGAGGGTTAGAGAAATAAATGTCAAAGTACAAGTAGCTATTATACGTCAGAATACGTTCTTCTGGGGTATCGGAGCATTTATGTAGGTTACAACCTAAAGAAACACAAATACCTCAAAAATAAAATGTGATACACAAATGTCACCTGCCTCATAAGCGCCTGTAAAACTTCTGTATTTTGGTACAAGAGATAAAATCAAACCCTAAAGGGGAACTAATATCAAATATAATCCCCCCCCACTCACTTTACCATGTCTATCAAATCCTAATGGCCCCATTCAATTTTAGCTACCTCCTTAGTTCAAGAGATAACATTTTCAGTCAATCCTGGATGTCAGGTCGATGGGGTGGACGTGACAGTTACAAAGTAGGCAAACGTGCATGAGCCTAGCAGCATTCAAATAGGGGGAAGCAAGAGGCGCCGGGGGGCACAGAGTGAGGGGGATGCGAGAGGCGCCGGGGGGCACAGATTGAGGGGGATGTGAGAGGCGCCGGGGGGCACAGATTGAGGGGGATGCGAGAGGCGACGGGGGGCACAGATTGAGGGGGATGCGAGAGGCGCCGGGGGCACAAATTGAGGGGGACGCGAGAGGCGCCGGGGGCACAGAGTGAGGGGGACGCGAGAGGCGCCGGGGGCACAGAGTGAGGGGGACGCGAGAGGCGCCGGGGGCACAGAGTGAGGGGGACGCGAGAGGCGCCGGGGGCACAGAGTGAGGGGGACGCGAGAGGCGCCGGGGGCACAGAGCGAGGGGGACGCGAGAGGCGCCGGGGGCACAGAGCGAGGGGGACGCGAGAGGCGCCAGGGGTTGGGCAAAACATTGGACAAGAGGCACAGGGAATATGAGAAAAGAGACAGAGGGGCTGAGAACACACCATGAATCAAGTAGAATGGCTCACATTCCATGCACGCTTACATAAGGCATGTACAAAATACTATTAACCCTTTGAGTGCCAGAGGGGTACACATTGCATACACTCTGGCACTCAAAGGGTGAACTGCATGGATGCAAGGTAATGTGTTGAAGGATTCTCAAGCATTAAAACATTGCAATTATAAAAGCCAAGTTCGTCTCATACCAGTGAACATTGACACTGTGCCAGGGGAAACGCATGCGGGTTATTAAAAAACATTTCTCTCTGTTACCAGTCATGCCAGGCATCTACCACTTCCTAATGCCACATTTTTCACAATAAACAAACAGGTACTATTCCTTGTGGGAACGAAATATTTCACAGTTTCTCTCGTTATTAGCAAATCAGTGATGGTAATGAGGGGATTCTGTTTTGGACTTTCTATAACGCAATCACCTCATACTGGGGCATTAACATCCCCCCAACATTAGGTCTCCAACCAACTGAATCTTAACTATCCAAGGGCTGTAACAGGAATAGAACAAGATGTATTTATCAGGGCACTGTCGTGCATGAATATTCCCAGATGAAAATGGAGATCCATAGGTACACAATGTACCTTGTCTTACTAAGGAGTTAACCTCTTCTCCATCTTCCTGCCCAATCCAACTGTGCCAAAAATGACAAAAATTAGCATTGATTTAAAATGGACTTTTAATACAGTGAATGTATGGGCACGCGTGTTATTTCCCAGTAGAGTGGACTTAGGGGGCTACGCACCAAGAGAGGCGCAAACCAACCAACCATCCCACAGAGAACAACTAAATCCGCATAGTCTCACTAATTTAAAGGGGCTTTTAACCCCTTGAATGCTAAAGGAGTCTCCAACACATTGCTTTGCAATGCATGGATACCTCTGCAGCATTCAAGGGGTTAAAATCCCTGTTTAAATCCATGAAAATGTTCATTTGTCCTGTAAGTCGAAGTGGTTTGGCTCAGAATTGCTCCTTTTTACTTTATGTAGCTGCTCTGGTGTTTTAGAGGGAATTAGACATGATCCGAAGCCTCACAGACTGGAAAATATCTAATAATAATCAGTGACACTATCCCGTCTGGTGCGCCCGCAGCACAATGTGGAAAAGCTGAGAAATTCTGGGTATTTTTATACGCAGCGAGTCTGTCCATATTGTAATTGTCAGGTAACTAATATGTTTTCATTTCAGTCAGGGGTCTGTACCAAGTGACAGCTTGTAATAAATCTGGTGCTGTGCCCAATTACACCAATAGGAGATTTCCAACAATTACAGAACCGTTTGCTTTCGCTCTGCTGTAATCCTGTGAATGTTACTACAATATGACATAGGAGACGTGTTACTGACAAGGGACTGACAGCTTATCATACCTCTTCCCTACCCAGCGCCATGAAGAAACCTTCTCCCGTGCTGTACGGTGCAGTGGAACTAGGGGCTGGTTTGTCTGACTAATAGGAAACCGCAGGATCACAATGTGCGGAACTGAATTACTGCAAACTAGTTCCTGTCTCTTGTGATCCTCAAAGAGCTCGTCTGAGAATGGCCTTGTGATTAACCTACTGGATGCTAAAGACATCTCAAAGTGTTTTAGATTCCTCTAGCATTCAAGGGGTTAAATGTTACATAGAAATCACTGCATAAGCAGCTACTGTCTGATGGTAAACTCCCCTAAAACACTTCTCTATCTATGGGAAGAAAATCCTAATTGCGGCTGTGAGTTTCTCCTCGGTTCACTCAGCCCGGTACGTCACGTCCCTGTCAGACCGCTTTGTCAGTTGCTGGAGGGATCACATGATCAGCTCCACCCACCGCACATAGGACCAGAGTTGTCTGAACCGCAGTGTTTACCAATGCACTGCGCAAAGCTGTATTCCTTAACCCTTTGAGTGCCAGAGAGTACGCAACACAATTTCACTCAAAAGGTTAAAAAAAACAAAAACAAAGAAAAACCGACTGCAACGTCTGATCGCCTCCACAGACACCCCATAACAGACTGACCGAAGAGGTTATTGCTTGAAAGAAGGCAAGATTCATAGGGGCCATTAGGATCTAGTGGCAATAGGAAGGCAAGTGGGGTATTAATAAAGATGTATTATTAGTCCCCCCCCCTTTGGATAATTTCCTGACAGCCAAACACATTGGATACCTCTCTGGCACTCCAAGGGTTAAGATTTGATGTAACTTCAACCTCTCCTAGCTGTAATACAGGGGTGGATCAAATACCAAAATCATTGGAGCCAAACAGACTTCTTGGAATCAAACTGACATTACAGCAGTGAAGGAAGGGGCGCGTACACAGACGGGTATCAAATGTGCCCAGGAACCTGGATGTTTCCATTCTGATAGAACAGACTCTGAAATAGTCCAGTTGGTAATGAGCAAAATATATAAAACTATCCCAAAAGCTCCACAGCAAGAGGTAGATATGGACCTCCATCTTGGCAGTCCCAGTTATGAGCGTCTGACCACATGAACACAAATCATCTTTCCTACAGATACTACTTTATGGTCTGATTCAAAAGGAATCCGCTATGCTTTAGATGACAATACGGCAGTCATTAGCCGCCTATGTTTCCTATGGTGCAATTTGTTTTCCTGAGACTGATCCACTTCTGCCTAACCCTTTAATGACAAGTGAGGTGCACAACGTATTTGAAAGCAATGAATTGCCTCCTGCCCGGTTCTTAAGGAGTTGCAATATGTAGGCCAGTTTGCGGAGGAGTCTGTGACTAATCATTGGACATCTGCTAGATTGTAACATTTAAAGGAATAGTATTGTCAAATTAAAAAAAAAAAAAAAAAAAAAAAACCTAAATGACCCCAGTCCAGTTCCATTGAAGTAGTTATTTTTCAGTATCGCAATCTCGGTTCTGCTGAAGAGCCTCCACCGGTCCCAGGACCGGATTCCCCTGCAGTCAGCTAGAGAGCCAACGTCAGGGAAAGGGGAGGGCGAATATCTGGGACTGGGGTTATTTAGTTTCAATACCTACAATATTTTTTTATTTTTTACAATACTATTCCTTTAATAAGGTGCAAATTTGTTTTCCATTAACACGTTTCATCTAAACCCTAACACATGAATAATGGAGGAGATACAACCATCAAATACACTTTTCAGATCAATAATAGCTTAACCTCGAGTGATAAAATGCTTCCAAAAAAGTATTCACAATTCTCTAGCAAAGGGTTAGCCCAGTGGTTCCCAATCCATGCCCACTGGACCCACTAACACGCCAGGATTTAACCCTTTGAGTGCCAGAGGGGGTTCACAACGCACTGCTCTGCAACGCGTTGTGTACCCCTCTGGCACTCAAAGGGTTAAATACTTCCTTGCTAGAACACAGGTGAGTTAGAGGTGAAGTGAGTTTGATTAACATGTATGTGACCTTCAAAAGGAAAGCCTCAGATCCTGGCCTGTTAATGGGCCCTGAACGCATGGCTTGGGAACCACTGGGTTACACTGTAAAGGCTTTGTACAGACTTACATGGGACAAGGTAAGGGAAATTAAATACATTTAGTAGGAAGGAAATGACAGGACAGACACAGATTTAAACCAAAAAAGGATTTCTTTGTAACATTCAATACGTTTTCCAGAAAACCATTTCCCAATAATGAAGAACTGGAGAGTTGTGAAACGCATGGAGAGGAGACGCACCCCAACACGCACTGATCGACCACCACACACACACTAATCACCACCACCACACACACACACACACACACACACACACACTAATCACCACCACACACACACACACTAATCACCACCACACACACACACACACACTAATCACCACCACCACACACACTAATCACCACCACCACACACACACACACACACTAATCACCACCACACACACACACTACACACACACACACACACTAATCACCACCACACACACACTAATCACCACCACACACACACTAATCACCACCACACACACACTAATCACCACCACACACACACACTAATCACCACCACACACACACTAATCACCACCACACACACACACTAATCACCACCACACACACACACTAATCACCACCACACACACACTAATCACCACCACACACACACACTAATTACCACCACACACACACACACTAATTACCACCACACACACACACACTAATTACCACCACACACACACTAATCACCACCACACACACACTAATCACCACCACACACACACTAATCACCACCACACACACACTAATTAATCACCACCACACACACACTAATTAATCACCACCACACACACACTAATTAATCACCACCACACACACTAATCACCACCACACACACTAATCACCACCACACACACTAATCACCACCACACACACTAATCACCACCACACACACTAATCACCACCACACACACTAATCACCACCACACACAGCCATACGCACCAGACAAGAGAGGAGTCACTGTGAGGCAACATAACGGCACAATGGGGAACAAACAGAGCTTCCCATGAATTTAAAGGTCTTTTAACCTCTCGAAAGCCAAGTCAGCAACACATTGCAGAGCAATGGTTTAGAGGCCGCTAGTATTTGTGTCCTGTTCAAATCAGAGAATTTACTTGATCCCTGTGGAAGAACCACTCCAATTTGCTTTGTCCATAGGGGCCTCCCATATGTACTGTTAATAAGATTTCAGGAAGGGGGCAGAATTAGACTGGGGTCCACTGCTTCTGGCACCATTTAAATACAGAGATGACAATTTATCTCCCACAATGCTTTGCACAGCACCAGACAATGCAGTGAGGCAGACTGCCAGGGCCTGGCACCAAGTAAGAATGCCAGCTCACATGCTGGGTTCTAGTACCACACACCACGTGGACAGTAAGTGCTTCTCTAGTCATCGGGGAATCCCAAGCTGGTACTGTAACAGCGAAGTGTTTGCTTTAGTATGTGCACACACCACTACAGCCCAAAAATACACCTGATTCATGGGGACATTACAGTGGCTCTTACTTTGTTCAAACAGATAATTCAGCCTTGTTTAGAGTGAACATGCTAAAAATGCACCATAAGGAAAGAAACTGCATATGCATATTTCCCCCCACAAATTTGTTTCCAGCTGTCTGTATGTTGTGTGGCTGTTTATGAGAAATGAACCTGTATTTGTTGTGGCACAGTCTGGCACTTCATGCCAATTAGTATGTGCCAGTATTCCCACACACTGCGATATGAATCAAATCCAGACAGAGTGCATGGGGGGGGGGGGGGGGGACAGCACAGCGAGGGGGAATACTGGTCTAGTTCACATCTAATTAGCACACTGTGATATGAATGGATCTAGTCCACACACTGTGATATGAATGGATCTAGTCCACACACTGTGATATGAATGGATCTAGTCCACACACTGTGATATGAATGGATATAGTACACACACTGTGATATGAATGGATCTAGTCCACACACTGTGATATGAATGGATCTAGTCCGCACACTGTGATATGAATGGATCTAGTCCACACAATGTGATATGAATGGGACGAATGGATCTAGTCCACGCACTGTGATATGAATGGATCTAGTCCACACAATGTGATATGAATGGGACGAATGGATCTAGTCCACGCACTGTGATATGAATGGATCTAGTCCACGCACTGTGATATGAATGGATCTAGTCCACGCACTGTGATATGAATGGATCTAGTCCACACACAGTGATATGAATGGATCTAGTCCACACACTGTGATATGAATGGATCTAGTCCACACACAGTGATATGAATCGAATCCAGACAAGAGTGCACACACGGGGGGGGGGGGGGGGGCTTAACAGCACAGCGAAGGGGAATATTGGTCTAGATCACATCTAATTAGCACACTGTGATATGAGTGGATCTAGTCCACACACTGTGATATGAGTGGATCTAGTCCACACACTGTGATATGAGTGGATCTAGTCCACACACTGTGATATGAGTGGATCTAGTCCACACACTGTGATATGAGTGGATCTAGTCCACACACTGTGATATGAGTGGATCTAGTCCACACACTGGGCGGGGGGAATATTGGTCTGGAACAGAATTTTCATAATATACAGAGAATTAGCATAAATGCTTCATGTCTCAAGAATTAATTATTTAAAAAAAAATAACATATTACCCGATTGTAAATATCTGTAAACTATTTACCATGACAAGTCCATCTATTTCCCAATCTTTGACAAAAACCAGTTGGCATTACAGGGATTATTAAACAGTTAGTCCTCCAGCCACTGATAAACTACAGTTCCCACAATCCTCAAACAGCCGCCATCCAAATGATGAGAAATAAGTAGAAAGAAACCCTTTGTACGTTAATCAGTGATGGTACAGTGTAACTGGCGAACATTAAACAACAATAAGGAAGGCAGGTAAATAGCATTTTCCGTATGAAAAGTTCAACTCTAAGCCTGAGAATCACAACCAGCTTAAATGGGCACAGGATCCCTCCAATGGACTAACCCGTAGAAGGTGAAGGATTTCCAACAAACAAATGTGTCCTTGTACTAACTAGTTCACTGATAAGAGACCACACAAAGATACATCAGTGATCGGTAAATACAATTTTCTCCTTTATTTACAACTCACCATTCAGTAAATAAACCCAAAGGTCTGACGTGACTGAAGTGAATCAGGCAGAAACAAGAAAACTCGCTGTTCAGTAAATATCCCCAAAGGTCTGACGTGACCGAAGTGAATCAGGTAGGAACACATTTCTGTTTAGAGAAAGTCCCACTGCAGCCGAAATGTTCTATATGGAGCACACAAATGTCAGTTTTGATGCACGTTCTCTAGCATGCGAGGGGTTAATTTCTTTCTTGTTATATGGTAAGGTGACCTGAGACTATACAGCGTGCCACAGCACCAACTGGCCACAATGAACTAGGAGCAAGGTAGGACAAAGGGTCCATGTCACTCCTCCCACTACATCACTGATGCAATGTGAGTACTGAGCATGCTCCTGCTTTTTATCCCAAACCACCTCCTCTCAACAGGGCTCTGTTTGTGATACTGAGAACAAATCAGAAGTGCTGAGAAGGTTTGAAATAAAATGCAGCAACATGCCAAGTGCTCATTCTTACTGCATCAGTGATATAAAGGGAGGAGAGACATGGATTGGTTGACTTGTCACAGAATTACTCATTTTCTTTTGTGTGTAAGGTGCAAAAGTGATAAAAATAGCTGTGTGATTTTTAACTCAACCAATGTTATTTCTATGTCAAAAAGGTTCCGCTTCATAAAACAACAATTCTGAAAAGACACACACAACCTTTTTTTAGCCTTTACCTTTGTCACCCGACACTCCCTCCACCTGAGAGCACAGAAAAGAACCAAATTATATATATATTGGTGCTGCTGACACAGTTGTTAGGTGTTGTTGTGTCAGTGATAATACAAACGCGCCAGTAATTGTGCTGTGACATTGTTACCACTGATACAAGACCTGACCACAAACACACCAGTTATTGTGCTGTAACACTAAGGTCAGGTCGTGCTGTATTAGTGGTTACACAAACACACCAGTTATTGTGCTGTAACACTAAGGTCAGGTCTTGCTGTGTTAGTGGTTACACAAACACACCAGTTATTGTGCTGTAACACTAAGGTCAGGTCTTGCTGTGTTAGTGGTTACACAAACACACCAGTTATTTTACTGTAACACTATGGTCAGGTCTTGCTGTGTTAGGGGTTACACACACACACACACACACACACACACACACACACACACACACACACACACACACACACACACACACACACACGTGTTATTGTGCTGTAACACTATGGTCAGGTTTTGTTGTGTTAGGGGTTACACAAACACACCAGTTATTGTGCTGTAACACTATGGTCAGGTTTTGTTGTGTTAGGGGTTACACAGACACACCAGTTATTGTGCTGTGACACTGTGGTCAGCGGTAACACAAACAGTTTTCTCATGGGCAAGCAAACGTCCATCCACAAAAGGCAGGAGCAGCTCCACAATGCCTCCATTCTTGCCTCCCTTCTTGTCCTACCAATACTCAGATGTGCTTGTTTTATGTGTTGTGCTGCTGTCTTCATGGTCTCCTCCCATCTATGGGGGGAATGAAGAGCTTCAGTCAGTAGCAGTGTATTCACTGTGTGTATGGGTGCTTCTAATGTAGGCTGACCAGACCTCACCTTTAACCGGGGATGCATAGGAGAAATGCATACTGCAGGAATGCACTGATTTCGGTGAAGTACTGCAAAATGGCTATTTTTCCTATGTGTCCCCGGTTAAAGGTGAAATTTGGTCAGCCTATTCTAATGATTGAGAGGTGGTTAGGTCTCCAGAAGGATCAAGACCTGAAGCAAATGGAAAGGTGGTAGTAGTAGCAGCAATGCACTGTGTGATAGCGAAGCCATGTAACAGTGTTAGTGACACAAACAGAGTCCCTGAGTTGTATTTGTAACATGCTGGGCTGTGGGACAAACTTTGAAGCAGTCATTGTCTGCCTGATCCCCATTAAGAATTGGGGTAAGAGTTATAACAGGGGGGCAGGAAGAAGTCATGAGATGTGTACCTAAAACATGAATATCGCTGACTATGGACAGGCTGGTGCAGCATATCTTAAAAGAAAACTGAGGCATCACAGGTGGTGGAGACAGATTAGTGACATTATTGTCGTGTGAAAGTGTGTGGTGAGGAGACACGGAAATCACCGTTAGTCACGCTGATTAGAATGCAGGGTCATTGCAAGCTTCTGTGTATGTGATGGGGAAGCAGTATGGAGAATAGAATATCTCCTCCTTACTGCCGCCTTTTTGGTCACATGCCAGCCTTCTACTTTTATTAATGTAAATGTCTGTAGTCACACATTCACCCTACCCTAAAACCCTTAGACAGCGCCTAAAATTTCTGTCTGGTTCCAAAGCGACTTGCATATTTTTTGTCCACCCCTTCCATAATAAAGGAACACCAACACAGAAAATGGGGTTATGCACCTTTTAGACCTTTGAGTGCCAGAGGGATATGCAATGCAGTACAAAGCAATGTACAACACACCCCTCTGGCACTCAAAGGGTTAAATACAGGTTATGCATCATCTGGAAAAAATTATGTTTTTTCTGAGGTCTAAAATCTACCCTTATATTCTGAGGGAACATACAATCCTGCCTTTTCCAGGGCTCCCATCGATCGTCCAGGATAATCTGTGAACAGGCCGAGGTACAATAACCTCATCTGATTAGTGCCCATGGCTTTTTCATTGTAATAACTGAATGTAGCTCTTTTCAATACAAACAGCAAAGATAATCTGAATAGGACAGTTTACATGTCTTAAAAAGCAAGTTTATGATTATATTTTAGGCATGGAATAGATGAGATTTTACATTTTATCATCCTATTTTTTTTTTGTGTTGCTTCAGTTCTTTCACATGTTCAGCTTGCAGAACAGAACCGGAAACTGCACCTAAAAAAGTCAAAATACTAAATGCCCTTGTTCCATGGGGCACAATATGAAAATAAAAATTATGTGATGGGCAAGGCACGTGTAGAAGTGCCCGCAAGACACCAACTGCCACCTCTTTGGCAATATATACCAGCGGGATACTGCACCAGCACTGTCTACCCATTTGTGCCTCCAGCTTCACCCCCCCCATTCCTCTCAGAAATCGATGCAGCGAGATTCACTGCCATTGAGTTTCAGCGGTTCCTCAACTTGCAACACAAACACAGATGGAGCATCACATCCAAGGGGCAACGCTGCTCATCATTCATCAGTATCTGATAAAATCTCATACAATGAATATAGATTTTCCAAACAACCTTTTGGGTACCAGTACTCCTCTGGAACTAAATGGGTTAATAAGCTTAGATCTGTAGGAACAAAGGGGTTAAGAAACATTGCATGTGTTTTTGTATTTTTAACAGCTTAGGGGACAAAGTTTTACTTTGCGCTTCTCACATCCTGCGCAAAACCCTATTTATAAACAGTAACAGAAGCAAACTTGCATCAAACTACAAATATATATCCCTATAATAATGATCTCAAAGTTTTCCAAAAACCAATATTTCATTCACTCAGAGAACATAAATAGAAGGGTATTGGATGTCCCTTACTCAAGAGAGAGAAAATCCACAATGAAACGAGATGATGTACGGCTGAATGAAAGTGATGAATGAATTGTTAAGTGACTGATAAAGCCACACACTCCTCATACTGCTTCCCACAAAAGAGACTTTCCTGCTCAGTCTCCACAGATGCACAACAATCTGGGAGGGAGTGCAAACACAGCAAAGCACACCACCATTTACGGTGAACGCTTAGCCACAATAAACACGTTTAAAGAAACAGATGAAGGTTCACCCCCACAATAAAAGCTGAATTGGTACAGAGGCAGTCCTGGGATATTCCTCTCATAGGATTACAGTCAATGCAGGATGACACGGAGAAATTTGCACTGTGAAGTTGTGAAACGCGTAGGCGAATTCTATAAACTATAGGAGGCCAACAGTGAGGCTAGTGAAGATCCGTCTGAAATCTTGTGAGGTGCAGCCAGACCGGGGTTGGCACACACTCTGATGACTGATCCAATGATAAGAATATGTCCCTGTACAGACACCTCTTTTACAGTGGCGATGAGCCCATATTTCTGATTTTAAATTAGAAAGTATTATTTGTGACTATCTGTACGCAATAATGGTGTTCTGCTATGCTGTCATCATAAATGTATCATACAACAATGCCTGGCAGAGGATGATAGGAACTGGAGTATGGCACAAGATGGATTCCTAACATTGTCCAATCCAGTTTCACCCCCTCTTCTGTAACTTAAAAAGGTATATCAACACAGAAAAACGTGATCTCAGCTCTGCTGCAGAGCCGGCAGCTGATCCCAGGAGGATTCCCCTGCTGTCAGCTAGAAGTCTGACATCAGGCAGGGGAGAACTTTGTAAGGGGTTACCTCTCAAACCATAAGGGTTTGAGAGATGCTGCTGGTGGTATTTCCCTTCATTTAAGGGCTACAAAACAGGGATAAGTAATTTTTAAGTATTAATATCCTTTTAACAATTAAAGGAAACTACACCTAATGATAAGGCCTTTCCTTCTAACCAGATTTTTATAAAATACTAATGTCCACTATGAATCAGTCCAGTGTGGGCCTGTTCTCCTTTAGTACTGAATATCACATTCATGGAGGCAGACATGACTGCTTCAGAACAAGCTCCTCCTACTAAAGGATTCCTATGAAGAGCTCAGTGGTAGGAGTCGATTCCAGGAGCCCTGCAAAAAGAACCAACTGCCTCCGTGGACATAATATCCATTATTAAATAAATACTAGTTTCACTGAACCAATCCTCACAGAGCCGATTCAGAATAGTCATTTGGATTTCTACCCAGGTTAAGGTAAACGAGGGGTTAGTGTTCCTTTAAAGGGATAGTAATACTTCATTTTAACTTTATTTTATTTTGTAGGCATTAAAAAAACATGAAGAACGATATAAGTCTTATCTCCCAAACCTTTATGGTTTAAGAGATATTCACAAGCAAAGTATCCCCCCCCTGTTCAACCAGATCAGAAGGAAGCTGCCCAGGTAGACTGCAGAGAGGGACAATCTTCACTTAAGATAAGGGAAAAACCTGAAAAACTTGTCAAGGGGGGAAGGGCTTTCATTGTTCTCATAGGAAGAAGATTGTTCCCTTCTGTTATCTGTCTGGTCTATGGACTGGATTCCACATCTGATAAGAGATGGCTTACACTAGGTAAAAGGGGCAGGGCTTTCATTGTTCTCATAGGAAGAAGATTGTCCCCTGCTGTTATCTGTCTGGTCTATGGACTGCATTCCACATCTGAGAAGAGATGGCTTACACTAGGTAAAAGGGGCAGGACTTTCATTGTTCTCATAGGAAGAAGATTGTCCCCTGCTGTTATCTGTCTGGTCTATGGACTGGATTCCACATCTGAGAAGAGATGGATTACACTAGGTAAAAGGGGCGGGAGGGGAAACTTTCCTTGTGAATATCTCTGTTTGTGTATACAGAAAGGCTGTCCAAGTCCAGTCCTCAGGAGCCACCAACAGGCCAGGATTTAGGGATTTCCCTGACAAACACGTGCGTTAATCAGTGGATCATTCATTGAGACTGACTCACCTGTCATTAAGCAGGGAAATCCCTAAATCCTGTCCTGTTGGTGGCCCCTGTAGACTGGACTTGGACAAACCTGGCGTGAGATAAGATAACAGCCTTTCTGTATACACAAACAGTGGGCACTAATAATCATTAGCGATTAACAGACTTAAATCTCAAAACATAGCAATTAACATTAAATAAATGCTCTATGAACAGGACAATTTCCAAGTTTTAAAAAGCAAATTTAGGGTTCTATTTATGTAACAACTGTACATGTGCTAGCTGTATGTACACAATATTAAAGGTCCTATCATTCAATGTAATATTCTGGTTAGTGCTGCGGAATACATTTGCACTAATAATAAGTGTCCTTTATTGGGTAAATTTACTAGCACCCCATCTCTCAAAATTAACCCTTTTGAATTTCAGTGCGGTATCCCACACATTACTTTGCAATGGGTTGATACCCCTCTGGCACTCAAAGTGTTAAAGCTGCCGTCAATCTTGCTTTCAAGCAGTCTAATTACAACTTCTATTTGTCTGAACACAAAATCACACAATGCAGAAAACCAGACACACCCAACGCTTCTCTAATAGGAACCAACAGGACACAGAGGCGCACTGATGTACCAAGATGATCTGCAGTAACGCTGAGGGAAACACATTCCCATTCCCTTGCCAACCAAAGAATAAAAATGGCTTTCAACGTCTTGAATGGTAATCGTCTGGAGAAGTTATCTCCTCTTTATCACACCTTAGTACATCTCCCATGTAGTCTGTAACTAAATCTCTCCCATAGAATAACATAGGAACTGGAGAGTTTATCACACTAGAGAAGTTATCTCCTCTTTATCACACCTTAGTACATCTCCCCTGTAGTCTATAACTAAATATCTCCCATAGAATAACATAGGAACTGGAGAGTTTATCACACTGGAGAAGTTATCTCCTCTATATCACACCTTAGTACATCTCTCCTGTAGTCTATAACTAAATCTCTCCCATAGAATAACATAGGAACTGGAGAGTTTCTCTCACTGGAGAAGTTATCTCCTCTTTATCACACCTTAGTACATCTCTCCTGTAGTCTATAACTAAATCTCTCCCATAGAATAACATAGGAACTGGAGAGTTTATCACACTGGAGACGTTATCTCCTCTTTATCACACCTTAGTACATCTCCCCTGTAGTGTATAACTAAATCTCTCCCATAGAATAACATAGGAACTGGAGAGTTTATCACACTGGAGAAGTTATCTCCTCTTTATCACACCTTAGTACATCTCCCCTGTAGTCTATAACTAAATCTCTCCCATAGAATAACATAGGAACTGGAGAGTTTATCACACTGGAGAAGTTATCTCCTCTTTATCACACCTTAGTACATCACCCCCTGTAGTTTATAACTAAAAAAAATGAGCTTACTTAATTTACCTTTCTGAATAGCAGAACAGTGGCCATTACTCAATACGGTAACTCTCAGCTCCCCACAAGAAACCAAATGTCTCTATATAGGATAGTGTAATCATGCATAAAAAAAAAAAATGCAAGTTTAAGATTAGATTTTAGTGTTATAAAATAACTGTTGCAGATGCGAGCAGGAATTACATTATATTTAAAAATTAGATAACCCAGGTTTTTCCTGTTTTTTTTTTAAAGGCTTATTAATCTCTCCTGCTTTCTTTTGTGAACGAGTTCCCATCAGAAAGAGGTTATCAAGCTCATTTACAAAGTGAAACTCACAGACGTCAGTTCAGAACACGCCTGATTGTTCTTAACTGCAACTGATGCAAGACCCATCAATGTGCAGTTTCAATTTCCTGCATTAGGAGGAATCCTGTGGCAAATGACTCACTTAAGAGGTTAATTCTGACAGATCTGTCTGACCTCAGTGAGGTTGAGTGCAAGCTCTGTGGGTGGGAATTCACCAGGCAGAAAATATAGAATGAGAAAACACACCACATGGCAATCTATATGCATATTTATACACAAAGAAAAGCATTCGTTTAATACAAGCCTGGAACTTTCCGCTCAGTAGAAATGTACAGTTCTGAGTGTGCACCAAGAGACCAACTCGCAGCTTGTAACCTCCGCAATGTGCAACATGAAATAAAGGTTTTAAGAACTGATACCACACACAAATCCCTAACGGAATAACGCAAATGTGCAGCCAAACAGAACGTACATAGTAAGGCACCACAGACACACCGTGGCTGCCTTATACACATATAGAGCAAGGCACCACACACACACACCGTGCCAGCCATATGCGCACATAGAACAACGCATCACAGACACAGTGCCAGCCATATGTACATATACAGCAAGGTACCAGACACCGTGCCAGCCATATGCATAATTATATATATATATATATATATATATATATATATATATATATATACTAGCAACATGGGACGGCGTTGCCCGTCATGTTATGACCATTGGGCACACGTGTTTGAAATGCAGACACACTGATAAACACAGACATATGCAGCATACAGGCAGACACATACCATACATCCCAAGTGTCCCTCTTTAGGAGGGACAGTCCCTCTTTGAGGGCCAAATCCCTATGTCCCTCTTTCCCACCCTGTTGTCCCTCTTTTTAGGAGGTCAGACTGTGTGCACGGCCGGTTCCACCTATAGGCGAGGTAGGCGCCGGCCTAGGGCGCACACGTACTGGGGGCGCGGGCATGCAGCGGAGAAGAGGTGCGCCCGCACACACCACGCCGGGAACCACAACACAGTCAGGTCTGTGTCGCTACTGCGCTCCCTCATCTGGTCGGATCTTTAGTAATGCAGAGCGCGCTAGGAGTCATGATCTCCCGCCGCGATCTCCATTACTGAAGAGAAGACTGCGCGGGAGATACAGGTATGTGATGGGGGGCAAGTTGGAGCTGAGGGGGCATAGTGGAGCTGAGGGGGCAAGTTGGAGCAGATGTGGGGCAAAGTGGAGCTGGTGGGGGCAAGTTGGAGATGATAGGGGCAAGTTGGAGCTGATGAGGGTCGAAGTGGAGATGATGAGGGTCAAAGTGGAGCTGAGGGGGGGCAAGCTGGAGCTGAGGGGGGGCAAGTGGAGGGGATGGGGGGGCAAGCTGGAGTGGATGGGGGCAAGTTGGAGCTGCTGGGGGCATAGTGGAGCTGATAGTGGAAAGTTGGAGCTGAGAGGGCATAGTGGAGCTGGTGGGGGCAAGTTGGAGCGGATGGGGGGCAAAGTGGAGCTGATGGGGATAAGTTGGAGAGGATGGGGGGCAAAGTGGAGCTGATGGGGGTAAGTTGGAGCTGAGGGGGCAAAGTGGAGCTGAGGGGGCAAAGTGAAGCTGAGGGGGCAAAGTGAAGCTGAGGGGGCAAAATGGAGCTGGTGGTGGCACGTTGGAGCTGATGGGGGCAAGTTGGAGTTGATAGGGGCAAAGTGGAACTGGTGGGCCAAAGTGAAGCTGATAAGGGGCAAGTTGGAGCTGGTGGGGGGCATCTCTTACAGGCATCTCCAGAACAGGGGCAGAGTGGCTCAGGGGGCAGAGAGAGGACAATCATGAAAAGAGGTTGGGTATAAGTAGGCAGGGTATAAAGGGGTGGGACACAAGGGGCGGAGCGAAATGGGCGGCAAAATTAGGTTTTGCCTAGGGTGGCAAAAATCCTTGCACCAGCCCTGACTGTGTGGTGTGTATTACTTTGCTCTACAGCAATAAAGCAATAAACTTCAGTATATGTGTTTATACATTAGTCTGTGCAAATAAAATACTTTGGTCTTGAACTAAATCATTTATTCAGTTACATAAATAGCCAGTAATAGGTCATGAAATAACCTAAAAATTCTTACTAATGCCCCGCCCACTAGCCACACCCCCAATAATATCACCTAAAACTAACGTGTCCCTCTTTGGCCCTGTGAAATGTTGGGAGGTATGCACATACACACAGTGAGCGGCAGAGACATGCAAAACACATGTACACACAGACACACTGGAGATGCACACATGGACACACATATGTAACAGAGATGTACACACACAGACACGCAACATATATGAGCAGAAACACATGTGCTCATGAGTTGTGTACCCCTCTGGCACTCAAAGGGTTAAGGTATAGAGAGGCATGTCAGAGTTAAATAGCAGTGGGAAGTGTGTTCATACCTGGGAACACTGACTTGTGAAGTCCCTAGAGGGGACTGATGTGGTGCTGATGTGGAGAGACAAATGGGGCAATCTGGGTTAAAAGTGGGTGGGGCTTAATCGCGAGTAGGGGCGGGGCTTAACATAAATGTGAAAAAGTGTTAGTAATAGGCTGGGGAAGGAGGAGAAGTGGGAGGGGAATGCAAGTTTACAGTGTGAGGGGTTTTAACACACTCCCTGAGGGGTAAAACTTGATACAGATCCCTGTGGCAGTCAGTGGGTTAAGTGTAAATCTGATGGCTGTCTGTCCTGTGTCTTGCATGGCAAATGGTGACAGTGAAGAAGTAATTCAGCAATGAGGGCCTACCTTAACCCTTTGAGTGCCATTTTGTTCCCCTGGTGATGCAGCACCGTTCAGTGGCTTTACTACAGGTAGGGTGACCACATTTCCCTTCTGCCATTCCGGGACGTGGTCACCCTATTGCCTTACCTTGAGTCCCTGTTGGTCTAGCGGAGTGCGGAGTGCAAAGTGCTCTGTGCCTCCTCCGGCACAGAGCTGAAGCTCCCACGCGCTGTGCTCAGTAATGCAGAGCGCTGGGAGATGATGTCATCTCCCAGCGCTCTGTATTACTAGAGCGCTTGCCTCCAGATCAGGTAAGTTGCATTGCCGCCCTGGATGTCAGCCTGCAAGCGGCGTCCATGATGTGACACACCGCTTGCAGGCTGACATTCAGGGCGGCTTGGCTTCATTCCGGGACACTTCATTGTCCCGGTTGAAGGGGACCCGGGACGCGGGACATGTCCCTGAAATAAGGGACAGTCCCGGACGTTCCGGGACCCGTGGTCACCCTAACTACAGGTCCTGCTGAGGCCACTGGGAGTCAAGGTGAGTGACTGTGTGTCAGCCATCTTTCTTTCTGGCTTTGTGTGTGTGTATGGGTGTTTGGTGCTGTGTGAGTGGGGCATGAGTGTGTAATACCTGTGAACTTTTACTTGTGGAGTCCCTCATGTGGTGCTGATGTGGAGAGAGCAATGGGGCAATCTGGGTTAAAAGGGGGCGGGGCTTAATCACAAGTAGGGGGCAGGGCTTAACATAAATATGGAAAAGTGTTAGTAATAGGCTGGGGAGAGAAATGCAAGTTTACAGTGTGAGGGGTTTGAACACACTCCCTGAGGGGTAAAACTTGATACACAACCCTGTGGCAGTCAGTGGGTTAAGTGTGAATCTGATGGCTGTCTGTCCTGTGTCTTGCATGGCAAATGATGACAGTGAAGAAATAATTGAGCAATGAGGACCTACCTTAACCCTTTGAGTGCAATTTTGTTCCTCTGGTGCTGCAGTACAGGTCCTGCTGAGGCCTCTGGGAGTCAGGGTGAGTGACTGTGTGTGTGTGTCAGCCATATGTATTTCTGGCTTTGTGTGTGTATGTGGTGCTGTGTGTGTGAGTGGGGGCATGTCTGTTTGGTGCTGTGTAAGTGGGGCATGTGTGTGTGTGTGGTGCTGTGTGAGTGGGGCATGTGTGTGTGTTTGTGTGGTGCTGTGTGAGTGGGGCATGTGTGTGTGGTGGTCTGTGTGTGTGAGTGGGGCATGTGTGTTTGTCTGTGGTGTAGGAGCAAGTGGCGGCCATATTGTTTTTTTCTGACTTTGTTAGTGGTGGGCGGGCTGCATAGTGGGGGCGGGCCAACTCCCTGCATGATTGAATCACCCAATAGGAGTAGTAACTCCTGCTTTATGCCTCCCCTGGGTGTGTTTTGGCAGGCACAAAGTCTTCTTTTATATATATAGATATATATATATAGTATATATATATATAATATATATATATATATATATATATATATATATGAGCACGCGCAAGGCACCACAGACACACTGTGCCAGCCGATATGTACTTATTTCCACAGGAGTGGGCAGGGGTTGCCCTCAACTTCCTGCTCAACCAGAAAAGAAATTTGTCCAACACACACGTAAGGCTGCGGTGACAGCCGAAACGTTGATTCCAATAAATGTAACTCTGATCAAGCTTTAAAAAAAAAAAACAACCCTGTGAGTGCTGTCTCTCTCCATGAACTGTGTGTATTTATTTATATATTTTTATTATATTATATATATATATATATATATTTTATATATACACACACTCACACAGTGACACACTCACACAGTGACACACTCACACAGTGACACACTCACACAGTGACACACTCACACAGTGACACACTCACACAGTGACACACTCACACAGTGACACACTCACACAGTGACACACTCTGACTCCCAGTGGCCTCCTAAAGAGGGACACTTGGGAGGTATACCATTGCAAATATTTTGATTTCTCCTTTACTTTGGGCCAGAATTTCAATATTATGCCTGTGTTTGGGTTGTGCAAATGGAAAGCAGAAAATAAAAGGAACGTTATAGCAGTATGTTAACCCTTTGAGTGACACAGGGGTTTGCAAGGCATTTATTTGCAATGCCGTGCGCTCCCTTCTGGCAATCAAAGGGTTAAGGTATAGAGTGGCATGCAGTATACACTGGTGTGTCATGTCACAGTTAAATAGCATATTCATAGCTGGGAACTTTGTCTTGTGGAGTCCCTGGAGGGGAGTCATGTGGTGATGGTGGGGAGAGATCAGTGAAGAAATTTGGGTTAAAAGGGTGCAGGGCTTAAACTACAAGTGAAAAAGTGTTAGTAATAGGCTGAGGAAGGAGGAGAAGTGGGAGGGAAATGGAAGTGTACAGTGTGAGGGGTTTGAGGACACTTCCCCCTACGCTTCTGGTCTGTCCTGGGGGGTAGAAGTTGAAAGACAACCCTGTGGCAGTCAATGGGTTAAGTGTGTATCTGATGGCTGCCTGTCCTCTGTCTTGCATGGCTAACACGCTCCTGTGGAAATCACGCCCCCTCTATCTCCAGCATTTGCAGTAGGGAGATTTCTATATCCCCCCCTCCTGCCTACCACCCCTGGGTGTTTGGGTCTGCTGAAGAGACAAATTATGTAATGAGACTCTCTCTGCTCTCTCTCTCTCTATATATATATCTATAGCAGTGTTTTTCAACTCCTGTCCTCAGGACCCACTAACAGGCCAGGACTTAGGGATTTCTCTACTAGAGCACAGGTGTGGTGATCAGAGGCTCATTCACATTGATTAACTCACCTGTGTTCTAACAAGGAAATCATGTGATCAGAGGCTCATTCACACTGATTAACTCACCTGTGCTCTAACAAGGAGATCATCAGATCCTGGCCTGTTAGTGGGTCCTGAGGACAGGAGTTGAGAAACACTGATCTATAGGATTTATAAATAAAGAACATGAGATATATATGTAAATAAAGCAGTAAAAAGGAACCAAAAGAGGCAGTGGTATCTAGTAGTGTAGTAGGTTTGGGGTAAATAGAAAATATTTAACCATAGACAGTGGACACATAATCACATTTCTTTATTGCTGGTTCAGTTCCCAGCAGAAAGCAAAAGATGGGTTAGTTACATTTATACTTAGGCTGGTGAATAATCAGACCCATCAAATAGTGTCTGGTCTCCATCTTGAGCTGCTCTTTCGTCTTCTGGTGTTGATGGAAAAAGGGAATAATATTCTTGTTGAATGAACTCCAGCTCATTAGGACTCTTGTACTGAGGTTTGTACGGCGGTCAGAGACGGTTATTTGCCACCTTATCCCAATCTAGGCTGTGAAAAAACGGATCTGTGAAAACCCTAACCTGTGATGACATCCCAGCCTCAACTCTGGAGTCTTCATTAAAACATCTCTCAACAGCCATTTAAGCTTGTCCAAAAGGAAATCTGGTATTTTAATTGGTGTCTTCTGGACCTCTCATGTCGCCCATTTCTAGTGGAGTTGGAAATGGCAGTTGTCCTTTTGCCAAGCTAAGAATAATGATGCCAAGTGCCCACCAGTCAACGGTGAAACTGTATCCCTCTATCTCAATCATTTCAGGGGCGCAGCATTCTGGTGTTCCACATACTTCCTTGATCTTTTGGCGACTTCTACACTCATGCCAAAATCGCAGATCTGTATATGGCCCATACTGTCAAGGAGAACGTTATCCAGTTTTAGGTCCCGGTGAATGATTCCCTTTTGATGTAAAAAAATTTAAGCCAATGCATATTTCTGCCGTGTAGAATGTTATGTAGTCTTCGGACAGCTTTCCATTCCTGTCAATGTGGTCCGCCAAGTCCCCTCCAGGTGCGTAAATCATAACAAAAACACACATGGCTGGCAGTTTGAAAACAACTGTGCATTCCCAAAACAAATGGACAGGGAGCAGCTATTTGGAATACTCGTTTCTATCCAAAGTGATTCAATGTGGTTACAGATGAGCTGCTTCTTGATCACCTTCATCACGTAGTTGTTATGGTCCTTTTCGAAGCACACCAGGAATACCTTGCCAAATCCTCCTCCTCCCAGCATGTGCATGATGGTGAACTCTTTCAGTGTCTTATGCGTGGGTATCTTAGAAGGTTCATTTTCTTCCTCAGTCTCAATCTGACACTGATCTGAAGTTCCAGGCAGATCATCCTGAGGAGGACATTCACTGCTTTCGTCCTCTGCCTTGTCAAGTAGAGTTGGGACCAAGTCTTCACAAGGATCGATCACTTCCTCCATCCTAGCCTGACATTCATTTGTTTCATCAGGCAGATCATCCTGAGGAGGACATTTGCTGCTTTCCTCCTCTGCCTCATTAAAAATAAAGTCACGGGGACAAATTCAGAGGTGTCATTGTATTCTCTGGCCATAGAAAGTAAGTGGAGGGTCATTGCTCGGTGTTGTCCTCCTTTAAGGAAAGGCTGAAATTTACCCTTTTCATATTTCCATTTCTTGTGTGTCCTTCCACGGCACAAAAAACGTGAGCTTGTCCCTCCTCCCAGCTGGCGTAGGACCAATCCTCTCAAAGTTAAAAAGGCCTCCCCGTCCAACCTCCGGCAGTCAACTTTTGTCAGCGCTATGAGAAACAGAGATTAGAGGGCAGGGTGTGCCGTGAAGGGACACAGAAGAAAAGGAAATATCAAAAGGTAAATTTCAAACTTTCTTCTGTGTCTGTCCACAGCACAAAAAATGTGGGACATACCAAAGCAGTGTCCCTTAGGGAGGGAATATCCAAAAGATACCAATCATGTACAACAAATCTCAAACAAATAACAGAACAGTCTTAACCCTTAGGCTGGGATCCTGCCTGAAGGACCTGTCTGCTGAAGCTAGCATCTTCTGAGGCCTGTACATCGACTTGATAATGTCTTATAAATGTAGACAGAGAGGACCATGTGGCTGCCTTGCATATATCTTCTGCTGAAACAGCTGCTTTTGATGCCCATGATGTAGAGACTGCTCTAGTTGAGTGGGCTTTAATCATTTTCGGAGGGACTAATCCCACTCCCAGGTACGAGATCTTAATACAACCTCTAATCCATCTGGAGATGGATGCATCGGAAGCTGTTGTTCCTTTGAATTTACCATGAAAATGAACAAACTGTCCGACTTTCTAAATTATTTTGTTCTTTGTAGGTAAAGAGAAATACAAAGTACAAGATCCAAATTGTGCAACAATTTCTCCTCCTTTGGTGCAAGATGCGGAAAAAAGGAGGGAAGAACTATATCTTGATTAAGATGAAATGAGGATATCACTTTTGATCTGAAATTAGGATTAGTTCTTAGCATTGCCTTATCTTGATGCACAATCAAATAGGGGGAGATGGAAGATAAGGCCTATAAGCTCACTTACCCTCCCAGCGGAGGTGATGGCAGTCAGGAAAACTACTTTTAGATTGAGATTCTTTAGCGATATCTCTTGTAGAGGCTCAAAATCTGGGGATACAGATAATAGATTACAGACAGAGTTCAGGTCCCATGGGGCCATCAGATCTGTAATTCTAGGCCTAACTTTTGTAATGGCCTTTAAATATTTTCTGGCCAATATTTGATCTGCAAACTGTTCCGCTAAGGTAGCCGAGATAGACAACTGTACCTTTATAGAGGCTGGACGTAATCCCAGTTGGAATCCTTTATGCAGAAAATTAAGAACCTGGGGTGCTCAGATAGAACCCCTGGATAAATGTTCTTGCTGACACCAGGTTGAGAAGATTTTCCAAATTCTATCACACACTTTAGAGGTAGATGATTTTCTGCCTTGGATAACTGTTTCTATAACAGGATCTGACAAACCTTTAAGTTTTAAAAATGTCCTCTCAGCCTCCATGCTGTTAGTTTCCAAAACCCCGGATTTGGATGTTCCAATTGACCTTGCAGGAGAAGATCCCTCCTTACTGGAAGAGGCCAATGATGATCCACAGACAAATTCACCAGATCCGAGAACCAAATCCTACCTGGCCAATAAGGAGCTATCATGATTATGTTTGACCTGTCCCTTATCTTTCTTAGTACTTTTTGTATCATTGATACCGGAGGGAAGACATAAACCATGTTGAAATCCCAATGGAACATCATTGAATCCTGCCTCAGAGCTAGAGGATGGTATGTTCTGGAGAAAAACTTTCTGCGTTTTCTTGTTGTGATTTGATGCCATGAGATCCACTGTCGAGGATCCCCATTTCTGGATTATCTGCTGGAATACCTCTCCATTCAGGGACCATTCCCCTTGAGCCAATCTATTTCTGCTCAGGAAATCTGTTTGAGAGTTCTGCTCTCCTGGTACATGAGATGCTTTTACTGCTACCAGGTTTTTTCTGCCCATTTTAGAAGCCTTTCCGCCTCCTTGTACATTAGCCTGCTTCGAGTGCCCCCCTTGTTACACATGATGGCTACCAGGTTGTCTGACCTGATGTGCACTGGCTTCCCCTTTAGATGAGACACTAGGCTTCTCAGACAGTAAAATACTGCTCTCAGCTCCAAGATGTTGATGTGCATTATTTTTTCCTCTAACGTCCCTGTTCCTTGCTTGAATATCTCCCATCAGCAGCCCCGCCCCAGCCTTCCAGACTGGCGTCCGTCTGCACTATTTCCATCTTAATTTTATATATTGCTCGGGTTCATCCACCAGAGCAACCGTGATCTGATCTGTTGCGGAAGGTGAATCTTCTGCAATCTGTTGTAGGCATCCTTGTTCAATTTTTTTTTTTAAAGGAAGAAGCTCTGAACAGGCCTCATATGCAATTTTGCCCAAGGAGCAACTTGACTGGAAGAGACCAAGACACCCAATAACTGCATAAAAACCTTCTGAACAGGGAGACTTGCTTTATTATCTTCTTTACACGAGTGTGGGTTAAAAAGGCTGTCACCTTTCTCGTATTGAAGCATATTCCCAGGAATATTAATTCCTGCTAAGGAACTGCCTCTTTTGCTCGTTTATGAGCCACCCCAGATCCTCCAAATGATTCATTACTTTTGTTGTAGAATGAGGCGCCTGAGAAACCGAATCCGCCAATATGAGGATGTTGTCGAGGGAAGGAATCAATGTGATCCCCTCGTCCCTGAGCTTCTCCAAAGCTACTGCCAGAGTTTTGGTGAATATTCTTGCAGCCGAGGAAAGCCTGAAAGGAAGAGCCTTGAATTGAAGAGGTTGTTTCTCGAAGGTAAACCTGAGGAATCTTCTGTGACACTGAACAACAGGAATAGGATGGTACGCATCCCTCAAGTCTGTCGTGAGAAACGCTCTTGGTTGCGCCATGCTCAAGACTGATGCTACCATCTCCATTTTGAATCTTCTGTAGTGGATAAGTGAGTTGACCAGCTTCCAGTTCAGAATAACCCCGATTCCTCCCAAGGCCTTCGGGACTTGAAAGATGACAGAATAGATTCCTGTTAATTTTTGACTTTCTAGAACAGGCTGCACTACCTCGTTCTGAATTAGAGTATCTATGGCTTGCTTCATTAAAAGTCTTTTGTTGGAATTCAGCGGTAGTCTTGATGATCTGAAAATATTCTTCTTCAGTATTATCCTGAAGTCCAGCGGATATCCCGTCTCCAGGTTCTGCAGCACCCATCTGTCTGGATTTAAATTTGCATGCCAGGGCTGGATAAAATGCTGCAGATGAGCTCCTATTATCCCTGTAGACAGAGCCCATCGACCTTCAAAATTCCTTTTTAAATTGACCTCTTCTGGAACCTTCCTACCCAAAAAAGTAGTGTCCATGACATCCAGCTCTTTCTGGACCTCAGTGAGCCCCAAAGTCTTTCTAACATGCTTCAGAAAAGGCTCCAACTTATCCAGATTAAATCATGCAGCCTCATCAGTAATCTCACCTTCCTCTTCGGAGGAATAATCTGATATTGCCTCAAAGGCATTCTCCTGATCCTCCCAATCCATTCTGATAGAGGTGCCTTCATCTGGATCTTCCAGTCTGTCTTTCTGGGTCCAGCAGCCTGTTACATGGAATTAAAGGTTTCCTGCATGGACGTCTTCATCCATGCTAAGAAACCCTGAAATTGGGTTGGCATATTCTGCCCTGATGATTTGTTAAAACAATCCTGGCACAATTTTGAATCTGGAACAGATGGATTAACCTCACACAAAACACAATTTTTTTGACTTAGAAACATAGAAACATAGAAGATTGACGGCAGAAAAAGACCACCTGGTCCATCTAGTCTGCCCTTTAGTATTCCTTTGGAGGATTCTTATCATCCTTGGCCTCAGGAAAAACCTTTTCTTTAGAGGAAGAAGGCTTAGGAGTAGTAGCCATATCTACTATAAAACTTAGCTTTTAATAATAATCAGTAAAACAAACGAATGAATGATCCTGTACAGCCGCTTTAAATATACTAAGGTCAGGTGTGCGCTTCACTCTGGAACGCAGAGGCCTGGAAAAGATTACCGCGCAATTAGCTGATTTAAAAAAAAAATAAATAATAAATCTTACCCCAAACTCCTTTGCTGCAGTACAGAGAGTCCCACTGGGCCGTTTGACATTCTGCAAACTGCCTCACTGATCCCTGCATACCGTTCAGATGAGGACGCCACGCAACACAGCCGGAAGTTCGGGTCTCCTTACACCCGGCAACAGGGAGAGGAAGAGCAAACAGCCCCAGTGTGATACACTCCTCCCTGGGTCAGCACAAGCAACAATACCGAGGGGGAAGAGGAAGCAGACCCAGCATGATGCGTTCTTCCCTGGGTTGGCAGAAGCAACAACACCGAGGGGGATCCGAGTCAAAAACAAATAAGGTTAAATAAATAAATAAGGAATTCTTAAATAGGACGAGTTTGGTGTCTGGCCAATAAATTATGGCTTAATCCTCGCCTCCCCAGACAGTTGCCCAGCGCTTAATCCTCGACTCCCCGGACAGTTGCCCATCACTTAATCCTCGCCTCCCCGGACAGTTGCCCAGCGCTTAATCCTCGCCTCCCCGGACAGTTGCCCAGCGCTTAATCCTCGCCTCCCCGGACAGTTGCCCAGCGCTTAATCCTCGCCTCCCCGGACAGTTGCCCAGCGCTTAATCCTCGCCTCCCCGGACAGTTGCCCAGCGCTTAATCCTCGCCTCCCGTACAGTCACGCAGTGCTAATAAGAAGCGTTTTGGGGAAGCAATCCAGGTAGAACCGATTCCTCGCTGTTATTAGGTATACAGGTAGGAAGTATTAATACACAGAATAATGTAATTCTGCACAACTTGCTGTAGGGTTATTATTCAGAGCTGTTAATTTCCTATAAATGTGTCTTTTTAATACATACACACTCCTCTGGTAAGCAAACAGTTAAAAATAGCATTGTTTTTGTACGTGGCCTTATATCTGGAAAAAGTGAACCCATCTGTATACGTTTCCATGCATAGGCCAAACACATGGAGCCATACGTCGCACGTGCAAGAGGAAACATAAATGTTTACAAACGGGTACAATTATTTATACGCAGATGAAGGGGTGACTACAACTCAATTACATTAAGGAGCCAGGAAAGAAGGTCCATTCTGTTTATAGGTAAATATAGGACTTCTCAATAATGCATAGGCCAGAGGTGAGAAGAGAGAGAGTAAAAATGTGCCCAGACACCATGAACACATATTTTACATATATATAGTTCTTGTGTAGAGGAGCATACGCGAGCACCCACAGGTCTTCAATATAGAGTGAATACAAATGTTATTAATACAATTTGTATTCACTCTATATTGAAGAACGACGCATGCTTACGTTCATCTACAATAGAACTGTATGTGCCTTCTCATGAGCACCAAGGCAGAATTCCACCTAAAGCATGAATGCTTCCCAACTGGTACCATATAAATAAATATAAATATATATCACTCGAATAGAACACAAAAACAAATTATATTATCACCCACAGAGAGAATCAGTCAAGAGAGTCAGTTGAATCAAGGACTGTTTTATGACAAAGATAATTTATAATCCTGGGATTGGCTCTGAAAGGGTCAAAAATGCCCTTTGTGTGGCCCGTGATAAACAAAAGCCAAAGCACACCAAATGAGTCAAGAAACCTAGACTTGTATGTGCTATTACAGACAAGAGTTGCCTTGAGGTGGACAAGATCAGGGGAACATAAGCTTTGGATCTGCAGCTTTCGGAGACTTCAAATCCCATCACCCGACTAGTTAGGGATTGGGGGAATGTGTGTCCAACAGCTGTAGATTTATAGGTTGTCCTGGACCACAGAACGATCAGTGCTGATTACAAGACATGGATAAAGAGGGGACGTTAAAGGCCTGGATGGGTTTGTTCCAAGCATCCAGTTAGAGACTGAACAAATATAACAGCGATAACAGTAATCCACAGATAGAAGTTTACACTAATGCTGCAAACAGGCCAGGATTTAAAATGGACCTGTCTACCTAAAACACGTTTAACATGTTTTATTGAGAAGTAAAATTTGCCTATTATACATGTGTATTTCAGCAAAATCAATTACTTTTGAGAAATGAACATGTGTTGGTGTCACAGTATGACACTATTAGCCAATTCCCTGCACGGTATGATAATGAGGTCATTTCCAGACCAAGGGCACCCAGCGTGTGGGCTCTGCCCGGATTCATCCGTAGTGCAGCAGTGATCATGTTGTCACATCACAGAAACAACCTAGTAATAAAGTGTCAAACTGTGCAACAAAGATTCAATTCAACAAATGGCTACTACAACATATAGGTCATTTTAAATCCCCTTTACAATGTATAGTGACAGGTCCACTTTAAAACAGAACAAGTTATGAATGACCCATCTGTGCTTAATCAGGATACCTTAAACCAGGGGTCAGTGAACATGTGGCTCTCCAGTTGTTGAAGACTACAACTCCCATCATCTTCAGCCAGTCCCTAGCTGTATTCCTCAACAGCTGGAGAACCATAAGTTGCCTATCTTCTTGTATCCACCCCTTGAGGCAGGAACTACGACACCCCCCAATGTAAACAAACACCTTAAAACACCACCTCCTAGTAACAGGAGCGCCTGCTCCCCCATTCACTACTACCCTGATATGCAGAGAAACTCCTAATTGACTCTTCAATTCATTTTTGGTACCCCCAAAACTAAGCTTTAATTAGTCGTAGATATCATGCTCGTACAGACGCAGGCATGATAGTTTGTGATGAGACTCCAGGACTCCACACTGGTCTCACTGCAGTTTTCCTTCCTCAGAACATTTCAGTGGGAGGCTACGGATGACCTGAAGTCCAGCCACAAGAGATCATGATCGCCTCCGCACACTGACATCGCTAACAAAATAATGGATTTTGAGGAACTGACACAAACGAGTTACTTGCAGTGGTTATTAGCATTTTCTGCCCAGATTAAGTAATGTGGAGGTAGTCTGCAGAGTTAAGTGTTTCCTTGAAGGAAAAGTACACCCAAAGATTCTAACAACTGAAAGATTAAGCATATCTCTACCACTCCTATGGTCCAGTAGCTAAAGGGTTAATACTTCCCTATTCCCAAAGCCAATCCATTGTTGTCAAATGAAGTAGAAGCAGCTAAGAAGTACTTCCGGCACAGATTACGGCCAATACAGGACATAAGCAGATCTATGACTGTTATACAGCCCAATGTCCATGATCCCCCTGCAGGCACCGGTCATTGTGACGGATATCCTCTTAGGCCTAGCTCCTGCTCTTCCATGTGTGGGTGTAGCTCACGTTCTTCCTTAAGTCCCAGGTAGTGTGGTACCCTTTCGCTCCACAAGGTGCCAGTGAGCAACCCTCTTCCTAATACCCCATGTAAGTGCTCTCCACCAAGACCCAACGGATATCTCATTTGCATCTCTCCACCTATCCTCTCCCTCCACCACAACCAAACAACTACTTTCCTGTGTGCCGCTCAGTGCGCACCTCTCCCCACCAGATGACAGTTATCGTAGTGGCCTCATCTAAGGGTCAGCCCCTGTTCACAACAGAAAACCCACCATTCAGTCCTCACAATCCAGCCACAGCTGACTATGGTCCTCAAGTGAAGTGCCACTGACATGCCAGATACTGAGGTTATTTGTAGAACACCACAGGTAGATCAGGTAAGCCAATGGGGATTTTAACCCCTAGAATGCTAGGGTGATCGACACATTGTGAATGAATATGTTGGAGACCCCCTCCAGCATTCAAGGAAATATAACAATGTTTTATATTAATGTGTATATTTCTCCTCAGATGTGCAAGCTGGCTTGTACCACCACAACTGCACCGCTTTCAGCTGTGTATACGGCCCAACACTGTGTAGATGGGACAACTTATCCACCCAGTTTAAAACTGACCACACATACCCTTAACCCTTATGAGCAAGGTATGCAAAGTGTTAAATCAGGGATGATTATAAAACTCACTCTGCCAGGTTCCACCAATTCCTGTGCCGTCCTGAAAAAGGACCTTTCCATAAGAATCCCCAATTTAAAGGGACATTCTGCCACCCAATTACATTTTATAACACTGTGCAAAGTGTTACCACCAGCTTTACCAATTACAGCCGCTGTGATAGCGCCCCCTTCACACTGATGTCAGTCCCATCACCATACCTATTATACTGCCGACCAGCCTCCAATTGCCTACCTAGCCCATAACTCAATATGGACTCTCCTCCCCATTTCTCATTGTTTATCATTCATTCCATTATGTTTTATTAGCGTACAATATACTCTATAGAGCAGATAGTGCTTATGTATGATACCGCCTCATGCCAGCTGTGCCCACTAGGTTATTCCTGATACCAAAGGTCCACCAGATTATTGCTGCTGACAGGTCCCCTGCAACTAAAATGTGTATGAAGCCCCCCTCATGCCAGCCATGCCCACTAGATTACCAAAGATAAGTCTCTATAAGGTGGCTCCTGGGTTACTTCTGAAAACATTGTGTAGACATAGCCCCCATCACATGACATTGCACACAGTGTCACACATATACCCCCACAGCATTGCCCCCTGGGATACCACTGATGACACTGTGAAGATAGTACCCTTCTCCCAGAGTATTGCCCCCTGGGATACCACTGAAGACACTGTGCAGATAGTACCCCTCACCCACAGTATTGCCCCGTGGGATACCACTGATTACACTGTGCAGATAGTACCCCTCACCCACAGTATTGCCCCGTGGGATACCACTGATTACACTGTGCAGATAGTACCCTTCACCTACAGTATCGCCCCCTGTGATATCAGTGATGACACTGTGCAGGTAGTACCCTTTACCCACAATATTGCCCCCTGGGATACCACTGATGACACTGTGCAGATAGTACCCTTCACCCACAGTATTGCCCCGTGGGATACCACTGATGACACTGTGCAGATAGTACCCTTTACCCACAATATTGCCCCCTGGGATACCACTGATGACACTGTGCAGATAGTACCCTTCACCCACAGTATTGCCCCGTGGGATACCACTGATGACACTGTGCAGATAGTACCCTTCACCCACAATATTGCCCCCTGGGATACCACTGATGACACTGTGAGATAGTACCCTTCACCCACAGTGTTGCCCCCTGGGATACCACTGGTGACACTGTACAGATAGTACCCATCACCCACAGTATTGCCCCCTGGGATACCACTGATGATACTGTGCAGATAGTATCCTTCACCCACAGTATTGCCCCGTGGGATACCACTGATGATACTGTGCAGATAGTATCCTTCACCCACAGTATTGCCCCGTGGGATACCACTGATGACACTGTGCAGATAGTATCCTTCACCCACAGTACTGCCCCCGGGATACCACTGATGATACTGTGCAGATAATGCCCCCTCACCCCCAGTGATGACACTGTGCCGATAGTGCCCCCTCACACCCATTTTTGCCCCCTAGCATACCAGTGATGACACTTCCCAAATAGTGCCACCCCACCCAACCAGTACTTATGGGGTTACCACTGAGAACACTGTGTACAAAGTTGCCCCCTGATGCCTAGTGATGCCCTTGGGGTTATTTGTGATGACACAGAGCAGACAGTCCCTCCGGGGACAGGACAGTGAACGGAGAATGCCTCCATTACTCCAGTAGCGGCCCCTGTTTACTTCCCATGAATACAGCCCCCCAGTAATGCCCCGGGGTACCTTTGATGACGTTGCTGTAGATGGTGGCCTTGAACTCCTCCTTGGCCCTCAGATCGAAGTCCTGCCCGTGGATGATCCGCATCTGTTTGAGGAAGGTGGACTTCCCGCTTTCTCCGGCCCCGAGGAGCAGGATCTTGACCAGCCGCTTGACATAGGTCTTCTCCCGGGAGATGCAGCGGTCTATCTCCTTGGACTTGCGCTGCTGCTCGGCCTCCCGGCTGGTGAGCACGCAGTTGGGGAAGCACACGGACAGCACGGAGCGGGACGGCAGGAAGTCCGCCATCTTACACACACACACACTGACTGAACACAGGGAGGAGGCCCGGCCGGGCGGGAGGGAGCAGGGGGCGGCGTGACGTGCTGCGTGCGCGATCCCGACACACGGCACCAAGCGCAGCGCCCCGCCCGACAGCGCACTGCGTGATACTGTGACGTCACCGCGCCTGTACGGCTGGACACAACATGGCCGCCGCCTGAAAGGATTGTTATGTGTTGTTATTTACTGGCCTATCTGTTGTTGTTATTATTATTAGTATTATTATTAACATCATCATGTGGAATAAATATTACAATCATTAATATCTTCTGGAATTCATTATTATCTGGAATAAATATTACTATCAATATTTTCTGGAATACATTTTTATTATCATCATGTGGAATAAATATTACTATCATTAATATCGGGAATTCATTATCATCTGGAATAAATATTACAATCATTAATATTTTCTGGAATACATTATTATTATCATGTGGAATACATATTACAATCAATAATATCTCCTGGAATTCATTATCATCTGGAATAAATATTACAATCATTAATATCTTCTACAATTCATTATCATATGGAATAAATATTACTATCAATATTATTTTCTGCAATATGTTATTATTATCTTCTGGAATGCATTTTTTTTTTACAATTGGAATACATATAATGTGAAATGTATGTATCTTTATTTATATAGCACCATACATGTATACAGCTGTTAACAAAAGTTGAAATAATATAAAACAAACATACAGAACTTGGTTAAGAGCATTAAGCTTAAAGAGATAGTAATACTTTGTTTTATCTTTATTTTATTTTGTAGGCATTAAAAACATGAAGAATGATATAAGCCTTATCTCTCAGACCTTTATGGTTTAAGAGATATTCACAAGGAAAGTTTCCCCTCCCGCCCCTTTTACCTAATGTAAGCCATCTCTTCTCAGATGTGGAATCCAGTCCACAGACCAGACAGATAACAGAAGGGGACAATCTTCTTCCTATGAGAACAATGAAAGCCCTGCCCCTTTTACCTAGTGTAAGCCATCTCTTCTCAGCTGTGGAATCCAGTCCATAGACCAGACAGATAACAGCAGGGGCCAATCTTCTTCCTATGAGAACAATGAAAGCCCTGCCCCCCTTAACAGGTTTTTCAGCTTTTTCCCTTATCTTAATTGAAGATTGTCCCTCTCTGCAGTCGACCTGAGCACCTCCCTTCTGATCTGGCTGAGCAGTGTTACATCAGTAAAAGGGGCCGGAGGGGGATACTTTGTCATTGAATTACTCTTGAACTACAACTCTGACAGAATTGAAATAACACTCTCCGAAGTCCAAATACTATGACTTTAAGTGCGATCATTCCATTATTTGCAGGGGAAAGTGCAGCAAGGGAATCCTAGACTGGGAAAGGGACCCTGCCCCAAGGAGCTTACAATCTAATTAGAATACAAGAAGACAGAGACAGTAGGAGGAGGATTATGAGTTCAGGTACAAGGCGTGGTGAAAGAAGTGCGGAAGGATTCTGGTGTGACTATCTGTGTGCAAGAGGAGGATATTGCTATTGAGATGCGTCCCCGAGCAGGTGGGTTTTGAGAAGATGCTTGAAAGTGATGAGTGTGGTGAATTTGGGCAAATGGTGATAGGGAGGGCATTCCAGAGTCGAGGGGCAACCAGTGAGAAAGCTTATAGTCGAGAGATGTCTCGAGTTGTTTAGTGAGAGGACAGGAAGAACCCTTGAGAAGACCATAGGGGACGGGAAGGGGTGTAGCGGGAGATAAGAGCAGAAATATAAGAGGGTGATGAAGATCACAGAGACTTACAGGAGAGGAGGAGAATCTTGTAACAAATACAATACTTTATAGGTATCCAGCTGACGGTTACATTATTACCATTCTTCTTACTGTTGTCAACATCTGGAATACATACTACGATCATTATTATCTACTGGAATACATTATTATTGTCATCATCTGTAATGCATTCATGTTTTCTAATTAACTGGAATACATATTTTTATGATCATTATTGTTAATTATTATATAATCACTATCATCAACTGACACATATTATTATTATCTGTAACATGTATTATTATTATAATCATCTGAAATACATTATTTTTTTTATAATCATCTGCAATACATATTATTATAATCATTATTGTTATAGTTTAATTATTATCTTCAACTGACTTACATATTATTATCATCTGTAACAAATATTATTATCATCTCCAGTAATACGATTTTTAATAATTATAGTGTTAATATCGTCCATACATATTATTGTTATTATTGCTAACATCATCATCTGGGACACATTATTATAGTATTATTGTCCTCATCAGCTGCCATAGCGTCATAATAAGGAATACATGTTATTATGAATATAATCATCATCATCATCTGGAATACATATCATTAATAGTGGCAATATTGTCGCTACTACCTGATAGGTGCCTCACAATGCATTGGATACCCTTCTGAGATGGCTACCCCTACGGTATTCAAAGGGTTAACCCCTTTAACGACACTTGACGGTCCTGGTACATCATGGGTAAAAGTGACTAAACGACCCATGACGTTCCAGGACCGTCATGGATTTCTGGGCTCCCTGTGCAGCTGCACACCGTTCAGGGAGCCCTGAGTCGGATTGGTGAATAAAAAAAAATGCTCCGTGGTCCTTTAGTGACGGCAACGTGCCTGCGCGGCCGGTCGTTAAGGGGTTAAGAACCAAAGGTGTGTGCTACGCATTGTATCGTTACCTGTTGTGTACCCCTCTGGTCCATAATGCTGTGAATACCAGAGAAGATTCCAGTGCATTGTGTTGGATACCTCTCTGGCACGCAAAGTGTTAAAGGGCAACTGTCATTATTATGTTATTCTTATTATATGTCATTATTCTATTTAGTGAAATACACATTATTATTGCGTTTAGAATTTATATTATCATTACCTCGACTACAACATATTGTTATTAACCCTTTAATGACAAGGAGTGTGTGCAACTCATTACATCCTTAAAGGGTTATGTTGTAAAGCGCTGCGTACACTTGTGGCGCTATATAAATAAACATATTCATTCAAGTCATTATTATTATTATTAACCCCTTAAGGACCCTTGACATACCAGGACCGTCACGGTCCTTGAAATACTCAAGGACCGATGACGGTCATGGTACGTCACGTACTTTTTAGTTACAGCGCTCTACCGGGAGCGCTGTAAGTAAAAATAGGGCCTGAAATAGACCGCTCCAACATCGGAGCGATCTCTTTCAAGCCCCATAATGACGCGCCGATACACGTGACAGGTCACGTGTACCGGCGCGTCAAAGTGCGCCTATGCGGTCATTATGGGATGGAAATGTCCCATGACCGCCGGTCCTTAAGGGGTTAACAAAGGTGGACAAAATTCTAGAGAACTTTGGAACCAGACAAAGCATTTAGGAGGCAGCTGGGGGTGTTCGGTGTCTGTGAAGGGGTGAAATACCCCAAAAGTAAGTCAGCTCTAACATTTTGGGAGCTGTGGCTCCTGGGATATTTCCACCCATGATAATTATTATACTTATCATTATTATTGTCACTGCCACATCACAAGATTATTTTATTTACTGGAATACACATTTATTATTATTTGTTGTTTTTACTTAGAATTTATATTGTTATTATTAGTAATGAGAATATTCTATGTTATTGTTATTAAAGTGTTAGTAATGTCTGAAAAAAACTTTTTTGCATTTAGAAGAGCTTAAAAAGCTGATCTACTGTAAAATCTCAGGTATAATACGCAGGTGTTTATTATGCCCAAGATTTAAGGGAAAACAAGAGTGCCTATGTATAATACGCACCCTTGTTTTCCCCTTCCTAAAGTAAAAAAAGTTAGCGCTTTCTGCTCCCTCTCTCTCCCTGCACGATCCGGTGATAAAGAAAGACTTACTTTTTGAAGCTGTAATTGTAATTGTATTTGTATGGTGTACCAGTATCTGCAAAAAGATACCTCTCTCCCATCTTCCCTGCGGGCGTCACGCTTGCATCTGCCGCCCGCTTCCTTCAAATCGGTTTTCAGGACCTTCCTCCCATGGTATTGCCCTGTGAGGATCTCAAGGTCCTGAAAGCCGATTTGAAGGAAGCGGGCGGCAGATGCAAGCGTGCCGCCCGCAGGGAAGATGGGAGAGAGGGATCTTTTTGCAGATACTGGTACACCATACAAATACAATTACAATTACAGCTTCAAAAAGTAAGTCTTTCTTTATCACCGGATCGTGCAGAGAGAGAGAGGGAGCAGAAAGCGCTAACTTTTTTTTTTTTTTTTAAGTCTGGAAAAAAAACTCTCGGATATAATACACCCCCCCCACTTGACATAAGGTCAAGAGGGGTAAAATTGTGCATATTATACCCGAGATTTTACGGTAAATGCAAAAAAACGTATCTCTCAAACCGCTATGGTTTAAGAGATACAGGTGTTTAAAGTTTGATTTCTCCTACTGACAGCTGTAAAGCTGTCAGCAGGAGATCCGTGTCGGTCAACATGGAGGCACTTGAGAAGTGCCGGGATCTCGTTACTTACATGTAATCTCTTCATTGGAATGGTCTAAAACGTGTACCTAGTGTTCAGGTGTGCCTAGTGTTCAGGCACACGTTTTAGACCATTCTAATGAAGAGATTACATGTAAATAATGAGATCTCGGCACTTCTCAAGCGCCTCCATGTCGACCGACACAGATCTCCTGCTGACAGCTTTACAGCTGTCAGTAGGAGAAATCAAACTTTAAACGCCCGTATCTCTTAAACCATAGCGGTTTGAGAGATACGTTTTTTTGCATTTAGATCAGCTTTTTAAGCTCTTCTAAATGCAAAAAAGTTTTTTTCCGACATTACTAACACTTTAATGCCATTATTATTATTATTATTATTGTCACTGCCACCTGACGTGGAGGAAATAGGAGAGAAGAAAGAGCGCACCACCTGAGAGTAACTCCACATTTTCAGATGTAATTTATAACGCAGAAATAAGATCAGCCCACTGGCAAAATGCTACTCTATCAATAAGGAGGTTAGAAGATTCCTCACCCACATCGTTTTTGGATCACTATATTGGCCTTCGCTATCAAGTCTATTTCTTGTGAGTATAATCTACGATTCTACGTTACATATTACATCTGAAATTGTGGAGGTTTCTCTCAGATGGTGAGCACTTTCTTCTCTCTTATTTCCTCCACTACTGTGTACACAGGCAGCCCAGCTCTCACAGACTGAGCCACACTCACAGCAGGCACACAGGAGGCTGAAGACAGGAGCAGTCAGCAGATGGGAGTCAAACTCTTCGTCCCGTTGTGTGGCCGGTGACGTGGGACACGGACCTGGCGGCTGTCTCCTTTTTCTCTCCTTTTTCCTCCAGTTCTGCATAATTACGGTAGGCGCCGCTGAAGACGTCCGTCTCCAGAGATATTAGCCGACACCCCGCGAGGACATTCACATTATTATTGATAACATTGAAGGACTCTTTAATTTATTTGCCTCATTGATTTTTACATTAGAGCACTGTATGGATAAATCCTTTATTGCTTTACTAGTTGAACAGCCCGTGTACACGGGCCACAGTGCCAGGCAGCAACGGCCGTGGTGCAGTCATGCACAGTAGAGACTGCCCACGCCTCAGCTGATAATGGAGAGGGGCGATCCAAATTCAGACCGTATCAGCCGAGGCGCGGGCAGTCTCTACTGCATATGACAGCTTCTGACAAACATACATTAGCAAATTATTATAAAGGATGGTGTACACAGTAGTGACAAGTCAGTGTGAGTGTCACACTGTCAGCGGTGGGCATGGTTGGGGGGGCAGCATTTCATCATTGGACCCAGGCAGCACACTGTCTTGGGCTGGCACTGGGTTTTTCCCTTGTGCTGATACATGATTGTCAATCATCAAAATCAGTCTGGACCAGCTTTCTGCTCTGAGAAAAGAATGGTAACGTTGGTAAAAGGGGTGGAAGGGGGGAAACGTATAATATAATTACACAAAAATTACACAACATTAATGACGGTACACAGCGTTATTACAAATTATAAGGAATAATTGAATCTTAAGTTATAGTGAGACATTACTATCGCTTTAAGAGACACTTAAATATAACTTCCCTTTAGCACTAGGAGGTCAAATAGATTATTTGATAGATTATTCAATGCTGTTAGCATGATAAAAAAAAATCACATTTCTCACTGCAAACAATTCTGTAACTCAGTATAGAGAGGGAGAGTCACTGCTATCACATTCGTAGCATAACAACTTGTGACATAGGAAAGGCGGAAGTGGAAACTGTATTAGGGTTGGCGTGGTTAACCATTTTGTTGCTAGCTTAAAGAAAACAGTAAACATACGGCTGGGCAGTGGTTCTGGCCTTTGATGTGGTAAAGAAAGCAGACGTATAGTAACATACATTAACCCTTTACGTTCCAGAGAGGTGTGCAATGCCACGCGAAGCAACCAAAGTGTTTAAATCGCAAACCTTGAAAACAACACACAGTGATGCTGATGTACAAGAAAAGTGTTGCGTTGTTCTGGTACAAAAGAAAACTCACAATATGGAATCATTGTTTTTATAGTAATTGTATTTAGTGCTTTTCCTTTGCTCCACTCCTGCACCAGTATAATACGGTTTTCAACTAGTGATGTCTCAGTGCATTGCTTTGCATTTTGTTTGCCCCAAAATTGTACCTATTTACTTTGTACATCAGCCTCAGTTTGTCTATTTGCATTTAATGGACATTGCAGCAAATATACAAATCCAACAGTGCAACACCATTGGCGTTCTCCTCTAATGTCGGCGGCTGCCCCCAAAGGTATTCACTACAGCTTATGAGTGGTGTGCTGACTAATGGCAGACTATCTGTGCCATGATTAGAGCTTAAATGCCAGCAAGCCCCTTACACTAAGCAGGGAAATGGCTTCCGCTAGCCCCATTCCCTCTACATCTTGTTTAGTACATTGCGTTATACAAGTTGTAGAGGAAAGGAGCTCCCCAAACTTACACAGACTTCCCCATTGTCCTCCTATCGCTGAAAGCAGTGTTTAGTGAAGACTGTAGGCCTAAGTAGCTTAAGAAATTGATGCTATGCAGACATAGCTTCAAAACTGGATTTCAGCACTTCATTATCTATTATCTGAAATTATCTATGTGCCATAACCCCATTATCACCAAAGAATGAAATAGGTTCGTATTCAACTAATTATCATGAACTCTTACCAGCATTTCATTCATGTGTAGAGCAGGGGTGCTCAGACTTTACTGATATGGGTTGTACTTTTTGCATAGTCATCCATACGTGATCTATTGCCTTCCCAGCACACATCTGTAATGGAAACCAAGGGTGCTGTGCTGTTCATGGTCATCGTACTGGGTTTCTCGCTTCTTGATGCAGCTACAGATGAGTAGCCGTGCCAGTCCTGAAAAGCAGAGATCCTGGGAATGGGGGCTCAAAGGGGACTCTTTAAAGGGATAGTAATGTTTCATAATAAAAGCAGTTCTAATTAATCATTATAGTATTTGGACTTTGGAGAGTGTTATTTCAATTCTGTCAGAGTTGTAGTACAAGAGTAATTCAATGACAAAGTATCCCCCTCCCATCCCTTTTACTGATGTAACACTGCTCAGCCAGATCAGAAGGGAGATGTCCAGGTAGACTGCAGAGAGGGACAATCTTCAATTAAGATAAGGGAAAAACCTGAAAAACTTGTCAAGGGGGCAGGTCTTTCATTGTTCTCATAGGAAGAAGATTGTCCCCTTCTGTTATCTGTCTGGTCTATGGACTGCATTCCACATCTGAGAAGAGATGGCTTACACTAGGTAAAAGGGGCGGGAGGGGAAACTTTGCTTGTGAATATCTCTTAAACCATAAAGGTTTGAGAGATAAGACTTATATCATTCTTCATGTTTTTTTTAATGCCTGCAAAATAAAAAAAAGATAAAAAGAAGTATTACTATTCCTTTAAACCATTCCCGCAGCAAAATAAGCCGCACATTGGGATATTTTATAGGAAAGAAACACAAAGGAACGTAATTCAATCTTGCCACTCCAATCTCCAACCAATCAGAATCAGAGAGACAAGGGACAACAGGTTGACGACCAATTTGGGCCCAGCCACCGTTGTTTACACGTTTGATTAAATTACCTGGACCTCCAGACAAATTCAATCTTGTCGTACGGACTCCCCAGCTAATGGGAGCCAGAGCGACAAGATGAGACAAGTTGCAACCAATCAACGGGCCTCCTAATTGTCGAATACACATGACACTACATTTCAAAAAGGGACTGGATGCAGCCAATCAGCGAGCAGCCTACCTTTCAAAGTGTGGGTGGGGAAAAAGCTACCTGGCTGCCATTGTGTAGGGTGTCTTACACTCAAATTCAGTCTTTTTCATAGTCTGTTCTCCCGCAGTTCAGTATGTAACGACCATAGGCCAATTACAACATCAATGGCAGAGTATGTGCGCAGGTAGGAATATATTTATATAGTTACATGTGTGCGCAGTGCTTTACAATTTACGTGTCTAGACAATACAGAGTTACATGTACGTTACAAACTGAATTACTGGAAGTATGGTCTTGCTTGAAAGCTTACACTCTAAAGTGATTATTTATTTATTTAGAAAGTGTTTAAGCAGGTAGAGATTTCTCTCTTTTTCAAGTATTTTACAGTATAAAGTTACATATCATATTTTGTGCATATATCGGTTCTGCAGGAGAGATATAAGCAGTAGCATGGTCTCAAATTGACCGCTCCAAGAGCGGGGGGTCATTATCAGACCCCTGTTTGGTGCACGGGAACATGTAATTCACAGTTAGAATCCTGATCAGGATAGGGAAAACATCAATTCCTCTAGACTGTAAGCTCTCACGAGCAGGGCCCTCTGATCCTTCTGTTCTCCACACTGGATTGTAGGGTTGCACAGATACTGATACTGGTATCGGTATCGGTGCCGATACCAGCATTTGCGCGAGTACTTGTACTCGCGCAAATGCGACCGATGCCAGCACCGATACCCTGTGTCAGGGTCGGTGCTGCAGAGAGGGAGCCCGGGGAGCTGCTCACAATGCAACAATGCATTGGCAACGCTCCGACACTGACCTCTGCCGGGGCTCGCGAGAGAACAGCGAGCACCCGGCAGAGGAGAGTAAGGGAGGCAAGATGGGGCAGCGGGTGGTGAACGAGGCAGAGAGTGGAGCCAATAGGGAGAAAAAGAGGCAAAAGGAGGAAGGATCAGGAGACAAAAGGAGGGGGGATCAGGAGGGAGAGAGAAGCAAAAGGGTGAGTCAAGGTGAAGGAGGGGGAGAAAGGGGGATCAAAAGGGAGAGAAAAAGCCAAGGCAAAAGAAGGAGAATCAAGAATGAGAGAAAGAGTCAAAAGGGGAAAATCAAGAGTCAAGAGGTGGTGTGTGTGTGTGTGTATATATATATTTCAAGCACTCACCAATACCAATTACCAATAATTTTTTTTTTGCGGTCATTTGCCAGTTTTCCAAGTACCTAAAGCATATAGGTACTTAGAAAACTGGCAAATAACCGCAAAAAGAAGGTATCAGTAATTTGTATCGGTGAGTACTTGAAAAAAGTATCGGTACTCGTACTCTGTCTAAAAAAATCGGTATCGGTGCATCTCTACTGGATTGTACTATTTAATACCTCTGTATGTCTACTCCCTACTGTAAAGCGCTGTGGAATTTGTTGGCGCTATATAAATAAAGATTAATAATAATAATAATAATAATATTAATAATAAATAAAAGGAAAAACCTGCCTGTATTGAGTGCCAATACTGCTCCCTGCCTTGTTGTTCCAAATGTCTTGATTGGACCAATACTGGTCAGTGACTACTATGAATCTTCTTACTGATCCTGGGTCTCAAACCTCAATAAATGTTTTGTAATAATCACACAGGAATAAATGTGCAAAAACACCTTATATACAGACAATCACATGGAATGCATTGATTACACCTCCAGCACAGAAATGGTTAAATCTGGTTCATACATGAACGTTTAGTAACATTTCTTATATGGTAACCTCCCCATTGTTTAAATTAGTTTTACATTGACATATACTGTGAGAATCAGTCACAATTCAGCAGAACATCTGACAATTTTCAAGGCTTTAGAAATAGTTATCTCGTGTAATTTTCCACTTCTCGAGCAGAATTATTGACTGTAAATCTGACAAGTGAAACTTCATTTATCTTGTTCTGCAATCCGCTGACTTGTCTCCTCTCTGTATTCAAATTATCTGAGGAGCGTTTACCGTCTTCTTGAGATCTGCAGAGAAAAATAAATATTTGTACCCATCTCCCCCCCCGTATTTGCGTTTTGTGAAAAGAATATTAATAATGTATTAACTTTTATTATTTTAGCAGGATATATGATGGTGTTTTTACCTGCCATCCTTTTCCTTGCTTTAATTCTCTGGGCCTTATCTTTAAATGAAAAATGTGAGCAATTCTGGGTAATCTCACTTTATTGTAGGAGTGAAAATCCCAATAGTTTTAAATAAGATTTATAACCCTTGAATGCTAGATTCTTTGGAGACCTCTTAGTCAGTGCTAGGGGAGGTGGGTAATGCATTGCTGAGTAGTGTCACTGAGTGGTTCGGTAATGTAGGGATAAGACAGGAAGTCAGTGCTAGGGGAGGTAGTTAATACATTACTGAGCAGTGTCAGTGAGGGGGGAGGTAATGTAGGGATAAGACAGGAAGTCAGTGCTAGGGGAGGTGGTAATGCATTGCTGAGCAGTGTCACTGAGTGGTTCGGTAATGTAGGGATAAGACAGGAAGTCAGTGCTAGGGGAGGTAGTTAATACATTACTGAGCAGTGTCAGTGAGGGGGGAGGTAATGTAGGGATAAGACAGGAAGTCAGTGCTAGGGGAGGTGGTAATGCATTGCTGAGTGTCAGTGAGTGGGGGAGGTAATGTAGGGATAAGACAGGAAGTCAGTACTAGGGGAGGTGGGTAATGTATTACTGAGCAGTGTCAGTGAGTGGGGGAGGTAATGTAGGGATAAGATAGGAAGTCAGTGCTAGCGGAGGTGGGTAATGCATTGCTGAGTGTCAGTGAGTGGGGGAGGTAATGTAGGGATAAGGAAGGAAGGAAGTGCTAGGGGAGGTGGGTAATGTATTGCTGAGCAGTGTCAGTAAGTGGGGGAGGTAATGTAGGGATAAGACAGGAAGTCAGTGTTAGGGGAGGTGGGTAATGCATTGCTGAGCAGTGTCAGTGAGTGGGGAGGTAATGTAGGGATAAGACAGGAAGTCAGTGCTAGGGGAGGTGGGTAATGCATTGCTGAGCAGTGTCAGTGTGTGGAAAGGTAATGTAGGTATAAGACTGGAAGTCAGTGCTAAGGGAGGTGGGTAACGCATTGCTGAGCAGTGTCAGTGAGTGGGGAGGTAATGTAGAGATAAGACATGAAATCAGTGCCAGGGGAGGTGGGTAATGCATTGCTGAGCAGTGTCAGTGAGTGGGGAGGTAATGTAGGGATAAGACAGGAAGTCAGTGCTAGGGGAGGTGGGTAATGCATTGCTGAGCAGTGTCAGTGAGTGGGGAGGTAATGTAGAGATAAGACATGAAGTCAGTGATAGGGGAGGTGGGTAATGCATTACTGAGCAGTGTCGGTGAGTGGGGAGGTAATGTAGAGATAAGACATGAAGTCAGTGATAGGGGAGGTGGGTAATGCATTACTGAGCAGTGTCAGTGAGTGGGGGAGGTAATGTAGGGATAAGACAGGAAGCCAGTGCTAGGGGAGGTGGGTAATGCATTGCTGAGCAGTGTCAGTGAGTGGGGGTGGTAATGTAGGCATAAGACAGGAAGTCAGTGCTAGGGGTGGTGAGTAATGCATTGCTGAGCAGTGTCAGTGAGTGGGGAGGTAATGCAGGGATAAGACAGGAAGTCAGTGCTTGGGGAGGTGGGTAATGCATTGCTGAGCAGTGTCAGTGAGTGGGGGAGGTAATGTAGGGATAAGACAGGAAGTCAGTGCTAGGGGAGGTAGGTAATACATTACTGAGCAGTGTCAGTGAATGGGGAGGTAATGTAGGGATAAGACAGGAAGTCAGTGCTAGAGGAAGTGGGTAATGCATTGCTGAGTAGTGTCAGTGAGTTGGGGGAGGTAATGTAGGGATAAGACAGGAAGTCAGTGCTAGGGGAGGTAGGTAATACATTACTGAGCAGTGTCAGTGAATGGGGAGGTAATGTAGGGATAAGACAGGAAGTCAGTGCTAGGGGAAGTGGGTAATGCATTGCTGAGTAGTGTCAGTGAGTTGGGGGAGGTAATGTAGGGATAAGACAGGAAGTCAGTGCTAGGGGAGGTAGGTAATACATTACTGAGCAGTGTCAGTGAATGGAGAGGTAATGTAGGGATAAGACAGGTAGTCCATGCTAGGGGAGGTGGGTAATGCATTGCTGAGCAGTGTCAGTGAGTGGGGAGGTAATGTAGGGATAAGATAGGAAGTCTGTGCTAAGGGAGGTGGGTAATGCATTGCTGAGCAGTGTCAGTGAGTGGGGGTGGTAATGTAGGCATAAGACAGGAAGTCAGTGCTAGGGGTGGTGGGTAATGCATTGCTGAGCAGTGTCAGTGAGTGGGGAGGTAATGCAGGGATAAGACAGGAAGTCAGTGCTTGGGGAGGTGGGTAATGCATTGCTGAGCAGTGTCAGTGAGTGGGGGAGGTAATGTAGGGGTAAGACAGGAAGTCAGTGCTAGGGGAGGTAGGTAATACATTACTGAGCAGTGTCAGTGAATGGGGAGGTAATGTAGGGATAAGACAGGAAGTCAGTGCTAGGGGAAGTGGGTAATGTATTGCTGAGTAGTGTCAGTGAGTTGGGGGAGGTAATGTAGGGATAAGACAGGAAGTCAGTGCTAGGGGAGGTGGGTAATACATTACTGAGCAGTGTCAGTGAATGGGGAGGTAATGTAGGGATAAGACAGGTAGTACATGCTAGGGGAGGTGGGTAATGCATTACTGAGTAGTGTCAGTGAGTGGGGAGGTAATGTAGGGATAAGATAGGAAGTCAGTGCTAAGGGAGGTGGGTAATGCATTACTGAGCAGTGTCAGTGAGTGGGGGAGGTAATGTAGGGATAAGACAGGAAGTCAGTGCTAGGGGAGGTGGGTAATGTATTACTGAGCAGTGTCAGTGAGTGGGGAGGTAATGTAGGGATAAGATAGGAAGTCAGTGCTAAGGGAGGTGGGTAATGCATTGCTGAGCAGTGTCAGTGAGTGGGGAGGTAATGTAGGGATAAGATAGGAAGTCAGTGCTAAGGGAGGTGGGTAATGCATTGCTGAGTAGTGTCAGTGAGGGGGGGGGGTACCTGCTATCCTTTTCCTTGCTTTAATTCTCTGGGCCTTATCGTTAAATGAAAAATGTGAGCAATTTTGGGTAATCTCACTTTATTGCAGAAGTGAAAATCCTAATTGTTTTAAATAAGATTTATAACCCTTGAATACTAGATTCTTTGGAGACCTCTCAGTAAATATCCACTGTTGTTTTTCGTATATTTATTTATATGTAGGAAAAAACAACATGCCACACATTTCTAGGCTATTTATCAGCGTTCACATCGGACATTTAACAATTAACAGTTACCTGGTCCAAGTATGGGGAAATACCTTTTTCTTCAAATTATATCATTATATTATTTGTATTTTTTTATTATTTTCTTCATATTATTACTCACTTCTCCGGTTTTGCCTATACAGTGGCGTCATAGGAGTCACCCAAATGAGAAGGAAATCCCCCGTTCCTCTGAAACACTTTGAACTCTTTTACTTTCTATTGAAGTGCACTGGATTTTCAGCAGGATAGAGAACAGAGAGAATGATGCACATAGAGTCTCACTATCATTTTCAGATACAGCTGAGTCACAGACTGGTTTGCAGACCACAGGTAGTGGGCGCTTATGTTACTGAAAGTGGAAAGAAGTGTAGAACAGATCATCATGTCTGTGGCTCACACATATTTCCCTCAGCCTTTCACCTACCTAGTCTGCATATCTGTGGTTCATCTATCTACCCGCTCATCCTTTCACCTACCTGGTCTGCATATCTGTGGTTCATCTATCTACCCTTCAGCCTTTCACCTACCTGGTCTGCATATCTGTGGTTCATCCATCTACCCTTCAGCCTTTCACCCACCAGATAATTGTATTAGTAGTCTAAGTGCCCCTTCTATTTACCAATACTGTTAGTTCCCCTATTGCAGACCTCTCCTTTCCAGCTTCTCGTTTCGATGCACAGTCCTGGCTTGTTATTTGCAATCTCATGCGCTAAGTGACTCATCTGGTTAATTCCAGTTTTTGCATTTTTTTTATATTTTCTGGGAACTCTGTGACTTCAGCCATGGAACCATTGCATCAACAATGGAGGCTTTCAGGATCTCCTCACGTGAGTAACGGTGGACCTATCATAAGCACCTGACCTGTGATCATGGGAAGAGAGTCAACCTGATGCAGGAGGTAGTTAGGTCTTGAACCATCTCTGTTGTACACATCTATGTTCTGAAAAATAACAATTATCACTGCAAGTCTTGGTATGTCTATAAATGAGGCTGATATTTAAAGGGATAGTATCACTTACGATGTAAAAAAATATATGTTGTAGGGTTTATGTCCCCGAAAAAAACAAGGGTCCTCCCACTGCTGAGAGATATTGTATTAAAAAATTATAACCGCTCAAACTTGAATTTTTTAGGTAATATCACAGTGGCCTGAAAATTTACAGTGGCGCTGTTGCTACACCATCCTATGGAGATTTATGGTCTACAGACCAGAGCTGTCCATAGGATGGTGTAGCAACAGCACCACTGGAAATTTTCAGGCCACTGCAATATTGCACCTAAAACATTCAAGTTTGCGTGGTTATTATTTTTTAATAAAATATCTCTCAGCAGTGGGAGTTCCCTTGTTTTACTCAGGGGGATAAAACCTACAACATATATTTTTTTACATTTTAAGCATTACTATCCCTTTAAAGAAGGAACCAGAGGAATTCTAGAACAAATCATTTGCACCATTGGGGATGAATTAAAAGGTCCAGTTATTAAAATGAAACTTTTAATCTTGAAATCTAGAAAACGAGAGACATTTCAATGTATTGTTGGTCTCCCAGGCATTGCAAAGCATGTCGGACACCGGTAGCATCTAAGAGATTAACAGCCCCATTTAAATCAATAGGGATTTTTATTTGCCCCTGCGATACGGTCATATCTCCAAACACTTCAAATGGCCAAAGAGGGACACTTTTGGTCTAGGGGGTGTTGCTGGGGTTGTGGCTGGTGGGAGGTCTTTACTGAGAGTTTTTAGGTGATTTCATGACTTATTGACAGCAATTTGTATAAATGATTAAATGATTTAGAGCAAGACCAAGATATTTTATTTACACAGACTAATGTATATACATATACTGAAGAATACACAAACATAATATGAGTTGTATTGCTGTGGAGCAAGGTGATACACTCATAAACACACCATGCAGTCTCCTAAAAAGAGGGACACCTGAGTGGGAAGGAGGGATTTGGGTCTTAAAGAGGGACTGCCCCTCCTGCAGAGGAACACTTGGGATTTATAGACCCCAAAAATATCCTAAAGAAGGACACTTGGGAGGTACAGACCCCGTAATATCTCCTAATGAGGAAACTTGGGAGGTAAAGACCCCTAATATCTCCTAAAGAGGGACACTTGGGAGGTACAGACCCCTAATATCTCCTAAAGAGGGACACTTGGGAGGTATGGACCCCTAATATCTCCTAAAAAGGGACACTTGGGAGGTACAGACCCCTAATATCTCCTAAAGAGGGACACTTGGGAGGTACAGACCCCTAATATCTCCTAAAGAGGGACACTTGGGAGGTATGGATCCCTAATATCTCCTAAAGAGGGACACTTGGGAGGTACATATCCCTAATATCTCCTAAAGAGGGACACTTGGGAGGTACGGATCCCTAATATCTCCTAAAGAGGGACACTTGGGAGGTACAGACCCCTAATATCTCCTAAAGAGGGACACTTGGGAGGTATGGATCCCTAATATCTCCTAAAGAGGGACACTTGGGAGGTACATATCCCTAATATCTCCTAAAGAGGGACACTTGGGAGGTATGGATCCCTAATATCTCCTAAAGAGGGACACTTGGGAGGTACAGACCCCTAATATCTCCTAAAAAGGGACACTTGGGAGGTACAGGTCCGTAATATCTCCTAAAGAGGGACACTTGGGGATACGGACCCCTAATATCTCCTAAAGAGGAAACTTGGGAGGTTCGGACCTCTAATATCTCATTTTGGGCTAATTGCTTGCAAAGTATGATAACTGGCTATCTTCCAGACCAAACTTCCCTGTCAGGGGAGGGCTGGCCTGGGGGGCAGAGGGGCAATTGCCCCCTGGGCTGGTTATATGTCTGGACTGGTAGACCACTGCCTCACTCAATCTCCCAATTGCTGCTGTAAATGGATCTACACTAGTGATACCACAGAGCTTACAACTGAAATGGATCTACACTAGTGATACCACAGAGCTTACAACTGAAATGGATCTACACTAGTGATACCACAGAGCTTACAACTGAAATGGATCTACACTAGTGATACCACAGAGCTTACAACTGAAATGGGTCTACACTAGTGATACCACAGAGCTTACAACTGAAATGGATCTACACTAGTGATACCACAGAGCTTACAACTGAAATGGAGCTACACTAGTGATACCACAGAGCTTACAACTGAAATGGATCTACACTAGTGATACCACAGAGCTTACAACTGAAATGGAGCTACACTAATGATACCACAGAGCTTACAACTGAAATGGATCTACACTAGTGATACCACAGAGCTTAGAATTAAAATGGAACTACACAAGTGATACCATAGAGCTACAATCCAATAGAGCCACACTAGCAGCATAACCCATTTCCCTTGTAAGATCTATGGTATCAGTCATGTAGCTGTACTTAAAGTGAAAGCTCAATGCTATCACTAGACTAGCCATATTTCAACTGTAAGCTATGTGGTCTTGTCTGCCTTACTTAACAGCATTAATGCAAATATTAAAATTAACTAAATGGGATGGGCTGGGACAGTGGACCAGTAGATTGTATTTGCCCCCCAGGCCACAAGTTGCCAGCCCTCCCCTGTTCGCTGTAGCTGTTCTCCTGGAAATGCTGTCAGTGTGTGGACTCTGCCTGTTGCCATTCATATCACAGTGTGTGGACACAAATAGACTACAGAGGTAGATCAGGGCTGGCCACGGCTGATAATCTGGGCTCTGCAGGCCACCCAGAGCCAATTCAGCAGACGCACTGATAAAAGGCCTGGCCTGACGCCTAGCTTGCTGTGTCTCTCTCTCTCCTTGGATTTTTGGCAATGGGATTGCTGTTAGCATGTAGACATATGCTGCTCTCAATCCAGAACCTCTTGTTTCACAACAAAATCTCTGCTCAGATAAATCCTGAAAAGAGACAGTCCTGACCGGCTAACGCCAATTAACCCCTACCTTTTCCACAAAAGCCAGTTCTTAGAAAGGAACGAAGACTTAGTGGGTGGAGTTTGAGATTCTGGAGTCTGCTCCGTAGAACCTTTTGTGCCTGAATGGACAAAAGTCTAGTACATCATTTTGGCAGTTTTTACTTCTCTCTTAAAATTAGCTAAACTTATCTTAGAGAGAAAGATCCAAGATACTGCATTTTTGTACATGAATTCCCCGGGTTAATGGCGACATCCCTGGTTTGGTAGGGAGTTAAAGCGGAACTATCGTCTCTACAAGATGTTGTTCCAATGTGCACTCTTCAGTAATAAAATAAACACTGTGTAATGCTTTTTTGAAAGTAGCTTCTACTTTAGGCATAAAAAGAAAAAACAAATCTTACTCTGTGACGTCAAGACTGGGGGAGATTAGTCACTCCCACCGGTCCCTTCTCTTCAGCCTGTGTACGCCTCTTGTGTAGCACATGACCTGGAGCGCTGTAGCCTCCAAGCGCTTTCAGGTCATGTTACTGAAGTGTGAGCGAGTGCATGTGTCTCTCTCGCACTATATATAGAAGCAGGGTTAAAATATAAAACTGCTTAATGCACCTAACACACATCTTACCTAGCGATCAGATGTGTGCAGGCTCTGATGCGCGTGGCTAAGACTAAGGAGAAAGTCACATGACTTACTGCAGGCGCGCCTCACAGGCACGCACTGCAGAGAGGAGGACACTGGGCAGAGTCTCCGGACCTGATTGACAGGCAACGGAGCAGAGACCGCATGCGCATTAGAAGAAACTAAACAAGATGGCTGCGGTCTATACATTCTTGGGGCATGTAATAAAGGTAACTTTGTAGATTAAACTCTGCATTATTAGATGTTTATTATACACTGTAAGGCATTAAATAGGGATGTCTACTTGGATAAGCAAGGTTGATATCCTACGATAGTTCCGCTTTAACCCCAGTGTCTGCTGTGAGTGTGACCTGTCTATCCCTTTACCAGCTCTTCCTGAATCAGTTTCACTGATCAGAGGAGAAAACGTCAAATCATGTAGGGTTAAATGTACTCTATCAGACTCTTCTCATTGCTCAGGAAGACAAGAGAAATCTAGAGGATTAAGGACCTGCGCTAGCCAATCAATTACATTGAGATTATCAACTCAAAAAAAATCAGTGCAAAATACTTCCAATTCTGAGCTGATGGAACTGCTGGACATCTTCCGATTGTGAAGGGAAGTAAACATGATGTGTCTTTCGTCTGCTGCACTAAGTTTCCTTGGCTGACCACTGCGTCTACGGTCCTCAACGCTGCCCGTCTCTTTGTGCTTCTTCAAAAGAGCTTGGACAGCACATCTGGAAACTTCTGTCTCCTGCCTTGAAATTTCTGCCTGTGAGAGACCCAGCTGATGCAGTATAACTACCTTAAGACTTGTTGCTTTGCTCAGTCTTGCCATTAAACTTTCTTCAGCAACCTCACCTTGTTAGCAGAGTTTGGCTGTTCCTCCCCCAGTTTTATTCCTCCTTCACAGCTGTTTTTGTTTCAGTTAATGATTGTGTTTCAACCCACATATTAAATTGATGATCATTAGCACCTGTTTGGTATAATTGTTTAATCATACACCTATATGCCTGCAATATACCTGACTCTGTAGAAGTGCACCTAGAAGAACGGATGCTGTTTCGAAGGCAAAAGGTGGTCACATCAAATATTGATTTGATTTAGATTTTTCTTCTGATAACTCCCTAAGCATTTTGTTAATTGATAAATATAAACTATTAACATGTCTGTTTTTAATATATCCATATAAAAAAATGATAAAATAGCATATGGAATCAAATGGTGTATAGGGCCATATAATATTAACTAACGCATTTCGGGGTGCGTATACCACCACTTCCTCAGAGTATGGAGCAAACATTAACTGAAGTGTCAGTCGGGTTATCAGGTTATCCAATTAGTGTTCCTTGTTTTTAGAGTATTTATATCAGGATACGCTTGGCAGTATTTTTAATTGTTTGGTCCATAATCTGAGGAAGCGGTGGTATTTGCATCACAAAACATGTTGGTTTATATTATATTAGTTGAAGAGCCCGTTACACGGGCCACAGTGCCACTGCCAGCCGGTCGCGGGGCAGTCATGTGCAGTAGAGACTGCCCGCGCCGCGGCTGATACAGAGCTGGACGATCCTTCGGAGCACCCATCTCTGTATCAGCCGCGGCGCGGGCTGTCTCTACTGCGCATGACTGCGGCATTACACACGTTTTAGTGAATTATTAAATAGGATGGTCCTATACATCATTTGCTTTAATATGTTATTTTATACCTTTTATGTAGATTGTTTATATTTATCAATAAATCAGTATACGAGGTTCAAGCCGTCTGGGTTCTCCTTCGTATTTGCAAGAAGTGAACTGTTTGCTAGTTCCTAATGGAGAAGGTTCTGTATTCTTCATATGATTAACTGTCAGTTCCACCTGGTTTATGAGTATATATATTTATATTTATTTTGATAAACTGCTGTGATTGAATTATACAATTTGGGCACCCCCTGTTTTCTTTGTTGTATATGTAAGTCTATGGAGACTATGCACTAAGATTTCTCCAGCTTTGGAGATCTTAGTACAGTAGCTCCACCGAACAAAACAGGAACTGGAGAAGAGATATCACTGGAGAAGTTATCTCTGCTTTATCACCTCTTTATCACCGCTTAGTACATCTCCCCCATTATCTCTGCTTTATCACCTCTTTATCACTCCTTAGTACATCTCCCCCCATTATCTCTGCTTTATCACCTCTTTATCACTCCTTAGTACATCTCCCCCCATTATCTCTGCTTTATCACCTCTTTATCACCGCTTAGTACATCTCCCCCATTATCTCTGCTTTATCACCTCTTTATCACTCCTTAGGCAGTATTGTGTCAATAGGGTTTGCAGGGGTCGCACCTGCGACTGAGCCCGTCACTCCAGGGTCCAGCCACCCCTTGCGACCCCCTCGCCAGGCGCCCGAAGCAAGTAGGCCTGTGTCTTCTTCAGCACAGACCTTTTACCGCTGATCTCCCTTGCCGGCGCTCTAGTAATGACATCATCTCCCAGCGCTCTGCATTACTGAGAACTGCGCGGGAGCTTCAGTTCTATAGATAGGCTGACCAGACCTCACTCTTAACCAGGCACACATAGGAAATAGGCATATTTCAGGACTGAAATGAAATCAAAGCAGCCCTGCAGTATGCATTTTTCATATGTGTCCCCAGTTAAAAGTGATGTCTGGTCACCCTACTATAGAGGTCTGTGCCGAAAGAGGCACAGGTCTCTCACGCTATGCTGCTAGAGCACCAGGGAGGTACGAGATAGACAGGTGGTGGGGCAGGAAGAGCACTATGGAGATGTGGTGACAATGTGGCGATTGGGGGCAATGGTGGGAAATGTGGAGGCGGGGCAATGTGGTCAAGGGGGGCCCATGGCAATTTCTATACCAGGGCCCGGTGGCTTCTAGGTATGCATCTGCCCACTAAGGTGAGATGTTCAGAAAGTGGTGGTAACTGAATCAGAATAAAAGAGTTCTTACACCACGGTCCATCAGTTCATACACCACGGTCCATCAGTTCTTACCCATAGTCCATCAATTCTTACACCATGATCCACCAATTCTTAGACATGTTTCAGTCATTTTTTGCATCCAATTTTTACATCTCCATCAAAGGGAAAAAAGTCATCTTAAAAGTGGGTGTGGTGTAATCTACCATCATATTGTAAGGTCTGTCTACCTATCTATCTATCTCATATCTATCTATATCATATCATATCTATCTATCTATCTATCTATCTATCTATCTATCTATATCATATCTATCTATCTATCTATCTATCTATCTATCTATCTATCTCATATCTATCTATATCATATCATATATATCTATCTTTCTATCTTCTATCTATCTATCTATCTATCTATCTTCTATCTATCATCTATCTTAAATCTATCTATGTCATTATCTATCTATCTATCTATCTATCTAATCTATATATATATAAAAGAAGACTTTGTGCCTGCAAAACACACCCAGGGGCGGCAGTAAGGAGGAGTTACTGCACCCATTGGGTGATTTAATGGGGGCGTGATTTTCACAGGCCTTGGAGTGGCCTAAGGCCACTGCTAGGCCTGGGAAAATCATGCAGGGAGTTGCCCCCCCACCTCTGCAAAAAATAAAAAAGGCTGCCACTCACTGCTACACCGCCCTAATATACACGTGCCCCACAATACACACACATCAGGGTTTCCACCCGCCCGGTATTTTACCGCACACATGATACAGCAGGCGGTGGTGTGTCAATATGGAAGCGTTTTGCCCCCGTGCTCTGTTTCCTGCTACTCAGGGGTATGTCGATGCTGCTGTGGAACATGACGGCTCTTTCAGCCTGGTTCTGGAATGAGTTCTTCTGGCTGCCACACAACGTCACTTGGGCGGACCTGTCAGTTACTGAGTCTGGGGAGCAGTACCCACGGCCTGGACACATCCTCACCGTCTTCCCCATATCGCTTGGGATCTTCGCTGCTATTCCAAAGGTGCGGAGGGGCTTGGGTAGAAGGAGATTGCTGGATGCACTTTGGAAGGTAAGTGGACAACCACAGCAGCGAGGCAAGCATTGGAAGTGTGTGAGAGTCATAGTGGAGCGGATGCGGCTCTCCAGCACATCCCGCAGCATGTTACTCATATTTGTCTGTGTCGCACTCACCTCCACTATGAGTGTCACACAGAAAAATATGAGTAAGATGCTGCGGGATGTGCTGGAGAGCCAAATCTGCTCCACTATGACTCTCACACACTTCTGACGCTTCCCTTCCACAGTCAGAGGCGTAACTAGAAGCCAACGGGCCCTGGTACAAGAATTGCCATGCCCCCCCCGACCACATTGGCCCCTTTCATCTCCACATTGCCCCTTCCACAATGCCCCCTTCATCTCCACATTGCCCCCTTCATCTCCACAATGCCCCTTCATCTCCACATTGCCCCTTCCACAATGCCCTCTTCATCTCCACAATGCCCCTTCATCTCCACATTGCCCCTTCCACAATGCCCCCTTCATCTCCACATTGCCCCTTCCACAATGCCCCCATCATCTCCACAATGCCCCCATCTTCACATTGCCCCTTCATCTCCACACTTCCCCTTTATCTCCACATTGCCCCTATCTCCAGTCCTGGTGGTCTAGCGGCGTGGCTTAACAGATCTGTACCTCCTTCGGCACAGATCTCTAGAGCTGAAGCTCCCGCGCGCCACTCTAGTAATGCAGAGGCTGGGAGATGATGTAATCTCTCAGCGCTCTGAATTACTAGATGATGTCATCTCCCAGCGCTCTGTATTACTAGATGATGTCATCTCCCAGCGCTCTATATTACTAGAGCGGTGCGCTGAATGGGAGATCTGCTGAGCTGCTGATGCGGGCGAGGGGGTCACAGGGGGCGGCCGGGCCCCTGGAGTGACGGGCCCGGTTGCAGGTGCAACCACTGCGACCCCTATTTTTACTCCACTGTCCACAGTGCTGGTCTGTGTAGCCTCCTTTGCCCTCTCCGGAGCACACCTCTACCTCCGGTCACTCTGAGGGTGTGTGTGTGGGATCGCGTCTTCACCTACAGCCGGGGGTTCGATCGGCAGCAAAATAAACTGCTCAAAACGTATTCATAACAACTGAAACAGGAGAAACAGCCAGAGCTAAATGAGAGACAGACGCGCGGGGAGGAGAATCTTAAATGGCGCTTCACGCTCTCTGTCTTATGAACCCTAACCGCCGAAGGCTTTGCTTATCACCCTGCAGCAACTGCACCAATTAACCATTTCACTACCAGAGACTCTGCCACTCAAGGAGTTCACTTAATGGGTTTACTTTAATAGATAAATACGCTATTTGCATGATTAAGATTACGTAACCACATTAAAAGTAGCCAAACAGGGATTTACCAACAGCCAATATGAGGCTAGAGCTTTGCCACTTCTACTCCACCATAATACATCCATCTACAGCCGTCAATAAACCTCCGCCTCCTTTCACTACAGCAACAATGAATGCTCTCTATGAAGGACCGCCCACATGTCGTTCACGCCTCTGATTGGTAGATTGCTCTGTCTATTATGGCTCTCTATTCCCTTCATTCCAGCCCTCTACATACACTAAGTTCAAGTGCTTCAATAGTCTTAAAGGGTACCCACTTCATTGCCTCCGCCTTCCCGTCCTATGGACCCACCTCATCCCCATTTCCTACACTCCTGTGTGTCACCCTTACATTAACCCTTTGAGTGCCACAGGGGTACACCATGCATTGCACTATTTTACCTACCCCTCTGCCACTCAAACAGTTAAACATTGCTGTAAAAAAAAAACAGACGTGCAACGCCGTCCCACACAGCTTGTACTTTATATTGACCAATGGCAACCCATAAGGGATAGCTATGTCTGAGCTCTTAATTGTGTGTAAGATTAAGAGGGGCCATTAGGATTTGCAGGACATTAGAAGATAAGTGTGTGTGTGTTATTATTAGGGGTTACTTCCCCTTTAATGAGTTTGTAGCTCCTGTGAGTCCTGCAGTAGTGACAGTTAGTAGGGGTCAGTTTACCTGGAACTCGGTGACATCAGCACCTCTGAGCTCCAGTAGGGCTGTACATTCCAATGGGCCATTTCACATGCTGTGACATCACAGTGGGTCAATGCATTGCAGGTCTTTGGACTGTTCAGAACTGGGAAGCGCCCAGAATCTTTCACTTATTGCGAGTATTTACTACTGGGAAGCACAATGTCTCTCTTAGGGCTATTAGTCATTTGCGTAATCGCGTCAATGCTCGGGCCTATATTTATTGTGCAAAATACAATACCAGCAGAGAAAATAACTTACTTTATTGGGGATGAGAGCATCCCCTTAACGGGTGACCTACTAGCTGAAGGATTCGGCAAACCTGGTAACAACTTGATGAAGTATGGAAGCACCTCTATCACGGACATTGTAATCCGTAAACCTGGAGTGTGTAATAGTATCACAATGGAGATTGGGAACATCTCCATAATGGAGGAACTCCTAGCTGAAAGAACTAGCAAATCTGGTGACAGCACGACTGTCATGATGATGAACAGAAGCATCTCCATAGTGGATACTGACGTATTCAGCAAACCTAGAGTGTCTGTTACTAATACAGCGGAGAAAGACAGCAACTCCATAAATGGGACGCTCCTAGCTGAAGATACCAGCAGTCATCTTCATTTTGAACAAAATCCAAAACCTGCAGACAGTGTAACTGTCAATATTGAGGACGGGAGCAGCTCCATAAGGATCAAGCTCCTAGCTGAAGATACCAACGTACATCTTCTTTTTGTGAGCAAGATAAAACCTGCAGATAGTATAACTATCACTAATGAGTACGGGAGCAGCGCCATATCCATCAAGCTCCTAGCTGAGGATTCTGGGAAATCCAGAGATGGTGTAACAACAGAAATGGAGAATGGGAGCAGTTTCCTAACAGACAAGCTCCAAGCTGATGATTCAGGAAAAGCCCAATATGTTGGTGCAAAGGAATTCAGCACAATTCCAGATGGTGGGAATGGTGAACCCAAAGCTCGAATTCCCAAATACAGTGGAGCAGCGTTAGGCGTTCTAACCTTTTTAGTAATGATTTGGTTAGTTCTTCTGCTCCTTTCATTAAAGATTATCTTACGTAGAATATACTATACTATATACGATACTACAAGTGATGAATTGTCATCCAACAAAAGAGTCAAGCGCCGACCGAGACACAGAAAGAAAAGATCAGGAGGAAAGAACAAGATGGTTCCTGGGAGCGATGGGAACCAACAGGAGGGGGATGATCCAGAACCAGATTAAAATAAACAGCAATAATCAGAATTAAATATTTGACTAATTTCATACATTTTTTCATAGTGATGTTTGTTGTCTTATAACCTAAAAAAAAAATTTTTTTTAGAAATATAAATGTTGATACCTTAACCCCTTGTGTGCCAAGGTGGTACAGTGTAAGTGGTTGGACAGCTATACCCACAGTGCCAAGCGTGTACATTGTACGACTGGAAAGCGATCTCTGTATAATCCGGTATTACCAGCAGCAGTGACCGCAGTAAAAGAAAAAAGTGCTCAGTCTCATTTAGGGACACATCAGGACCTCTCCGTATGTCCCCCGAGTTATTGATCTCCTAGCTGATCGTTCTGTGATATCAGTAATCTCAATTACTACCCCAAACGTCCACACATCCCCCCAATTACACACATCCACAAACACATCCCCCCCAAACACACACACATCTACAACCCCCCACCATACACACATGTCTACACCCCCCACCATACACACACATCTACAACCCCCCACCATACACACATGTCTACACCCCCCACCATACACACATGTCTACACCCCCCACCATACACACATACATCCCCCCCACACACATCTCCCCCCCACACAGTGCAAGTGACACACATACATTTTAGGTACAAGGTATTACTGTGTCATTAGACATATGTTTTACGGAACAGTGCAGGTGACACACATATTATAGGAACGAGGTGTTACTGTGTCATTAGACGTATGTTTTAGGGGACAGTGCAGGTGACACCAGGCACGTGCACACATAGACACCAAGGGGGGCTTGAGCACCTGCCCTTTTTGTCCAAAGTGCCCTCATGCCCTTTTAACAAAAAAAAAAAAAGTTGCCTCGCCGCCCGCACTAACCCCCCCCTCCTACCCAGTCAGGTCTGTGCCTCCTTCAGGACAGACCTGTAGGTGCTGAGCTCCCTCGTCGGCTCTTTAGTATTACAGAGCGCTGGGCGATGACATCATCTCCCAGCGCTCTGCATGAAGAGAAGACCGCGCGGGAGCTCCAGCAGCTACAGGTCTGTGCCAAAGGAGGCAGATACAGACCTCTCCTGCCGCTGGACCACCAGGGAAGAGGTAGGAAACAGACACTGGGGGGCAATGTGGAAATGATGGGGCAATATGGATCTGATGGGGGGCAAGATGGAGATGATGGCAATGTAGAAATGATGGGGCAATGTATGTGAGGGTAAGTTGGAGCTAATGGCAATATGGAGCTGATGGGGGGCAATATGGAGATGAAGGGGGCAACGTGAGGGTAAGTTGAGGCTGATGGGGCAATATGGAGCTGATGGGGAAATATGGAACTGATGGGGCAATATGGAGATGATGGGGGCAATGTGAGTGTAAGTTGCAGCTGATGGGGCAAAATGGAGCTGATGGGGGCAATATGGAGCTGATGGGGGCAATGTGAGGGTAAGTTGGAGCTGATGGGGGCAATATGGAGCTGATGGGGGCAATGTGAGGGTAAGTTGGAGCTGATGGGGGCAATGTGGAGCTGATGGGGGCAATATGGAGCTGACAGGGGACAATGTAAGGGCAATATGGAGATGATGGGGGGCAATGTGGAGATTAGGAGCATTGTGGAGGTGTCCAGTGGAGATGGCCAATGGGGGGGCGCTTCAGATTTCTGTGCCTACAGGCTCCTGAGATGTAAATTCTTTTCTTTTTTTTTAACTATATTTTGAATAAATAATTATGAGAAGTGCCCTTTTTTTCACTTGAGCCCCTGCCCCCCAAAATGTCTGTGCACGTCCCTGAGTGACACACATACATTATAGGTACAAGGCGTTACTGTGTCATTAGACGTATGTTTTAGGGGACAGTGCAGGTGACACACATACATTAGGTACAAGGCGTTACTGTGTCATTAGACATATGTTTTAGGGGACAGTACAGGTGACACACATACATTATAGGTACAAGGCATTACTGTCTCATTAGATGTATGTTTTAGGGGACACACATACATTATAGGTACAATGTGTTACTGTGTCATTAGATGTATGTTTTAGGGGACAGTACAGGTGACACACATACATTATAGGTACAAGGCATTACTGTTTTATGCACAGAAAAATCATGAGGCTGATAGATAAAAGTAACACCTTAATTTTCAGACATATATATATACATTAGCATCAACACTTATTTTTGTAATTCGTAATTGTCCATTTAACCCCTCAAATGCCAGTATGGGCTGCAACTCAATATGTTGCACACCTTCCAGGCATTCAAGGGGTTAACGCATTGCAACGTTGCGTACTCCTCTGGCACTGAAAGGGTTAAAAGTAAGAAATGGCTCATAGTACATTTCTTCACAGCAAACAAATGCAGCAGTAACAGAATTTTCATAGAGGCAGTAGTGGCGCCCCCTCTAGTGGTGCTGAGTAGTATTGCGGTGGCTGGGAGCAGTGATGTGAATGAGGCAGGCTACTGATTGGCTGGGGCTGGCAGCATTCAGTGCACATACACAGGGGCAGCCTTGTATCTCTGCACTAATATCTGGATGTGTGTGTGCTGCCTGCTCTCTGGTCATTGCTTCTCCTGTCTGTTTCATTGATCAGCTGTTCAACATGACAGTCAAACACCTAGACCAGGGCCAGCACTACAGGCCAAGAATGGCATTCCTCAAAAAGGTAATTATTCCTTATTGGCTTATCTGGGGCCGTCTTTGTGTCTGTATTGTGCACAGTAACTAGATTTGTGATGTTCAATCAATATACAGTTCAATGTGTGTGTATCATGTAACAGAATGTATACAACACTATTACCTGTGTGATCACTATACAGCACATTGTGTGCATCATGTAACAGAATGTATACAACACTATTACCTGTGTGATCACTATACAGCACATTGTGTGTATCATGTAACAGTGTGCATACAAACACTATTACACCATAGAGTGCATTGTGTGTATCATATAACAGTGTGTGTACAAACAGTATTACACCATACAGTGCATTGTGTGTATCATATAACAGTGTGTGTACAAACAGTATTACACCATAGAGTGCATTGTGTGTATCATATAACAGTGTGTGTACAAACAGTATTACACCATAGAGTGCATTGTGTGTATCATATAACAGTGTGTATACAAACAGTATTACACCATAGAGTGCATTGTGTGTATCATATAACAGTGTGTGTACAAACAGTATTACACCATAGAGTGCATTGTGTGTATCATATAACAGTGTGTGTACAAACAGTATTACACCATAGAGTGCATTGTGTGTATCATATAACAGTGTGTATACAAACAGTATTACACCATACAGTGCATTGTGTGTATCATATAACAGTGTGTGTACAAACAGTATTACACCATACAGTGCATTGTGTGTATCATATAACAGTGTGTGTACAAACAGTATTACACCATACAGTGCATTGTGTGTATCATATAACAGTGTGTATACAAACAGTATTACACCATACAGTGCATTGTGTGTATCATATAACAGTGTGTATACAAACAGTATTACACCATACAGTGCATTGTGTGTATCATATAACAGTGTGTATACAAACAGTATTACACCATACAGTGCATTGTGTGTATCATATAACAGTGTGTATACAAACAGTATTACACCATACAGTGCATTGTGTGTATCATATAACAGTGTGTATACAACACTATTACACTATACAGTGCATTGTGTGTATCATATAACAATGTGTATACAATCGCTATTACCTGTGTTATCACTATACAGTACACTGTGTGTATCATGTAACAGTGTGTATACAAAACTGCTGGTTGTGTGATCACTATACAGTGCATTGTGTGTATCATATAACAGTGTGTATACAATCACTACTACCTGTGTTATCACTATACAATACACTGTGTGTATCATATAACAGTGTGTATACAATCACTATTACCTGTGTTATCACTATACAGTATGTTGTGTGTATCATATAACATTGTGTATACAATCACTACTGGTTGTGTGATCACTATACAGTATGTTGTGTGTATTATATAACAGTGTGTATACAATCACTACTGGTTGTGTGATCACTATACAGTATGTTGTGTGTATTATATAACAGTGTGTACACAATCACTACTGGTTGTGTGATCACTATACAGTATGTTGTGTGTATTATATAACAGTGTGTACACAACCACTACTGGTTGTGTGATCACTATACAGTGTGTTGTGTGTATTATATAACAGTGTGTACACAATCACTACTGGTTGTGTGATCACTATACAGTATGTTGTGTGTATTATATAACAGTGTGTACACAATCACTACTGGTTGTGTGATCACTATACAGTATGTTGTGTGTATTATATAACAGTGTGTACACAATCACTACTGGTTGTGTGATCACTATACAGTATGTTGTGTGTATTATATAACAGTATGTACACATTCTCTACTGTCTGTGCAGTCACTATACAGTACACTGTGGCTAATTTTGTTGCACAGATAATTGAAATAATAATAATATGATATAGAAAATACATGTTGATATTTTATACATCTGATTTGTGTGTGTGTCTGTGTGATATATATGTGTGTGTGTTTTCTACATTTGGTTTATATATATGGATATATATTCAGGTGTTTGCATTATTCATAATTCATGTGTCTATAGTCACTGTTTCAGTGAAAGTTTTTTAGAATATTTGCTTATATTGTACATGTAAATTATATGCATGCATATGTGTGTGTGTGTATATATATATATATATATATATATATATATATATATATATATATATATATATTATTGGGGTGACTAAATGTTGCCATTTTCAAGAGACATTCCCCCGATTAGAGCATTATGCTCCCCTGGAAACACCCCCGAGTGTCAGACCGGATTACTCCAGACCAGGACTCATAGAATGTTTTCCCTGCGATCAGATACAGTGTTATTACTGGTGAAAGTATCTAGCGCACGTCAGTAATTGGGGAGCCGCTGTAATGATTCCTCTTACTGCCTCATAACGATAAGCTGCTGGGCAGGCATGCAGTATAGGCAGCTGGGAAGACACAGGTGTGCACTCGGTCACATATGGTGTATAGATTACAAGCTCTTTGGTCCAGTTCTCCAGTTGATTGCAGATACTCTGGCTCAGTCTGCCCTTGTGGTGCTTTTTCATTTCCCCTATAATTACCCCTGTTGTGTGTTTATATATAGGTCCCACACATGTATATAATGTCATATTGTCCAGTTCCTGTGTGTGTTACATCTATCCTTCCCATAGACAGGATTACACATGACAGATACTTGCAGCATGGAGACTTGAAACCATCGCACCCCAGTATTGACAACTGCGTCCCTGAAACAGTCATTTCTCATATGTACCCAGTTTTGAAGGTACAATCTGACAATCATATCCATCTGTGGTTCACTTGGAGATAGGCTGTTCCCCCTCTATCTCTGGGTGTTCCTCAGTCCATCTGTTAATTTCTCCTGCATTACCAACATGTTTAGAGGAACGTACCCGAATGGGATCTGGGGTTATCCACCTAAACCCCTGTACTCCAGGGTGGGAGATGTGTTTAGGGGATCAGAATGTGTGTGGTGTGTATATAAGTGTATCACCCTGGTGTCCCTGTGTTTAGGAGATCAGACTGTGTGGTGTGTATATAAGTGTATCACCCTGGGGTCTCTGTGTGTAGGAGATCAGACTGTGTGGTGTGTATATAAGTGTATCACCCTGGTGTCCCCGTGTTTCGGAGATCAGACTGTGTGGTGTGTATATAAGTGTATCACCCTGGTGTCCCTGTGTGTAGGAGATCAGACTGTGTGGTGTGTATAGAAGTGTATCACCCTGGTGTCCCTGTGTTTAGGAGATCAGACTGTGTGGTGTGTATATAAGTGTATCACCCTGGTGTCCCTGTGTTTAGGAGATCAGACTGTGTGGTGTGTATATAAGTGTATCCCCCTGGTGTCCCTGTGTTTAGGAGATCAGACTGTGTGGTGTGTATAGAATTGTATCACCCTGGTGTCCCTGTGTTTAGGAGATCAGACTGTGTGGTGTGTATATAAGTGTATCACCCTTGTGTCCCTGTGTTTAGGAGATCAGACTGTGTGGTGTGTATATAAGTGTATCACCTTGGTGTCCCTGTGTTTAGGAGATCATACTGTGTGGTGTGTATAGAAGTGTATCACCCTGGTGTCCCTGTGTTTCGGAGATCAGACTGTCTGGGTTGTATATTAGTGTATCACATTGCTCCACAGCAATAAAACTCACATTAATGTTTCTATATACCTCAGTATCTTCTTGTGTAAATAAAATACTTTATTCTTGTTTTAAATCTTTGACCCAGTTACACAAAGAGGTATCAGTAAGTCATAATAATTCTCATTAATGCCCCTCCCACCAGCTACTCCCCCTGAAACCATAAGTGTCCCTCTTTGGCCATGTGAAGTGCTGGGATGTATGATATTACTTCTCTTGTTCCTATTTTATACTATGGAACCTCTGCACTAAGATTTCATAATTGGGAGAGAATAGAATGACATTATCCGCTTCAATCAGTAACTCTCATTGGCTAGAGAGCGTGCCGGCTTACATGGAGAAGTCCTCCGTCATTGGAGGAGGTTGGAGAGAGGCGCTACGTGGGAGGGAGCAGTCGAGGATTGATAGGCTGCAGGATAGTGTTGTACCCGCCGTCTGTCCGCAGTTTCTCCATAGGACGCATTGAAAAACAAAATAAAAGAAATATTACAGGTTATCAGTATATTAAGATCATTATGAGCCAAACTTGTATAGACTTGTAACTCCATTCAGCATCTGTAACAATTCTCCTATCTGATTTCTAAAACATAAAATCTACTCATATATATACGCTCTCGGGGGGCTGCCAGTCCTGCGCCAGCGGTCACATTACCATTCCAGTCTTGATAGCTTTCTCACATGTGATATTGTCTTATTGTCTGTAAATGGAGTGAGATAAGATAATAGTGTTTCTGAGCAATGGGTGCAAATCTCAGTGCGTTACCAGCATTAACACTACACAAACAATTAAACAAATTGGGTCTTAATGGGATAGTCTACAAGTTTGGAATGAGATTTTAGGGAAATAACAATCTATGTACATTGTTCAGATGTCATGTGGACGTACAGAGTAATTAAAAACGTTATAACCTATTTCATTTGTAGGTGATAGTGTCTCTTTAAAGGGATAGTAATGTGTCACAATAAAAGCAGCTCCATTTAATATTCATAGTATTTGGGCCATGGAGAGTGTTATATCAATACTATCAGAGTTGTAGTACAAGAGTAATTGAATGATAAAGTATCCCCTCCCGCCCCTTTTACTGATGTAACACTGCTCACCTCAGAGCAGCAAGACTGTCCGGATTGATCACAGAGAGGGACAATCTTCAGTGATCATAAGGAAAAACCTGAAAAACCTGTCAAGGGTGGCAGGGTTTTCCTTATACTCACAGTAAGAAGATTGTCCCTTGCTGTGATTTGTCCGGTCATGTGACCAGATTCCACATCTGAAGTGAAACATTATTTGGTTATGAGAGGGTTATATCTGTGTATTGTTTTCTCTCTATTATAGTTATTTTAGGGATATATCACATGTTAGGAATCATGATCTGTCATTGTTTTTACCGGCTGTTTAATTATGAAATTAGTGAGTTCTCAGGCAGAGTCTAATTACATTTTGGAAGCGTGAGTGGACTGAATTTCTTTAACCATGCAAGTGCCAGAGGATGGAGCCAGACATTGTGAAGCACCTCTCCCAGAACTCTAAGGGTTAAGCTCTTTGAGTGTCAGTTTGGGTATTTTTATTTGAACCTGGAATATCGTTTTCGCTGTGACACAGCAGTTGTCTAAAGCTCATTTTACACTAATTTGTACAGGAGGGGTGTTAGAGCGTATTCTTTGCACTATCTTGCCCGTCCCCATCTTTTCTCTTACATGACAAATCATTTCCTGGAGTATGAAGTGAAATGATTATCTGAGACAAGCTGCAACTGTGTGCCCAAACCTCGTAGAGAAAGAGTATTAAAGGGAACGTATAGGAACTGTATGCTCCATATTATATACCAGTGTAAAATTCCGTGTACACAGGACAAGGTCCGAGTGATGTTAAGAGGCCGATCCTGCTCTGCGTCCTGCCACCGACGCAGTCATGCACTGTAGAGACTGCCCAAAAGCACAGAATGCTCCAGTTCCTATGTTATTCTATTGGAGATCTTTAGTTATAGACTACAGGGGAGATGTACTAAGGTGTGATAAAGAGGAGATAACTTCTCCAGTGAGAGAAACTCTCCAGTTCCTATGTTACTCTATGGGAGATATTTAGTTACAGACTACAGGGGAGATGTACTAAGGTATGATAAAGAGGAGATAACTTCTACAGTGAGATAAACTCTCCAGTTCCTATGTTATTCTATGGGAGAGATTTAGTTATAGACTACAGGGGAGATGTACTAAGGTGTGATAAAGAGGAGATAACTTCTACAGTGAGATAAACTCTCCAGTTCCTATGTTATTCTATGGGAGAGATTTAGTTATAGACTACAGGGGAGATGTACTAAGGTGTGATAAAGAGGAGATAACTTCTCCAGTGAGATAAACTCTCCAGTTCCTATGTTATTATATGGGAGAGATTTAGTTATAGACTACAGGGGAGATGCACTAAGGTGTGATAAATAGGAGATAACTTCTACAGTGAGATAAACTCTCCAGTTCCTATGTTACTCTATGGGAGATATTTAGTTACAGACTACAGGGGAGATGTACTAAGGTGTGATAAAGAGGAGATAACTTATCCAGTGAGATAAACTCTCCAGTTCCTATGTTACTCTATGGGAGATATTTAGTTACAGACTACAGGGGAGATGTACTAAGGTGTGATAAAGAGGAGATAACTTCTCCAGTGAGATAAACTCTCCAGTTCCTATGTTACTCTATGGGAGATATTTAGTTACAGACTACAGGGGAGATGTACTAAGGTGTGATAAAGAGGAGATAACTTCTCCAGTTAGATAAACTATCCAGTTCCTATGTTATTCTATGGGAGAGATTTAGTTATAGACTACAGGGGAGATGTACTAAGGTGTGATAAAGAGGAGATAACTTCTACAGTGAGATAAACTCTCCAGTTCCTATGTTATTATATGGGAGAGATTTAGTTATAGACTACAGGGGAGATGTACTAAGGTGTGATAAAGAGGAGATAACTTCTCCAGTTAGATAAACTATCCAGTTCCTATGTTATTCTATGGGAGAGATTTAGTTATAGACTACAGGGGAGATGTACTAAGGTGTGATAAAGAGGAGATAACTTCTCCAGTGTGATAAACTCTCCAGTTCCTATGTTATTCTATGGGAGATCTTTATTTATAGACTACAGGGAGATGTACTAAGGTGTGATAAAGAGGCGATAACTTCTCCAGTGAGATAAACTCTCCAGTTCCTATGTTACTCTATGGGAGATATTTAGTTATAGACTACAGGAGAGATGCACTAAGGTGTGATAAAGAGGAGATAACTTCTACAGTGAGATAAACTCTCCAGTTCCTATGTTACTCTATGGGAGATATTTAGTTACAGACTACAGGGGAGATGTACTAAGGTGTGATAAAGAGGAGATAACTTCTCCAGTTAGATAAACTATCCAGTTCCTATGTTATTCTATGGGAGAGATTTAGTTATAGACTACAGGGGAGATGTACTAAGGTGTGATAAAGAGGAGATAACTTCTACAGTGAGATAAACTCTCCAGTTCCTATGTTATTATATGGGAGAGATTTAGTTATAGACTACAGGGGAGATGTACTAAGGTGTGATAAAGAGGAGATAACTTCTCCAGTGAGATAAACTCTCCAGTTCCTATGTTATTCTATGGGAGATCTTTAGTTATAGACTACAGGGAGATGTACTAAGGTGTGATAAAGAGGCGATAACTTCTCCAGTGAGATAAACTCTCCAGTTCCTGTGTTATTCTATAGGAGGTCTTTAGTTATAGACTACAGGTGAGATGTACTAAGGTGGGATAAAGAGGAGATAACTTCTCCAGTGAGATAAACTCTCCAGTTCCTATGTTATTATATGGGAGAGATTTAGTTATAGACTACAGGGAGATGTACTAAGGTGTGATAAAGAGGAGATAACTTCTCCAGTGAGATAAACTCTCCAGTTCCTGTGTTATTCTATAGGAGGTCTTTAGTTATAGACTACTGGGGAGATGTACTAAGGTGGGATAAAGAGGAGATAACTTCTCCAGTGTGATAAACTCTCCAGTTCCTATGTTATTCTATGGGAGAGATTTAGTTATAGACTACAGGGGAGATGTACTAAGGTGTGATAAAGAGGAGATAACTTCTCCAGTGAGATGAACTCTCCAGTTCCTATGTTATTCTATGGGAGAGATTTAGTTATAGACTACAGGGGAGATGTACTAAGGTGTGATATAGAGGAGATAACTTCTCCAGTGAGATAAACTCTCCAGTTCCTATGTTATTATATGGGAGATATTTAGTTATAGACTACAGGGGAGATGTACTAAGGTGTGATAAAGAGGAGATAACTTCTCCAGTGAGATAAACTCTCCAGTTCCTATGTTATTCTATAGGAGAGATTTAGTTATAGACTACAGGGGGAGATGTACTAAGGTGTGATAAAGAGGAGATAACTTCTCCAGTGTGATAAACTCTCCAGTTCCTATGTTATTCTATGGGAGATATTTAGTTATAGACTACAGGGGAGATGTACTAAGGTGTGATAAAGAGGAGATAACTTCTCCAGTGAGATAAACTCTCCAGTTCCTATGTTATTCTATGGGAGATCTTTAGTTATAGACTACAGGGAGAGATGTACTAAGGTGTGATAAAGAGGAGATGACTTCTCCAGTGAGATAAACTCTCCAGTTCCTATGTTACTCTATGGGAGATATTTAGTTACAGACTACAGGGGAGATGTACTAAGGTGTGATAAAGAGGAGATAACTTCTCCAGTTAGATAAACTATCCAGTTCCTATGTTATTCTATGGGAGAGATTTAGTTATAGACTACAGGGGAGATGTACTAAGGTGGGATAAAGAGGAGATAACTTCTACAGTGAGATAAACTATCCAGTTCCTATGTTATTATATGGGAGATATTTAGTTACAGACTACAGGGGAGATGTACTAAGGTGTGATAAAGAGGAGATAACTTCTACAGTGAGATAAACTCTCCAGTTCCTATGTTATTATATGGGAGAGATTTAGTTATAGACTACAGGGAGATGTACTAAGGTGTGATAAAGAGGAGATAACTTCTCCAGTGAGATAAACTCTCCAGTTCCTGTGTTATTCTATAGGAGGTCTTTAGTTATAGACTACAGGGGAGATGTACTAAGGTGTGATAAAGAGGAGATAACTTCTCCAGTGAGATAAACTCTCCAGTTCCTATGTTATTATATGGGAGAGATTTAGTTATAGACTACAGGGAGATGTACTAAGGTGTGATAAAGAGGAGATAACTTCTCCAGTGAGATAAACTCTCCAGTTCCTGTGTTATTCTATAGGAGGTCTTTAGTTATAGACTACAGGGGAGATGTACTAAGGTGGGATAAAGAGGAGATAACTTCTCCAGTGTGATAAACTCTCCAGTTCCTATGTTATTCTATGGGAGAGATTTAGTTATAGACTACAGGGGAGATGTACTAAGGTGTGATAAAGAGGAGATAACTTCTACAGTGAGATAAACTCTCCAGTTCCTATGTTATTCTATGGGAGAGATTTAGTTATAGACTACAGGGGAGATGTACTAAGGTGTGATAAAGAGGAGATAACTTCTCCAGTATGATAAACTCTCCAGTTCCTATGTTATTCTATGGGAGAGATTTAGTTATAGACTACAGGAGAGATGTACTAAGGTGTGATAAAGAGGAGATAACTTCTCCAGTGAGATAAACTCTCCAGTTCCTATGTTATTCTATGGGAGAGGTTTAGTTATAGACTACAGGAGAGATGTACTAAGGTGTGATAAAGAGGAGATAACTTCTCCAGTGAGATAAACTCTCCAGTTCCTGTGTTATTCTATAGGAGGTCTTTAGTTATAGACTACAGGTGAGATGTACTAAGGTGGGATAAAGAGGAGATAACTTCTCCAGTGAGATAAACTCTCCAGTTCCTATGTTATTATATGGGAGAGATTTAGTTATAGACTACAGGGAGATGTACTAAGGTGTGATAAAGAGGAGATAACTTCTCCAGTGAGATAAACTCTCCAGTTCCTGTGTTATTCTATAGGAGGTCTTTAGTTATAGACTACTGGGGAGATGTACTAAGGTGGGATAAAGAGGAGATAACTTCTCCAGTGTGATAAACTCTCCAGTTCCTATGTTATTCTATGGGAGAGATTTAGTTATAGACTACAGGGGAGATGTACTAAGGTGTGATAAAGAGGAGATAACTTCTCCAGTGAGATGAACTCTCCAGTTCCTATGTTATTCTATGGGAGAGATTTAGTTATAGACTACAGGGGAGATGTACTAAGGTGTGATATAGAGGAGATAACTTCTCCAGTGAGATAAACTCTCCAGTTCCTATGTTATTATATGGGAGATATTTAGTTATAGACTACAGGGGAGATGTACTAAGGTGTGATAAAGAGGAGATAACTTCTCCAGTGAGATAAACTCTCCAGTTCCTATGTTATTCTATAGGAGAGATTTAGTTATAGACTACAGGGGGAGATGTACTAAGGTGTGATAAAGAGGAGATAACTTCTCCAGTGTGATAAACTCTCCAGTTCCTATGTTATTCTATGGGAGATATTTAGTTATAGACTACAGGGGAGATGTACTAAGGTGTGATAAAGAGGAGATAACTTCTCCAGTGAGATAAACTCTCCAGTTCCTATGTTATTCTATGGGAGATCTTTAGTTATAGACTACAGGGAGAGATGTACTAAGGTGTGATAAAGAGGAGATGACTTCTCCAGTGAGATAAACTCTCCAGTTCCTATGTTACTCTATGGGAGATATTTAGTTACAGACTACAGGGGAGATGTACTAAGGTGTGATAAAGAGGAGATAACTTCTCCAGTTAGATAAACTATCCAGTTCCTATGTTATTCTATGGGAGAGATTTAGTTATAGACTACAGGGGAGATGTACTAAGGTGGGATAAAGAGGAGATAACTTCTACAGTGAGATAAACTATCCAGTTCCTATGTTATTATATGGGAGATATTTAGTTACAGACTACAGGGGAGATGTACTAAGGTGTGATAAAGAGGAGATAACTTCTACAGTGAGATAAACTCTCCAGTTCCTATGTTATTATATGGGAGAGATTTAGTTATAGACTACAGGGAGATGTACTAAGGTGTGATAAAGAGGAGATAACTTCTCCAGTGAGATAAACTCTCCAGTTCCTGTGTTATTCTATAGGAGGTCTTTAGTTATAGACTACAGGGGAGATGTACTAAGGTGGGATAAAGAGGAGATAACTTCTCCAGTGAGATAAACTCTCCAGTTCCTATGTTATTATATGGGAGAGATTTAGTTATAGACTACAGGGAGATGTACTAAGGTGTGATAAAGAGGAGATAACTTCTCCAGTGAGATAAACTCTCCAGTTCCTGTGTTATTCTATAGGAGGTCTTTAGTTATAGACTACAGGGGAGATGTACTAAGGTGGGATAAAGAGGAGATAACTTCTCCAGTGTGATAAACTCTCCAGTTCCTATGTTATTCTATGGGAGAGATTTAGTTATAGACTACAGGGGAGATGTACTAAGGTGTGATAAAGAGGAGATAACTTCTACAGTGAGATAAACTCTCCAGTTCCTATGTTATTATATGGGAGAGATTTAGTTATAGACTACAGGGGAGATGTACTAAGGTGTGATAAAGAGGAGATAACTTCTCCAGTTAGATAAACTATCCAGTTCCTATGTTATTCTATGGGAGAGATTTAGTTATAGACTACAGGGGAGATGTACTAAGGTGTGATAAAGAGGAGATAACTTCTCCAGTGTGATAAACTCTCCAGTTCCTATGTTATTCTATGGGAGATCTTTATTTATAGACTACAGGGAGATGTACTAAGGTGTGATAAAGAGGCGATAACTTCTCCAGTGAGATAAACTCTCCAGTTCCTATGTTACTCTATGGGAGATATTTAGTTATAGACTACAGGAGAGATGCACTAAGGTGTGATAAAGAGGAGATAACTTCTACAGTGAGATAAACTCTCCAGTTCCTATGTTACTCTATGGGAGATATTTAGTTACAGACTACAGGGGAGATGTACTAAGGTGTGATAAAGAGGAGATAACTTCTCCAGTTAGATAAACTATCCAGTTCCTATGTTATTCTATGGGAGAGATTTAGTTATAGACTACAGGGGAGATGTACTAAGGTGTGATAAAGAGGAGATAACTTCTACAGTGAGATAAACTCTCCAGTTCCTATGTTATTATATGGGAGAGATTTAGTTATAGACTACAGGGGAGATGTACTAAGGTGTGATAAAGAGGAGATAACTTCTCCAGTGAGATAAACTCTCCAGTTCCTATGTTATTCTATGGGAGATCTTTAGTTATAGACTACAGGGAGATGTACTAAGGTGTGATAAAGAGGCGATAACTTCTCCAGTGAGATAAACTCTCCAGTTCCTGTGTTATTCTATAGGAGGTCTTTAGTTATAGACTACAGGTGAGATGTACTAAGGTGGGATAAAGAGGAGATAACTTCTCCAGTGAGATAAACTCTCCAGTTCCTATGTTATTATATGGGAGAGATTTAGTTATAGACTACAGGGAGATGTACTAAGGTGTGATAAAGAGGAGATAACTTCTCCAGTGAGATAAACTCTCCAGTTCCTGTGTTATTCTATAGGAGGTCTTTAGTTATAGACTACTGGGGAGATGTACTAAGGTGGGATAAAGAGGAGATAACTTCTCCAGTGTGATAAACTCTCCAGTTCCTATGTTATTCTATGGGAGAGATTTAGTTATAGACTACAGGGGAGATGTACTAAGGTGTGATAAAGAGGAGATAACTTCTCCAGTGAGATGAACTCTCCAGTTCCTATGTTATTCTATGGGAGAGATTTAGTTATAGACTACAGGGGAGATGTACTAAGGTGTGATATAGAGGAGATAACTTCTCCAGTGAGATAAACTCTCCAGTTCCTATGTTATTATATGGGAGATATTTAGTTATAGACTACAGGGGAGATGTACTAAGGTGTGATAAAGAGGAGATAACTTCTCCAGTGAGATAAACTCTCCAGTTCCTATGTTATTCTATAGGAGAGATTTAGTTATAGACTACAGGGGGAGATGTACTAAGGTGTGATAAAGAGGAGATAACTTCTCCAGTGTGATAAACTCTCCAGTTCCTATGTTATTCTATGGGAGATATTTAGTTATAGACTACAGGGGAGATGTACTAAGGTGTGATAAAGAGGAGATAACTTCTCCAGTGAGATAAACTCTCCAGTTCCTATGTTATTCTATGGGAGATCTTTAGTTATAGACTACAGGGAGAGATGTACTAAGGTGTGATAAAGAGGAGATGACTTCTCCAGTGAGATAAACTCTCCAGTTCCTATGTTACTCTGTGGGAGATATTTAGTTACAGACTACAGGGGAGATGTACTAAGGTGTGATAAAGAGGAGATAACTTCTCCAGTTAGATAAACTATCCAGTTCCTATGTTATTCTATGGGAGAGATTTAGTTATAGACTACAGGGGAGATGTACTAAGGTGGGATAAAGAGGAGATAACTTCTACAGTGAGATAAACTATCCAGTTCCTATGTTATTATATGGGAGATATTTAGTTACAGACTACAGGGGAGATGTACTAAGGTGTGATAAAGAGGAGATAACTTCTACAGTGAGATAAACTCTCCAGTTCCTATGTTATTATATGGGAGAGATTTAGTTATAGACTACAGGGAGATGTACTAAGGTGTGATAAAGAGGAGATAACTTCTCCAGTGAGATAAACTCTCCAGTTCCTGTGTTATTCTATAGGAGGTCTTTAGTTATAGACTACAGGGGAGATGTACTAAGGTGGGATAAAGAGGAGATAACTTCTCCAGTGAGATAAACTCTCCAGTTCCTATGTTATTATATGGGAGAGATTTAGTTATAGACTACAGGGAGATGTACTAAGGTGTGATAAAGAGGAGATAACTTCTCCAGTGAGATAAACTCTCCAGTTCCTGTGTTATTCTATAGGAGGTCTTTAGTTATAGACTACAGGGGAGATGTACTAAGGTGGGATAAAGAGGAGATAACTTCTCCAGTGTGATAAACTCTCCAGTTCCTATGTTATTCTATGGGAGAGATTTAGTTATAGACTACAGGGGAGATGTACTAAGGTGTGATAAAGAGGAGATAACTTCTACAGTGAGATAAACTCTCCAGTTCCTATGTTATTCTATGGGAGAGATTTAGTTATAGACTACAGGGGAGATGTACTAAGGTGTGATAAAGAGGAGATAACTTCTCCAGTATGATAAACTCTCCAGTTCCTATGTTATTCTATGGGAGAGATTTAGTTATAGACTACAGGAGAGATGTACTAAGGTGTGATAAAGAGGAGATAACTTCTCCAGTGAGATAAACTCTCCAGTTCCTATGTTATTCTATGGGAGAGGTTTAGTTATAGACTACAGGAGAGATGTACTAAGGTGTGATAAAGAGGAGATAACTTCTCCAGTGTGATAAACTCTCCAGTTCCTATGTTATTCTATGGGAGATATTTAGTAATAGACTACAGGGGGAGATGTACTAAGGTGTGATAAAGAGGAGATAACTTCTCCAGTGAGATAAACTCTCCAGTTCCTATGTTATTATATGGGAGATATTTAGTTATAGACTACAGGGGGATGTACTAAGGTGTGATAAAGAGGAGATAACTTCTCCAGTGAGATAAACTCTCCAGTTCCTATGTTATTCTATAGGAGATATTTAGTTATAGACTACAGGGAGAGATGTACTAAGGTGTGATATAGAGGAGATAACTTCTCCAGTGAGATAAACTCTCCAGTTCCTATGTTATTGTATGGGAGATCTTTAGTTATAGACTACAGGGGAGATGTACTAAGGTGTGATAAAGAGGAGATAACTTCTCCAGTGAGATAAACTCTCCAGTTCCTATGTTATTCTATGGGAGATATTTAGTTATAGACTACAGGGGAGATGTACTAAGGTGTGATAAAGAGGAGATAACTTCTCCAGTGAGATAAACTCTCCAGTTCCTATGTTATTATATGGGAGAGATTTAGTTATAGACTACAGGGGAGATGTACTAAGATGTGATAAAGAGGAGATAACTTCTCCAGTGTGATAAACTCTCCAGTTCCTATGTTATTCTATGGGAGAGATTTAGTTATAGACTACAGGAGAGATGTACTAAGGTGTGATAAAGAGGAGATAACTTCTCCAGTGAGATAAACTCTCCAGTTCCTATGTTATTATATGGGAGAGCTTTAGTTATAGACTACAGGGGAGATGTACTAAGGTGTGATAAAGAGGAGATAACTTCTCCAGTGACATAAACTCTCCAGTTCCTATATTATTCTATGGGAGAGATTTAGTTATAGACTACAGGGGAGATGTACTAAGGTGTGATAGAGAGGAGATAACTTCTCCAGTGAGATAAACTCTCCAGTTCCTATGTTATTCTATGTGAGAGATTTAGTTATAGACTACAGGATGAGATGTACTAAGGTGTGATAAAGAGGACATAACTTCTCCAGTGAGATAAACTCTCCAGTCCCTATGTTATTCTATGGGAGAGATTTAGTTATAGACTACAGGATGAGATGTACTAAGGTGTGATAAAGAGGAGATAACTTCTCCAGTGTGATAAACTCTCCAGTTCCTATGCTATTCTATGTGAGAGATTTAGTTATAGACTACAGGATGAGATGTACTAAGGTGTGATAAAGAGGAGATAACTTCTCCAGTGAGATAAACTCTCCAGTCCCTATGTTATTCTATGGGAGAGATTTAGTTATAGACTACAGGGGGAGATGTACTAAGGTGTGATAAAGAAGAGATAACTTCTCCAGTGTGATAAACTCTCCAGTTCCTATGTTATTATATGGGAGAGATTTAGTTATAGACTACAGGGAGATGTACTAAGGTGTGATAAAGAGGAGATAACTTCTCCAGTGATATAAACTCTCCAGTTCCTATGTTATTCTATGGGAGAGATTTAGTTATAGACTACAGGGGAGATGTACTAAGGTGTGATAAAGAGGAGATAACTTCTCCAGTGAGATAAACTCTCCAGTTCCTATGTTATTCTATGGGAGATATTTAGTTATAGACTACAGGGGAGATGTACTAAGGTGTGATAAAGAGGAGATAACTTCTCCAGTGAGATAAACTCTCCAGTCCCTATGTTATTCTATGGGAGAGATTTAGTTATAGACTACAGGGGAGATGTACTAAGGTGTGATAAAGAGGAGATAACTTCTCCAGTGAGATAAACTCTCCAGTTCCTATGTTATTCTATGGGAGAGATTTAGTTATATACTACAGGGGGAGATGTACTAAGGTGTGATACAGAGGAGATAACTTCTCCAGTGAGATAAACTCTCCCGTCCCTATGATATTTATGTTATTGTATGGTGACTGTCTTTTTAATATAGAAATAGGATAGTTTCTCAGTGGGACAAGACTCCATTGTATAAGAAAATAAATTAAGCCAGCAAAAGAGTAATAAAAGGCCATTTTTTAGCGTTTGTCCTGCTCATGCTGTTTGAATCCGGCTGGTATTTCTGCTGAATTAAAAAACAGTCCAAAATATCATTCAGTGGTAATTCTGCTAATTCGTTGTCTCAGGGTGTCCTTTACAAGGCTCGCTTGTCTGGACAAATGGGTTGTACCGGCTTCGGCAGCAGGAAAACTGCCTATTTGGCCACCAAATTCTGCAACCACCATAATCACCCCAATGTTCCCATCTACACCAGACACTCTCTCCACTCTCCTACAAGTCCCATTTAACCCCTCTGATGTCCAGAAGCTTGCAATATGTTGCGGTGCAATGCTTTGTAAGTGTCTGACATCAGAGCGCGTAACAGGCAAAACAAGACGTGCACTACTTGAACCCCCCCACTACCCTAACCCTCCATTAGCATAAACCCCCTAACACTACCCTAACCCAGCCCCCCAGCACCTTAATGGCTCCTCCCCTCCCGATTAACATAAGCAGGCCCAGCCTTAACCTTTTTATTTTTGGACTAGCTGGGAAAGTAGTGCAATAAATATGTTCCAGCTGGTCTGGCAGTGGAGGGGTTAAACTTGTCAAGTTATAAATATTTATTAAATGACCTTAAATAGATATATATATATTTTTTTTTTTTGGGGGGGGGGTAATGTTATTGTTCCATTCTGAGCAGATCAGGATGGAGAGTGTCCAAAAAATAAAGGGGGAACCCCGGAACCCCCAATGACCTTTTTATCATTAAAGGGACAGTAATTCTTAAATTTTACTATCCCCCATCTTGTAGTCCTTAAAAGCTGAATTAAATGAGCCCAGCGGCATCTTTCAAACCTTTATGGTGTGAGAGGTATCCGCTTTCAATGTTCTCTCTCCCCTGACGTCAGCGTTCTAACTGAGCGCAGGGGAATCCGGTCCCGGGACCGGCGGAGGCTCTTCAGCAGAGCCGTGATCACGTTATGGAAGAAGAAATCCTTCCCTAAAATAGTCTTCTACATATCCTTGATTTGCAAGCACACGTAGAAGACCATTCCAGTAAAGGATTTCTTCTTCCATAACGCGATCACGGCTCTGCTGAAGAGCCTCCGCCGGTCCCGGGACTGGATTCCCCTGCGCTCAGCTAGAACGCTGACGTCATGGGAGAGAGAACTTTGAAAGCGGATATCTCTCACACCATAAAGGTTTGAGAGATGCCGCTGGGCTCATTTAATTCAGTTTTTAAGGGCTACAAGATGGGGGATAGTAAAATTTAAGTATTACTGTCCCTTTAAAAAGGGGTAATTTTGATTCATTTCTTTAACCAATTAAGAGGAAAGAAGTGTGGTACATTAACCCCACTTTTTTGTGTTAATCCCTTAGTGACAGCCGTGTGCGTACGCGGCTGTCACCTTAACGCCCGTGGTACTTTTTTTTTTTTAATGATTCCGGAGTCTCCGAACGGCGTGCAGTCGCACGGAGACCTGGACTCCCGGGACTTACCAGGTACGTCCTCTGTCACTAAGTGACAGTTTTTGCGGGACGTACCTGGTAAGTCAATTGTCGCTATGGGGTTAAAATAAACAAAAATGCATTAAAGTGGAGCCATCACCCAAATTAAAGTTACCCCCAAGTAATTATGCACATAACGATAAGCACATCCACACCGAGTCTTGTTCTAGCGCTTCTGTCTCTGTTATATGATTTAGTCCTTTAACACAATTCACACTGCGGCTCTGGAGCGGACAAGGTGACGGCACTAATCCCTGTGTCCTGTCTCATGAGTTTTATGTCTAATCATCTTGGGGGAATTAGCTGGATTCTCTGTGACAGCTGCATCTGTTCATGGCAAATCCGCAAGGCCAGTGACAACCTGCTAATGATGGGCGGTCACAATATTACAGGACCAGCAGGTCAGGAGTTCAGGGCTGAGACGGCCAATATCTGACCAGTGGGGTCATTTTTCACGATTGGATCAAGAAGCTGACTCCTGGCCCCACAACGTCCATCAAGGACTTAACCCTTTGAGTGCCAGAGGGGTACGCAACGCATTGCAAAGCAATGCGTTGCTTACCCCTCTGGCACTCAAAGGGTTAATGCAAACAAATGCCAAAGCACAAGTTGCTGTTACATGAAAGAGCAAGTTGTAACATTCACAGATAGATGTGGAATTAAGTTACCACTATCCCTGCTTTTAAAGTACCTGTCAAAAAGCTCTCTGGAAACAAATATCTAGGTAGCTCACTGTCAGGAACATAGCATTGTAAAACGAAACAGGTGAAGATGAAAACACAAATCGTAAGCTCTTGTAGAGTATTTAATGTCAGAAAGGAAGCTGACTGTCTCTTGATTGTTGACTGTCTGTTTCTCAGTGGATTGGATTAATACAAATCACTTTAAATCCATGAAAAACCTTAACCCCTTTCCTACCAAATGGTCAAGTGACAATCTTGTACAGTACCATTCTTCTTGATCCTCTGGGAGTGAAGTAGTTAAGGGTCAGTAATCTGCAGTACTAAGTATCTTCATGTAACATTCATTTAGGCTCCACGCGTGTGTCAGGATTCCTGGTCCGTGATCCTTCTCTCCTGTCTGATACAATCAGTGGATCCATTTGTGGGGACGTGCCGGGAATAGACAAGTCATTCCGAGTGAATGTTACAGACTTCGAGGCTGATTTAATAAGCAGAACAGGGGGAAATCTGGGTCCAACCAATTTTACTCTATTAACCCTTCAATTCTGTACAGGTTGCAGATCTCTGTAGCATTGAAGGGGTGAAAATTCCATAAGAATCAGCTGAAGTGTTGTTTTTTGTTCCCTTACCTTTACCCCAGAATTTCCTCTTATTAAATCAGTATGTTAACGTTGTGGCCCAGGTCAGCAGCGCACAGTGAGATGCCACAAGCTGCCGTTAGAGCAAAACATCGCTTGTCTTCCTCATTTTAGGTAATAATGGGAATTTTTTATAGGATTTTTTTCCCTAACATATCATCCCTTCCTCCCAGATATTGTGAGGAAAAAATAAAACCCAAGCACACACCTCCATCGCTATCTAAACCCAAGCATACACCTCCATCACAATCTAAACCCAAGCACACACCTCCATCACAATCTAAACCCAAGCACACACCTCCATTACAATCTAAACCCAAGCACACACCTCCAGCGCTATCTAAACCCAAGAATACACCTCCAGCGCTATCTAAACCCAAGCACACACTTCCAGCGATATCTAAACCCAAGTACACACCTCTAGCGATATCTAAACTTAAGCACACACCTCCAGCGATATCTAAATCCAAGCACACCTCCAGCGATATCTAAACCTAAGCACACACCTCCAGCACTATCTAAACCCAAGGACACACCTCCAGCGATATCTAAAGCCAAGCACACACCTCCAGCGATATCTAAACCCAAGCACACACCTCCAGTGCTATCTAAACCCAAGCACACACCTCCAGCGCTATCTAAACCCAAGCACACTCCTCCAGTGATATCTATACCCAAGCACACACCTCCAGCGCTATCTAAACCTAAGCATACACCTCCAACGCTATCTATACCCAAGCACACACTTCCATCACAATCTAAACCCAAGCACACACCTCCATCACAATCTAAACTCAAGCACACATCTCCAGCATAATCTAAACCCAAGCACACACCTCCATCACAATCTATACCCAAGCACACACCTCTATCACAATCTAAACCCAAGCACACACCTCCATCACAATCTAAACTCAAGCACACATCTCCAGCATAATCTAAACCCAAGCACACACCTCCATCACAATCTAAACTCAAGCACACACCTCTATCACAATCTAAACCCAAGCACACACCTCTATCACAATCTAAACCCAAGCACACACCTCCATCACAATCTAAACTCAAGCACGCACCTCCATCACAACCTAAACCCAAGTACACACCTCTATCACAATCTAAACCCAAGCACACACCTCTATCACAATCTAAACCAAAGCACACACCTCTATCACAATCTAAACCTAAGCACACACCTCCATCACAATCTAAACCTAAGCACACACCTCTATCACAATCTAAACCCAAGCACACACCTCTATCACAATCTAAACCCAAGCACGCACCTCCATCACAATCTAAACTCAAGCACGCACCTCCATCACAACCTAAACCCAAGTACACACCTCTATCACAATCTAAACCCAAGAACACACCTCTATCACAATCTAAACCCAAGCACACACCTCCATCACAATCTAAACCTAAGCACACACCTCCATCACAATCTAAACCTAAGCACACACCTCTATCACAATCTAAACCTAAGCACACACCTCTATCACAATCTAAACCCAAGCACACATCTCCATCACAATCTAAACCTAAGCACACACCTCCATCACAATCTAAACCTAAGCACACACCTCTATCACAATCTAAACCCAAGCACACATCTCCATCACAATCTAAACCTAAGCACACACCTCTATCACAATCTAAACCCAAGTACACACCTCAGTCACAATCTAAACCCAAGCACACACCTCCATCACAATCTAAACCTAAGCATACACCTCCATCACAATCTAAACCTAAGCACACACCTCTATCACAATCTAAACCCAAGCACACACCTCTATCACAATCTAAACCCAAGCACACACCTCCATCACAATCTAAACTCAAGCACGCACCTCCGTCACAATCTAAACCCAAGAACACACCTGCAGTGCTATCTAATCCCAATGCCTGTATCTCCCAGGTGTCCCTCTTTAGGATATATTGTTGCTCCATACCTCCCAATTGTCCCTCTTTTGCAGATATTAGGGGTCCATGCCTCCCAAGTGTCCCTCATTAGGCAATAATAGGGGTTTTTTATATGGTGATATACTTCGAAACAGGGCATAATTACCGCATTATTAAGAAATTCTTCTTCTGAGACTGACGGTCTTGCTTTAGAAGCCTCTGCGCCGTCAGTCTCTTCCTGCTACCTTAAGGTACAATGCAGCGCCTCCTAGAGGAGGCCGGGACACACAGCGCAGAAGCCAGATGTGTCTAAGCCAAGATGTCTGCTCACAAGCCTGGTCGTCAGTCTCAGACGAAGGATTTGTTCATAACGCGGTACTTATGAGCGATAATAGCGCTGTTTCTAAGCTTATTACCATATGCTTAATTATTGGGGGGGACTATATTTAGGGTGATAGTTCTGCTTTAAAATTTGTGTACATGTCTGTATATATGTACATAAATTAGTCTTTGTAAATAAAATACTTTGATTTTCCTCTAATCCATTCAGTTACACAAAGTGGTGTCAATAGGTCATGAAATAATCTAAAAATTCTCGGTAATGCCCCGCCCACCAGCCAGATCACCTAAAAAAGTGCCCCTCATTGGCAATTTGAAATCGCGGATCTGACTCAAAGACTCCAGGTTTCACTGTTCGTTACTCGGCCCCCAGAGTCAGAAGAGATTTCTCCGGCTCGTCGAGGTTATGGGTAGCCCCTCCCAATTTCTTCCTTCTTTCCACCCTGTTCAGCCCACTCCTCCGCTCATTTAAGGAAAAGCCACACCTTCTTATAGCCCCACCCACTAGGGTGACCACATTTCCATTCTGCCATTCCGGGACATGTGGTCACCCTAGTGAGTCCCGCGGCTGAGGCTCCATCCAGCGATGACCATCTTTCTGAGTCTTCCCAGTGGGAACTCTCACTCTGTGTCAGCCTCAGATAGATGGTCAGCGCCGGCGGGAACCTCAGCCACGGATCTCAATTGCAGCGCCAGCATACCTGCACCATCCCAGCTGTCTCACACACACCAGTCCAGCCAATGAGGACCATATAGCAAATACGTTTCATTGGCTGTCTGGACCGGCGCGTGTTGCTCAATTCCGGGACTCTTTGTTGTCCCGGTGGGGGGTGACTCGGGACGCGGGACACAGACCCCCAATAAGGGACAGTCCTGGGCATTCCAGGACGTGTGGTCACCCTACCACCCACCGAGTTAAACACCCCCCTTTCTGATGAGGATTGCATAATTTTGGGCACTAAATGGCAAGAGAGCTCTCCAGCTGACATGGAGAAATCCTCTGTCATCGGAGGCGGTGGGAACAAGGTGCAACATGGGGAGGGAATCAGAAGAAGATTGACCGGCTGCGGACAGAGTTGTGCCACAACCTAACCCGAAGTTACGTCACTGGCTCATTTTTAAAACAGTACATTTCGCTATAGTCTTCATTAAATTAAACAAAACCCACACAGATTACATGTTAACATTATTAGGAGACTACATAGAAGCAAACTTTTATACATTTGAGAGACCCCTTTAAATATAATCCCAAACTTGAATTTTTAACTGGAATGTAGACTTAGAGACACAGTTTGGTTAATTGTGCAGACCTAATGCTGTGACTGTAATAGGTTAATTCCCACTGCTCTTCTGTTATCAAAGGTTGATATCTTATCTCAGGCCCATTAACAGACAATACGACACTATCATTTCTGAGACACCTATCACAACTGATGTTCTAATGGAAGCCCCTGAAAGGCAGAAATAGGAGCCCCCCCCCCCCAGAGCATATAGAAGAGTAGATTTTAGACCTCAGAAAACAAATAGATACAAGGAGAATTCATGTGGGTAAAACCCCACATCACTTTTATGTGTCAGCTTCATTAAAGGGTTAATAGAGGGACTGACGTCTTTATTGCCACCCAGAGACATCTCTGATCTCAGTAAAGATCACGCACAGGCAGCGGATTCATGTTTCCAGCTGAGATGCAGATCATTTTATTAACAAAATTTGACATTCAGTTCTCAAGGAAGCAGGAAAAAACTATCCTCCCACTGATTCACTGTGGTAGCGGGGGGTGCTGTTCTGACCTCATACTAGTCTGGGCGGAAGTAAGGACAAGGCCCTTGTCTACTAATGGCAGAGATATATTTATGGATCAGTCCCCCCTAGCACCACAGTATACCAATAACAGTGACCTGTTTATGTGTCAGTCCTTCCTAGGACCAAAGTGTACTAATGACAGTGACATGTTTATGTGTCAGTCCTTCCTAGGACCAAAGTGTACTAATGACAGTGACATGTTTATGTGTCTGTCCTTCCTAGGACCAAAGTGTACTAATGACAGTGACATGTTTATGTGTCAGTCCTTCCTAGGACCACAGTGTACTAATGACAGTGACCTGTTTATGTGTCAGTCCTTCCTAGGACCATAGTGTACTAATGACAGTGACATGTTTATGGGTCAGACCTTCCTAGGACCAACGTGTACTAATGTCAGTGACATGTTTATGGGTCAGTCCTTCCTAGGACCAAAGTGTACTAATGACAGTGACATGTTTATGGGTCAGTGATTCCTAGGACCACAGTGTACTAATGACAGTAACATGTTTATGGGTCAGTCCTTCCTAGGACCATAATGTACTAATGACAGTGACGTGTTTATGGGTCAGTCCTTCCTAGGACCAAAGTGTACTAATGACAGTGACATGGTCATGGGTCAGTCCTTCCTAGGACCAAACTGTACTAATGACAGTGACATGTTTATGGGTCAGTCCTTCCTAGGACCAAACTGTACTAATGACAGTGACATGTTTATAGGTCAGTCCTTCCTAGGACCACAGTGTACTAATGACAGTGACATGTTTATGGGTCAGTCCTTCCTAGGACCACAGTGTACTAATGACAGTGACATGTTTATGGGTCAGTCCTTCCTAGGACCAAAGTGTACTAATGACAGTGACATGTTTATGGGTCAGTCCTTCCTAGGACCAAAGTGTACTAATGACAGTGACATGTTTATGGGTCAGTCCTTCCTATGACCACAGTGTACTAATGACAGTGACATGTTTATGGGTCAGTCCTTCCTAGGACCAAAGTGTACTAATGACGTGACATGTTTATGGGTCAGTCCTTCCTAGGACCAAAGTGTACTAATGACGTGACATGTTTATGGGTCAGTCCTTCCTAGGACCAAAGTGTACTAATGACAGTGACATGTTTATGGGTCAGTCCTTCCTAGGACCATAGTGTACTAATGACAGTGACATGTTTATGGGTCAGTCCTTCCTAGGACCATAGTGTACTAATGACAGTGAGATGTTTATGGGTCAGTCCTTCCTAGGACCAAAGTGTACTAATGACAGTGACATATTTATGGGTTGTCCTTCCTAGGACCATAGTGTACTAATGACAGTGACATGTTTATGGGTCAGTCCTTCCTAGGACCAAAGTGTACTGAAGACAGTGACATGTTTATGGGTCAGTGATTCCTAGGACCAAAGTGTACTAATGACAGTGAGATGTTTATGGGTCAGTCCTTCCTAGGACCACAGTGTACTAATGACAGTGACATATTTATGGGTTGTCCTTCCTAGGACCATAGTGTACTAATGACAGTGATATGTTTATGGGTCAGTCCTTCCTAGGACCAAAGTGTACTGAAGACAGTAACATGTTTATGGGTCAGTCCTTCCTTGGACCTCCTAATGACAGTGACATGTTTATGGGTCAGTCCCTCTTAAGACTAAAGTATATTAATGACAGTGACACATTTCTATGTCAGTCTTTACGAGGAGTGCAGTGCACTAATGATAGTGATGTGTTAATGTGGCACTCAGTTGTAGATAGGTGTTTGTATACCAGGACATTGTACAGACCCAGGTGCCCCTGCATTTTGCCCCTTATAAGGCAGTGTTGGTGACTGCGATAGAACTACAGTTACTTTTGTTTCTAAACAGTCTTGACTAATTACAATACCAGCCTGTTTTGTAGAGTTAAGTTTTTTCATTAACACTTTTAACACATTATTGAACCAAAACATGTCCTGTGCCTAAATGAGAACTAGCACCACCCTAATAAAAATTCACCATATAGACACATACACACACATATACACACATGCTCTTAACTTACTATTTCCAGAAAATTCTAATGGCCCCTATGAATTTTGTCCATGTGACATCATAAAAGAGATAATATCTTCGATCAGTTCAGAAACTCAGGTCCATGGAGGTGGACATGACAGTTATTGACAGGATGTCAGGTCCATGGAGGTGGACATGACAGTTACTGGCAGGATATCAGGTGCATGGAGACGGACATGACAGTTACTGGCAGGATGTCAGGTCCATGGAGGAGACATGACAGTTACTGGCAGGATGTCAGGTCCATAGAGGAGGGCATGACAGTTACTGGCAGGATGTCAGGTCCATGGAGGCGGACATGACAGTTACTGGCAGGATGTCAGGTCCATGGAGGCGGACATGACAGTTACTGGCAGGATGTCAGATTCATGCAGACGGACATGACAGTTACTGGTAGTTTTTTCGCACTGAAGCAGGTAGAGTTTATGAGCCTACTTAACTTTTTAAGGACCAGAAGGATGCCGAGCATGTTACGAAGCAATGCATTGCACAAATGCACACCTTATTTTGATCTTTAAAGGGTAGAATTTGAGGCTCTGAGGCTGTTCCAGCTACTGGGTGAGCCATCTGAGTGCTGGGTGTGGGTACAATACCTGTAAGGAAATGCATTGACACTTTTCTGGCACTTGGAGAGTTAAAGGAGCAGTAAACTTTTTTTATGAAAGAATATATATTGTAGGTAGGGTGACCACATTTCCGTTCTGCCATTCCGGGACATGTGGTCACCCTACCATAAAGCCTCTTCATCTCCACATTGCCCCTTAATGCCCTACCTTGAGTCCCTGGTAGTCTAGCGGTGTGGAAAGTGCTCTGTGTCTCCTCCGGCACAGAGCTGAAGCTCCCACGCGCTGTGCTCAGTAATGCAGAGCGCTGGGAGATGATGTCATCTCCCAGCGCTCTGTATTACTAGAGCGCTTGCCTCCAGGAGATCAGCTGGATTGCCGCCCTGGATGTCAGCCTGCAAACGGTGTGTCACATCATGGACGCCGCAAGGGAGCGTTGATTTATGCTACCGAGCGCTCCCTCGTGGCGTCCATGATGTGACACACCGCTTGCAGGCTGACATCCAGGGCGGCATATATAAAAAAAAAAAAACACAACAAACACTGGGAGGTGAAGAAAATTGGGGGGGCACTGGCCCCCCCTGGCGACGCCACTGAGAGAGTGACTGTGCTGCTGTGTGGGCGGCTTGGCTTCATTCCGGGACACTTCATTGTCCCGGTGGGAGATGACCTGGGACATAGGCTTCAAATAAGGGACAGTCCCGGACATTCCGGGACCCATGGTCACCCTAATTGTAGGGATTTTCCTGATGAGTAAAATAAGGGTACTCCCACTGCAGAGAGGTTTATATTTCCAGAGTTATTACAGTTTAAACCCATATTTTTTTAGCAGTTCCCTCTAGTGGTCAAATTCTAATTAGATTTCCTGTTAGAGTCTAATGGAGAGGAAAGTCAGAAAAGTCAGAGACATACAGTTCTCCATAGAATGTGATAGAAACTGCTGAGTCACTTCCTGTCAGTTAGAACTATCAGGAAGTAAACACAGTAAATTCACTTCCTGTCAGTTAGAACTATCAGGAAGTAAACACAGTAAATTCACTTCCTGTCAGTTAGAACTTCCAGGAAGTAAACACAGTAAATTCACTTCCTGTCAGAGCTATCAGGAAGTAAACTAGGGTGACCACATTTCCCTTCTGCCATTCTGGGACGTGGTTACCCTAGTTGCCCCTTCATGCCCTACCTTGAGTCCCTGGTGGTCTAGCGACGTGGAAAGTGCTCTGTGCCTCCTCCGGCACAGAGCTGAAGCTCCCGCGCGCTGTGCTCAGTAATGCAGAGCGCTGGGAGATGATGTCATCTCCCAGCGCTCTGTATTACTAGAGCGCTTGCCTCCAGGAGATCAGCTGGATTGCCGCCCTGGATGTCAGCCTGCAAACGGTGTGTCACATCATGGACACCACAAGGGAGCGCTGATTTATGCTACCAAGCGCTCCCTCGCGGCGTCCATGATGTGACACACCGCTTGCAGGCTGACATCCAGGGCGGCTTGGCTTCATTCCGGGACACTTCATTGTCCCGGTTGAAGATGACCCGGGACGCGGGACATAGCCCTGAAATAAGGGACAGTCCCGGACGTTCCGGGACCCGTGGTCACCCTAAAGTAAACACAATAAATTCAGTTCCTGTCAGTCAGAACTATCAGGAAGTAAACACACACTAAATTCACTTCCTGTCAGAACTATCAGGAAGTAAACACACAGTACATTCACTTCCTGTCAGTTAGAACTATCAGGAAGTAAACACAGTAAATTCACTTCCTGCCAGTTAGATCTATCAGGAAGTAAACACACAGTACATTCACTTCCTGTCAGTTAGAACTATCAGGAAGTAAACACAATAAAGTCACTTCATGATTATTTGAACTGCTATAATTTTTGAATAAAACATCTGGCAGCGATAGGAGTGACCTTGTTTTATTCGTCAGGAAATGTTCTGTAAAATATGTGTTTTCATAAAAAAAGTTTACTGCTCCTTTAAAGTCCTCATGACCCCACTGGAACAGGTCTTCACTGTGTATTTTCTAGCTTGCGCTGTCCTGGAGCCGAATCAGTAAATCAGTGATAATAGAGTCATTTGGCCTCATTCTGTGGGTCCAGGTGGAGCCGCGCTGTGTTACCGTGGGCTGTATGCACAAAGAAAACAGAGGAACAAATCTGGGGCAAACCAGCTGCATCACAGGGGACCAATAAAACTCCCGAAATTCCCTTTCATCTAAAATGCTGCTTCACAGATCAATAGGAATTTCATTTGTACCCCCCCTGTACTGTTGGTTTGCTCCAGATTTTTCCACTTTTTTATTGTGCATATGGCCCTGTGCCTGTGTGAGTATTATGTTTATCTGTGTTACATGTAGATACAGGACAGCACCGCGGCACTTAAAGGGTGTTCACTTTACCGACGTGCAGAAAGCCAAACAGGGACCGTTCTGGATCATACCAACCACACGACAGGGGAAAACACGTATCCTATATAATAATTCGCTAGAATGTTTGTCAGAAGCCGTCATGCGCAGTAGTGACTGCCTGAACGCACAGAATGCTGGGAGGACGGAATGCTGTGAGTTCTGTGCTAGCAGCATGGAATGCTGGGAGTTCTGTGAAGGGAGCACGGAATTCTGGGAGGTGTAGGAATGAGGGAGCACAGAATGCTGGGAGCATGGAATGCTGGGAGGTGTAGGAATGCTGGGAGCATGGAATGCTGGGAGGTGTAGGAATGCTGGGAAGTCTGTGCTGGGAGGTCTAGGAATGCTGGGAGGTGTAGGAATGCTGGGAGTTCTGTGCTGGGAGGTGTAGGAATGCTAGGAGTTCTGTGCTGGGAGGTGTAGGAATGCTGGGAGGTGTAGGAATGCTGGGAGTTCTCTGCTGGGAGTTGTAGGGATGCTGGGAGGTGTAGGAATGCTGGGAGGTGTAGGAATGCTGGGAGTTCTGTGCTGGGAACATTCTGTGGTTTCGGGAAGTCTCTATAGTGCATGACTAGTCAGCGGCAGGACACAGAGTAGGACCGGCCTCTTAACATCACCCGGACCTTGGCCCGTGTACACGGACTTTTATACTAGTATCCTATATAATAATTCTCTAAAAGTATGTTTGTCAGAAACCGTCATGTGTAGTAGAGACTTCCTGAATGCGCCGAGGCTGATAACCTAGCGGGGTTCTCCGTATTCAGACCGTAGTCCTCTCTGTGCACCTTGCTGGGACCCTTGGTCGGGCAGTCAGTACTGCGCATGATTACAGAGCCGCCTTTGTTGGCTCGTGTACACGGGCTTTAAAACTAGTTCTCTATAATGATGTAAATGGGTCTTTTAACCCCTTGAACCCCATTGCAATGTGTTGGAGACCTCGCTAGCATTCAAGGGGTTAAATGCCCATTTTATTAATGTGGGATTATTTATATCCCCATATGGTGCAGTTGGTTTTCTCTAGAATTCCCTTGTTTGTAGCCTGCTGGATGAGACCTGTTGGTGCTAATAGGAAAGGAGTGTGGCCATTTTGGATATCTCTTTGTCAGAGGAAGATTGCGAAATGCGTGGGCATATTGGATGAACCAGCTCGCTCCCTCTCCTATCCAGGGATGAAGCTACTAAATACCCAGCAGTATACAGCTGAGCACCTTGTCCTTTCTATCATCTCATCTAAATTTTACTGCCCTGGATTTTAACTAAACCCTTGTCTTGTCCTGGCGCGTTTGTGCTGCTTCACAAGGCCAGTCCTGACAGCTTCTTATCTAAAGTAGGTTAACTTATCCATGTCACAGATTGCAAAGATGAATTAAATAATAATAATAATAATAATCCTTTATTTATATAGCGCACACAGATTCCGCAGCGCTTTACACTCATATTGAAGCATTAAAGTTTTACTATAAATACGTATATTGTTGGTCTTTTGTCGCTCACTGAAACCTGGGTACTGACACAGTCTGGAGATGCTTCATTCCAAACTTGTTACAACTTAGACTTTGCCTTTTAAAGGGATAGAAATACTTAAAAGTAAAAAAAAAATATGTTGTAAGGTTTATCCCCCTGAGTAAAACAAGAGTACTCCCACTGCTGAAAGGTATTTCATTCAAAAGTTATTAATTTTCAAAGCTGAATTTTTTAGGTGCAATATCACAGTGGCCTGAAATTATACAGTGACGCTGTTGCTACACGATCCTATGGACATCTCTGGTCCCGGGACCATAAATCTCCATAGGATGGTTTAGCAACAGCGCCACTGTACAATTTCAGGCCACTGTGATATTGCACCTAAAAAATTCAGCTTTGAAAAACATATTGTTTTTTACATTTTAAGTATTACTATCCCTTTAAAGGGATAGTATTACCACAATAAAACTCTAACTCTGATTATTACTTATAATTTTTTAACATTATATAGAGTTACTTACAGATTTGTAGTTTAAAAGTTATTCAAACTGATATTATCCCTGTCCCGCCCCCTTTTCCTGCCAAGCGGATCCTTTCAGTCTGGTCAGGATGGAGCGCGGTGAGGGACAATCTTCAGTAAGTTAAATGAAAATCCTGACCTCCTTCGTCAACGGGACAGGGTTTTCCTTATTCTTACTGAATGAAGATTGTCCCTCGCTGCATCCGTCCGGTACCACGACCGGATTCAAGATCTAAGGGGAGGAGCCAGAAGGGGATAATTTCTACTTGAATAGCGTTTGAACTGCAAATCTGTAAGTAACTATATATATAGCGAAATATGTTAAAAAATAAACTTTTATTGCAATATTACTATTAATTAAATCAAGTTGTTAGCAACACCAGCAACTAGACTACAACTCTTCATGATAATTGACAGAAACAACGCCACCTGATGACCACTGCACTAGGAGGAAGAGTCCATGTTACTTCACCTCTTTGTATCACAGCAGTAGGAGGAGAAGTCATGTTGCTCCACCCATTTGTATCACAGCAGTAGGAGGAGAAGTCATGTTGCTCCACCCATTTGTATCACAGCAGTAGGTGGAGTCCATATCTCTCTGTCCCTCTATATCACAGCAGTAGGAGGAGAAGTCATGTTGCTCCACCCATTTGTATCACAGCAGTAGGAGGAGAAGTCATGTTGCTCCACCCATTTGTATCACAGCAGTAGGTGGAGTCCATATCTCTCTGTCCCTCTATATCACAGCAGTAGGAGGAAAAGTCATGTTGCTCCACCCATTTGTATCACAGCAGTAGGAGGAGAAGTCATGTTGCCCCACCCATTTGTATCACAGCAGTAGGTGGAGTCCATATCTCTCTGTCCCTCTATATCACAGCAGTAGGAGGAGAAGTCATGTTGCTCCACCCATTTGTATCACAGCAGTAGGAGGAGTCCATGTTGCTTCACCCTTTTGTTTCACTGCACTAGGAGGAAGAGTCCATGTTACTTCACCTCTTTGTATCACAGCAGTAGGAGGAGAAGTCAGGTTGCTCCACCCATTTGTATCACAGCAGTAGGAGGAGAAGTCATGTTGCTCCACCCATTTGTATCACAGCAGTAGGAGGAGAAGTCATGTTGCTCCACCAATTTGTATCACAGCAGTAGGAGAAGTCATGTTGCTCCACCCTCCCTACGCGTTTCGTAAGACCCGCTTACTTCGTCAGTAGTAAGCGTAGGGAAATACTTATATATATTTTTATTTTCTAATAAAGTCTAAATTACTTGTTATACATCGTGGAGTGACTATTTGAAGGCTATACACGTCGGTTCCATTTGGTGAGTCACTTTATTGCGCCTAGCAAGGGGCTTATACACATTTATTTACAGTGTTACCCTTAGAGGAGGTTTATGTTCCGTCTGCAGGTTCACATTGAGTGAAGAAGCCTGTGGCATACTGATGAAGAATTCTTTCGTATACCCGATTGGGGACCTGACCTCCATTGTTTTGAAATATCCTTACTGATTCTCTTCAAGATTGATTGACATATTAAGGCCACTAATATATCATTTGCTCTGTGAGTAACTATATTTGGGGGCTGCCTTTATAGTCTTTTTTCTAGAAATACTTCTGTCTGACTGATTTGTTCAAATGTGTACTGGACACAACAAGAAGCTGCACGACTAAAGAAGCTATACCTAAGAGACTGAAGTTAGGTTTTTTGTTACTATTATATCATATTGTCTATATTTGTGATCTAGCGCATTGTTTGTCCTTTTTTTGTTCCATTTTTGTGGAGGAGAAGTCATGTTGCCCCACCCATTTGTATCACAGCAGTAGGAGGAGAAGTCATGTTGCCCCACCCATTTGTATCACAGCAGTAGGAGGAGAAGTCATGTTGCTCCACCCATTTGTATCACAGCAGTAGGTGGAGAAGTCATGTTGCTCCACCCATTTGTATCACAGCACTAGGAGGAGAAGTCATGTTGCTCCACCCATTTGTATCACAGCAGTAGGTGGAGAAGTCATGTTGCTCCACCCATTTGTATCACAGCAGTAGGAGGAGAAGTCATGTTGCTCCACCCTTTTGTATCACAGCAGTAGGAGGAGAAGTCATGTTGCTCAACCTTTTGTATCACAGCAGTAGGAGGAGAAGTCAGGTTGCTCCACCCATTTGTATCACAGCAGTAGGAGGAGAAGTCATGTTGCTCCACCCATTTGTATCACAGCAGTAGGAGGAGAAGTCATGTTGCTCCACCAATTTGTATCACAGCAGTAGGAGAAGTCATGTTGTTCCACCCTCCCTACGCGTTTCGTAAGACCCGCTTACTTCGTCAGTAGTAAGCGTAGGGAAATACTTATATATATTTTTATTTTCTAATAAAGTCTAAATTACTTGTTATACATCGTGGAGTGACTATTTGAAGGCTATACACGTCGGTTCCATTTGGTGAGTCACTTTATTGCGCCTAGCAAGGGGCTTATACACATTTATTTACAGTGTTACCCTTAGAGGAGGTTTATGTTCCGTCTGCAGGTTCACATTGAGTGAAGAAGCCTGTGGCATACTGATGAAGAATTCTTTCGTATACCCGATTGGGGACCTGACCTCCATTGTTTTGAAATATCCTTACTGATTCTCTTCAAGATTGATTGACATATTAAGGCCACTAATATATCGTTTGCTCTGTGAGTAACTATATTTGGGGGCTGCCTTTATAGTCTTTTTTCTAGAAATACTTCTGTCTGACTGATTTGTTCAAATGTGTACTGGACACAACAAGAAGCTGCACGACTAAAGAAGCTATACCTAAGAGACTGAAGTTAGGTTTTTTGTTACTATTATATCATATTGTCTATATTTGTGATCTAGCGCATTGTTTGTCCTTTTTTTTGTTCCATTTTTGTGGAGGAGAAGTCATGTTTCCCCACCCATTTGTATCACAGCAGTAGGAGGAGAAGTCATGTTGCTCCACCCATTTGTATCCCAGCAGCAGGTGGAGAAGTCATGTTGCTCCACCCATTTGTATCACAGCAGTAGGAGGAGAAGTCATGTTGCTCCACCCATTTGTATCACAGCAGTAGGAGGAGAAGTCATGTTGCTCCACCCATTTGTATCACAGCAGTAGGAGGAGAAGTCATGTTGCTCCACCAATTTGTATCACAGCAGTAGGAGAAGTCATGTTGCTCCACCCTCCCTACGCGTTTCGTAAGACCCGCTTACTTCGTCAGTAGTAAGCGTAGGGAAATACTTATATATATTTTTATTTTCTAATAAAGTCTAAATTACTTGTTATACATCGTGGAGTGACTATTTGAAGGCTATACACGTCGGTTCCATTTGGTGAGTCACTTTATTGCGCCTAGCAAGGGGCTTATACACATTTATTTACAGTGTTACCCTTAGAGGAGGTTTATGTTCCGTCTGCAGGTTCACATTGAGTGAAGAAGCCTGTGGCATACTGATGAAGAATTCTTTCGTATACCCGATTGGGGACCTGACCTCCATTGTTTTGAAATATCCTTACTGATTCTCTTCAAGATTGATTGACATATTAAGGCCACTAATATATCATTTGCTCTGTGAGTAACTATATTTGGGGGCTGCCTTTATAGTCTTTTTTCTAGAAATACTTCTGTCTGACTGATTTGTTCAAATGTGTACTGGACACAACAAGAAGCTGCACGACTAAAGAAGCTATACCTAAGAGACTGAAGTTAGGTTTTTTGTTACTATTATATCATATTGTCTATATTTGTGATCTAGCGCATTGTTTGTCCTTTTTTTGTTCCATTTTTGTGGAGGAGAAGTCATGTTGCCCCACCCATTTGTATCACAGCAGTAGGAGGAGAAGTCATGTTGCCCCACCCATTTGTATCACAGCAGTAGGAGGAGAAGTCATGTTGCTCCACCCATTTGTATCACAGCAGTAGGTGGAGAAGTCATGTTGCTCCACCCATTTGTATCACAGCAGTAGGAGGAGAAGTCATGTTGCTCCACCCATTTGTATCACAGCACTAGGAGGAGAAGTCATGTTGCTCCACCCATTTGTATCACAGCAGTAGGTGGAGAAGTCATGTTGCTCCACCCATTTGTATCACAGCAGTAGGAGGAGAAGTCATGTTGCTCCACCCTTTTGTATCACAGCAGTAGGAGGAGAAGTCATGTTGCTCAACCTTTTGTATCACAGCAGTAGGAGGAGAAGTCATGTTGCTCTACCCTTTTGTATCACAGCAGTAGGAGGAGAAGTCATGTTGCTCCACCCATTTGTATCACTGCAGTAGGAGGAGAAGTCATGTTGCTCCACCCATTTGTATCACAGCAGTAGGTGGAGAAGTCATGTTGCTCCACCCTTTTGTATCACAGCAGTAGGAGGAGAAGTCATGTTGCTCCACCCTTTTGTATCACAGCAGTAGGAGGAGAAGTCATGTTGCTCAACCTTTTGTATCACAGCAGTAGGAGGAGAAGTCATGTTGCTCCACCCTTTTGTATCAAAGCAGTAGGTGGAGAAGTCATGTTGCGCCACCCATTTGTATCACAGCAGTAGGAGGAGAAGTCATGTTGCTCCACCTATTTGTATCACAGCACTAGGAGGAGAAGTCATGTTGCTCCACCCATTTGTATCACAGCAGTAGGTGGAGAAGTCATGTTGCTCCACCCATTTGTATCACAGCAGTAGGTGGAGAAGTCATGTTGCTCCACCCATTTGTATCACAGCAGTAGGTGGAGAAGTCATGTTGCTCCACCCATTTGTATCACAGCAGTAGGTGGAGAAGTCATGTTGCTCCACCCTTTTGTATCACAGCAGTAGGTGGAGAAGTCATGTTGCTCCACCCATTTGTATCACAGCAGTAGGAGGAGAAGTCATGTTGCTCCACCTATTTGTATCACAGCACTAGGAGGAGAAGTCATGTTGCTCCACCCATTTGTATCACAGCAGTAGGAGGAGAAGTCATGTTGCTCAACCTTTTGTATCACAGCAGTAGGAGGAGAAGTCATGTTGCTCCACCCATTTGTATCACAGCAGTAGGTGGAGAAGTCATGTTGCTCCACCCATTTGTATCACAGCAGTAGGTGGAGAAGTCATGTTGCTCCACCCATTTGTATCACAGCAGTAGGTGGAGAAGTCATGTTGCTCCACCCATTTGTATCACAGCAGTAGGAGGAGAAGTCATGTTGCTCCACCTATTTGTATCACAGCACTAGGAGGAGAAGTCATGTTGCTCCACCCATTTGTATCACAGCAGTAGGTGGAGAAGTCATGTTGCTCCACCCATTTGTATCACAGCAGTAGGTGGAGAAGTCATGTTGCTCCACCCATTTGTATCACAGCAGTAGGAGGAGAAGTCATGTTGCTCCACCCTTTTGTATCACAGCAGTAGGTGGAGAAGTCATGTTGCTCCACCCATTTGTATCACAGCAGTAGGAGGAGAAGTCATGTTGCTCCACCCTTTTGTATCACAGCAGTATGAGGAGAAGTCATGTTGCTCCACCCATTTGTATCACAGCAGTAGGTGGAGAAGTCATGTTGCTCCACCCTTTTGTATCACAGCAGTAGGAGGAGAAGTCATGTTGCTCCACCCTTTTGTATCACAGCAGTAGGAGGAGAAGTCATGTTGCTCAACCTTTTGTATCACAGCAGTAGGAGGAGAAGTCATGTTGCTCCACCCTTTTGTATCACAGCAGTAGGTGGAGAAGTCATGTTGCTCCACCCATTTGTATCACAGCAGTAGGAGGAGAAGTCATGTTGCTCCACCTATTTGTATCACAGCACTAGGAGGAGAAGTCATGTTGCTCCACCCATTTGTATCACAGCAGTAGGTGGAGAAGTCATGTTGCTCCACCCATTTGTATCACAGCAGTAGGTGGAGAAGTCATGTTGCTCCACCCATTTGTATCACAGCAGTAGGTGGAGAAGTCATGTTGCTCCACCCATTTGTATCACAGCAGTAGGTGGAGAAGTCATGTTGCTCCACCCTTTTGTATCACAGCAGTAGGTGGAGAAGTCATGTTGCTCCACCCATTTGTATCACAGCAGTAGGAGGAGAAGTCATGTTGCTCCACCTATTTGTATCACAGCACTAGGAGGAGAAGTCATGTTGCTCCACCCATTTGTATCACAGCAGTAGGAGGAGAAGTCATGTTGCTCAACCTTTTGTATCACAGCAGTAGGAGGAGAAGTCATGTTGCTCCACCCATTTGTATCACAGCAGTAGGTGGAGAAGTCATGTTGCTCCACCCATTTGTATCACAGCAGTAGGTGGAGAAGTCATGTTGCTCCACCCATTTGTATCACAGCAGTAGGTGGAGAAGTCATGTTGCTCCACCCATTTGTATCACAGCAGTAGGAGGAGAAGTCATGTTGCTCCACCTATTTGTATCACAGCACTAGGAGGAGAAGTCATGTTGCTCCACCCATTTGTATCACAGCAGTAGGTGGAGAAGTCATGTTGCTCCACCCATTTGTATCACAGCAGTAGGTGGAGAAGTCATGTTGCTCCACCCATTTGTATCACAGCAGTAGGAGGAGAAGTCATGTTGCTCCACCCTTTTGTATCACAGCAGTAGGTGGAGAAGTCATGTTGCTCCACCCATTTGTATCACAGCAGTAGGAGGAGAAGTCATGTTGCTCCACCCTTTTGTATCACAGCAGTATGAGGAGAAGTCATGTTGCTCCACCCATTTGTATCATAGCACTAGGAGGAGAAGTCATGTTGCTCCACCCATTTGTATCACAGCAGTAGGAGGAGAAGTCATGTTGCTCCACCCATTTGTATCACAGCAGTAGGAGGAGAAGTCATGTTGCTCCACCCTTTTGTATCACAGCAGTAGGTGGAGAAGTCATGTTGCTCCACCCATTTGTATCACAGCAGTAGGAGGAGAAGTCATGTTGCTCCACCCATTTGTATCACAGCAGTAGGAGGAGAAGTCATGTTGCTCCACCCTTTTGTATCACAGCAGTAGAAGGAGAAGTCATGTTGCTCCACCCATTTGTATCACAGCAGTAGGTGTAGAAGTTATGTTGCTCCACCCATTTGTATCACAGCAGTAGGAGGAGAAGTCATGTTGCTCCACCCATTTGTATCACAGCAGTAGGAGGAGAAGTCATGTTGCTCCACCCATTTGTATCACAGCAGTAGAAGGAGAAGTCATGTTGCTCCACCCTTTTGTATCACAGCAGTAGGTGGAGAAGTCATGTTGCTCCACCCATTTGTACCACAGCAGTAGGTGGAGAAGTCATGTTGTTCCACCCTTTTGTATCACAGCAGTAGGAGGAGAAGTCATGTTGCTCCACCCTTTTGTATCACAGCAGTAGGAGGAGAAGTCATGTTGCTCCACCCATTTGTACCACAGCAGTAGGGGGAGAAGTCATGTTGTTCCACCCTTTTGTACCACAGCAGTAGGAGGAGAAGTCATGTTGCTCCACCCATTTGTACCACAGAAGTAGGAGGAGAAGTCATGTTGCTCCACCCTTTTGTATCACAGAAGTAGGAGGAGAAGTCATGTTGCTCCACCCTTTCGTATCACAGCAGTAGGAGGAGGTCATGTTGTTCCACCCTTTTGTATCACAGAAGTAGGTGGAGAAGTCTTGTTGCTCCACCCATTTTTATCACAGCAGTAGGAGGAGTCCATATTGATCCACCCTTTTGTATCACTGTAGTAGGAGGAGTCCATATTGCTCCACCCTTTTGTATCACTGCAGTAGGAGGACAAGTCATGTTGCTGCACTAGGAGGCATCCTTGTTGCTCTGCCCTTTTGTACCACTGGTGCATTTGCCCTGAGCTCTGGTCTGGTACATGTATATTTATTCACAATCCGGTCACTTCTTGCACATCACAGTGCATTGGTTATGATAAACACCAGCTCCAGCATCCGGATGAAGCTCAGTGGAAGTGCGCAAATTCATCAGTGATAAAAAAGGGTGGAGTAACATGGACTCCTCCCAGAATTCAAGAGGTTAAAATCACCATTTAAGTCATTAGGGATGTAATGGTGCAGTTGGTTTGCTGCTATATAGATCCTCTTTTCTTTTGTGCACCGGTCTTTAGACTTCTAATGATAACAACGCCCCACTTATCTTACTCTGGGCAGAAAATTCCAATGGCCTCTATGAATTAATTCAGTGTGGATTGGTTCTCCAAAACTGAATGTATAATTAGTACCAGATATCATGTACTCGGCAGCAATTATAATTCCTTTCTGTTGGACCTTCCAAGCAACACTTCAGTAGGAGGAGTTTGGGGTCCCGAAGTTTCCTATGGTACGTTTTGATTTGGCCCAGAATTGTGTCACATTTTTGGCTTTATACATTGTGTTCTTTAAAGGCATAGTAGTACTTCGTTTTATCTTTATTTTATTTTGTAGGCATTAAAAAAACATGAAGAACGATATAAGTCTTATCTCTCAAACCTTTATGGTGTGAGAGATATTCACAAGCAAAGTTACCCCTCCCGCCCCTTTTACCTAGTGTAAGTCATCTCTTCTCAGATGTGGAATCCAGTCCATAGACCAGACAGATAACAGCAGGGGACAATCTTCTTCCTATGAGAACAATGAAAGCCCTGTCCCCCTTTTACCTAGTGTAAGCCATCTCTTCTCAGATGTGGAATCCAGTCCATAGACCAGACAGATAACAGCAGGGGACAATCTTCTTCCTATGAGAACAATGAAAGCCCTGTCCCCCTTTTACCTAGTGTAAGCCATCTCTTCTCAGATGTGGAATCCAGTCCATAGACCAGACAGATAACAGCAGGGGACAATCTTCTTCCTATGAAAACAATGAAATCCCTGCCCCCCTTGACAAGTTTTTCAGGTTTTTCCCTTATCATAATTGAAGATTGTCCCTCTCTGCAGTCTACCTGGGCACCTCCCTTCTGATCTGGCTGAGCAGTGTTACATCAGTAAAAGGGACGGGAGGGGATACCTTGCTTGTGAATATCTCTTAAACCATAATGGTTTGAGAGATAAGACTTATATCGTTCTTCATGTTTTTTTAATGCCTACAAAATAAAATAAAGATAAAACGAAGTATTACTATCCTTTTAAAGGGCAGAGGTCAAGAGGACTGAGTCAAACTGGTAAACCTACCAATGAATCTGAGGATGCGTTTCAAGCCCTGGCGGACCAGTTGGGGGAGTGGAACAGGGGTCTGAAAGCATGGGCGTCAATGGGGGCAAGAGGGAGCACTTGCCCTCCCCTGGATAAATATAGGAGCTGGCGGGTTGGCCTGGGGGGCATATTATGGCTTTTCTCCTCCCTGGAAATTTTTTTGTGGACACCCCGTTCTGAATGGAGACCCTCAGCCCTCCCTCGCTGGTGCTGCTGGAACAGAATGAAGTGTGAGTGGAGTGTCATTGTCTTGTCCTGAGCGATGCCGTCCCGTCTGTCTCTGGCTTACCTCCGGGTTGCTTTCCAGCCAACTGCCAGACACCTTCTTTAGGTTCAATTACTTAGGCAATTACTGATAACATCTCCGCTGTGTGTTCTGGAAACCTCTCTCATTAATTACTGCATCTAATATTGTCATGCAGAGCAAAGATAGTGGGGGAAGTAGTGGTGGGGGGTCGCAATTATTGTGTTGGGAGGAATCCTGTTTGAATAATATTTGTTGATTGTAAATGCCAAATCATTAATTTGCCTGGGACCATTTGCTTCCCACAGTCCTGATCTCTCTATACTGTGAAATGGAAAAGACGAAATACATTGGAAATGCGGATGTCTTGGCCTTTTGGAGAATTCCGCCCCCACAATAGCGCACAGCAGTCGTCTTACACCCAAGAACTGGGTTAGGTGTGAAGGGAAACAGAGAGCGTAAATTATAAATCAGAAAGAAATCCGTTCTGATTCGTCTGCGCTCCAAGGGGTTTGTGTATCAGAGGAAAGCTGAACTCCAGCAGCAGGTTACATTATTCTGTTATATGGATTTTTCATGTTATAAAAGGGAAACAATTCTTACAATTTTGTCAATAATCTTATATAACAGAGGTAGGCAATCGCTGGCACTCCCGCTGCTGTGGACTTCAACTCCATCATCCCCAACCAGTCATTGGCTGCTGATGATGATGAGAGTTGAAGTCCCCAAGAGCCGAAGTGCCAAAGGTTGCCTGTCAAAGTAAAACCTTATTTAACTGGACCTGTTGCCTTAAAGGGATAGTAATGTTTCATAATAAAAGCAGCTCCAATTAATCTTCATAGTATTTGGGCCATGGAGAGTGTTATATCAATACTGTCAGAGTTGTAGTACAAGAGTAATTGAATGATAAAATATCTCCCCTCCCGCCCCTTTTACTGATGTAATACTGCTCACCTCAGAGCAGCAGGGTGGTGTCCAAGTGGATTTCAGTGAGGGACAATCTTCAATTAACATAAGGGAATAACCTGTCAAGGGGGGCAGGGCTTTCATTGTTATCACAGTAAGAAGATTGTCCCTTGCTGTGATCTGTCCGGTCAGGAGACCAAATTCCACATCTGATGGCAGGTGACTTACACTAGGTAAAAGGGGCAGGAGGGGGATACTTTATCATTCAATTACTCTTGTACTATAACTCTGACAGTACTGATATAACACTCTGCATGGCCCAAATACTGTGAAGATTAATTAGAGCTGCTGTTTTTGTGAAAAATTACTATCCCTTTAAGATCAATTTATTTAATTTTAAATCAGAACGATCGTGCATATAAAACTGCTCCCAATCCATTTTTTCTACAGTAGCGTTAAGCATATCAATCCTTTTATTATCCTTAGTAATTCCGGCATTATTTAGAAATCACCGCCATGCATCTTGCCGAAGAGGCGTCTGTCTGTCCCTGTCTGTGCCTTAGGATACAATACAACTCCCCCTTACCAATCACTGAGGCGGCAGGGACGGACAGCGCAGGCGCACAGATGCCTCTTCAGCAGGATGCCTGGCGGTGAATCTCCGAAGAACTTTGATTTCTAAATAATGCCGGACAATGAGGGTAATAAAAGGATTTACATGCTTAACGCTATGGTAAAAATGAATTGGGGGGCACTTTTATATACTTTAAAGTGAAGTAAACCTAACTATATACTGACCATTTGTTTGTAATATAAATAGTCTGTGAGAAATTAACTTGTGTGTGTTGATGGCACAGTCCGGCACTTTATGCTAATACGTTTCTGTGCTGAATTAGTATTATCACACACACTGAGCTTTGAATGAATCCAGGCAGAGCCCACACACTGGGGGCGTGTCTAATAGCAAAGCAAGGAGACGTTTGGTCAGGAACATATCTAATTAACATACTGTGCCATATAATGCCATACTGCTGCATCAACACAAAAACATTTTTCAAAAACAAGTTATTTTACAGAAAAAAGGACAGTACAACATATGGGTAAATTTTACTTCTTTTTGTAACACAAATGACAGGTTCACCCTTAAGGGTCAGTAAAAGTAATTTAGAGTTTCAATACGTGAAAATCATTTCATTAAAATCAGAAAAATGTAACTTTGCTTTGTGATAACTTTCAAGTAAAGCATCACCGGGACCACTTTATTTTAGTGCGCAAGAAAAGCTCAGAAGAGAGTCCAGTGAATGCAGTTTCTATCTATCTATCTATCTATCTATCTATCTATCTATCTATCTATCTATCTATCTATCTATATTCTATCTATCATCTATATATCATCTATCTAGCTATCTGTCTCATATCTATCCATCTCATATCTATCTATTTCACATCTATCTATCTATCTATCTATCTACATCAGATCTATCTATCTATCTGTCTATTTATCTATCTAAATATCTATCTACATCAGATCAATCTATCTATCTCATATCTAGCCATCTCATATATATTTCATATCTATCTATCTATCTATCTATCTATCTATCTATCTATCTATCTATCTCATATCTATCTCATATCTATCTATCTATCTATCTATCTATCTATCTATCTATCTATCTATCTATCATCTATCTATCTATCTATCATCTATCTAGCTATCTGTCTCATATATATCTATCTATCTATCATCTATCTAGCTATCTGTCTCATATCTATCTATCTATCTATCTATCTATCTATCTATCAATCATCTGTCTAGCTATCTAGCTATCTGTCTCATATCTATCCATCTCATATCTATCTATTTCACATTTATCTATCTATCTACATCAGATCTATCTGTCTGTTTATCCATCTATATAAATATCTATCTACATCAGATCAATCTATCTAAAATCTAGCCATCTCATATCTATTTCATATATATCTATCTATCTGTCTATCTATCTATCTATCTACTATCTCATATCTATCTATCTATCTATCTATCTATCTATCTATCTATCTTATTATCTATCTCATATCATATGTATCTCTTATCTATCTATCTATTTATCTATCTATCTATCTATCTATCTATCTATCTATCTATCTATCTATCCATCTATCTAGCTATCTGTCTCATATCTATCTATCTATCTATCTATCTATCTATCTATCTATCTATCTCATATCTATCTATTATCTATCTATCTATCTATCTATCTATCTATCTATCTCATATCTATCTATCTATCTATCTATCTATCTATCTATCTATCTATCTCATATCTATCTATCTATCTATCTATCTATCTATCTATCTATCTCATATCTATCTATTATCTATCTATCTATCTATCTATCTATCTATCTATCTATCTATCTATCTATCTATTCATATGTATCTAATTTTAATCATAAATTGTTATTAATATAACGCTTTGGTTTTCTTTAACATTTAAGGACCAGCACATACTAAATCAATGCATTGCACACCCCTCTGTTTCTGTAAGGGTTAATGATCTTGGAGTAGGTGTATTGGAAGTGATGAACGTGGTGCTTTGTGTGTTGCAGATAGAAGCTGTGTTACTGGAGATGCAGGATGCAGAAACCGGTATCAAGACGCACACGCAGCGGCTAATGATTACCACCATCCCGCACGCCATCACAGGTAAATCTAATCGTGTTCTTACTGTCCTCTGCTGTTTATAAGGCACCAGCGCATGGTTTCCTTTTGATGTGTCGGCTGCTATTGGGTGACCGATATAATGCTGCATTAAACATGTCGCCGGCATGAAAAGAGCGACATCAGAATCTCTACCACGTAGAGCGGTGCAGTGACTAATGGTTGGAAGTTATAACTCTTATGAACTCCAGTCAGATGAGGGCAGTTGTAGCTCCACAGCAGCTGGAGAGCCACCCATTGACTGCTCCTGACATACATAATTGGATGTGGAGAAGGTTAAAGACACGTAGGGATTCCTGTACAATCAAGGCGTTCAGAAAACTGCATTTCACACATGTAGTGCCAAAAATGTAGTCGCTTTTAACCCTTTGAGTGTCAGATGGGTATGCAACGCGTTTCAAAGCAATGCATTGGCACTCAAAGGGTTAAAGAAGAGCTTACAATAATAACAGCCCCCACTTACCTGTGCTACGGTAGGACTCCTGGACCACAAACTCTACCCATTGAACATCATACTCTCCTGCTGGCGCCTGCACTCTGCCTGCTTCAGTTTGGAAAGCAAAATTCCATTGGGGTGGGGTTTGGGTTCCAGGAGTCCTGCTAGTAACAGTCATGACTTTGAATGCCCAGTTATAATAATCTAATTGTTATATGGCGATAGGTCACTTTAAGAGAAAATGTGAAGTGGGCGGAGTTTGTGACCTGTGATTCAGCCAGCAACTGTCATGTCCGCCTCCATGAGCATGATACTCTGGACTGATTAAATATGTTATCTGGTACAAAGGCACAAGGGCTAAATTCATAGGGGCCATTAGGATTTTCTGTCCATAGTAAAGTATGGGAGGGGTTATTATTAGAGGGTTTTTATTAAAGCTTTGAGTGGCAAAGGGGTATACGACACATTGCAGAGCACCCCTCTATCAATCAAAGCGTTAATAGGTTTGGATAGAGAAAATGAGAAGCTATGACATCACACTTGTTTGGTTTTGTCTGTACAATATATATATACATATATATATATATCTATATATATATATAGATATATATACAAACAACCAAATCTGCGCTACTCTATATGCTGTGAATAATGTGTGCCCTGTAATGGGCATATATAATAATCCTTAGTAAAATCTACGTAAAATAAGTGAGAATTTCGTCCCACAAATTGGCCAATCCATGTGTAATCTTACCAACCACGCCAAGGTATCTCACTTTATGGTAAGTCCTACTCTAATACACCTACAAATACTATCTAAATTAAAAATCCCTGAAGAAAGATGTTATTATATATATATATATATATATATATATATATATATATATATATATATATATATATAGATAGATATACACAGTAAAACAGGTTTTGTTGAAATTCCATTAGGACATATCACAAACAGGGGCCGGAGACGCTGCCGGTTTTTATAGGAGCAATAATTCTTATAAACCAGTTGTGAAAAGGCATAGGCTGCAATTTACTGAGGGTTAAAAATAGCAAAGGTCTATAATCTCCATTTATAGGGATAGGAATACTTAATATGTAAAAAAATATATGTATTGTAGTGTTTATCCCCCTGAGTAAAACAAGGGAACTCCCACTGCTGAAAGGTGTTTTATTCAAAAGTTATCGCAGCTGAAAGTTGTATTTCACAGTGGCTTGAAATTGTGCAGTGGCGCTGTTGCTACACCATCCTATGGACAGCTCTGGTCAGTTGACCATAAACCTCCATAGGATGGTGTAGCAACAGCCCCACTTTATACTTTGAGGCCACTGTGATACTGCACCTAAAAAATTCAAGGTTGACCTGTAAGAATTTGAATAAAACACCTTTCAGCAGTGGTAGTTCCCTTGTTTTACTCAGGGGGATAAACCCTACAATACAGATTATTTTACATATTAAGTATTACTGGCCTTTTAAATCAACAGGAATTGAGGGAATGTTTAATTGCACCCTAGAGGGAAGTTGGATTCTATCAGAATTACTCCACTTGTGTTTATATATTCCTCCCTCTGTAGCATTCCCTTATCACGGACCCGGCAGAAATGAGCACATTTAGAACAGCTCAAATAGTTTCATATATCTACAGTTCTACATAAGAAAGCACTGCATGTACATGTATGTACCAAAGGTGTTAAAACTTTTAAATAAAAGTAACATGCGTTACAAGCCATACCGCTTATTTAACATGTATATGAATGTATTTCTGGGTATGTTTTCCTTTTAAATGGATCGGGAAGCTGTGGAAAAGGTTTTGCGAATTGGCATTGACCTTGTCTGACCTTCAGGCGATCATTATTCAGAAGCTGATGGATCTCTGAGTATAACTGAGGAGTCCTTAAATGGATCAAATTGAAAGATTATCTTGTCACTCACACGACAATCTCTGCTTATATTGAGTCCTTCAGTATACACCGCCTTATAGTGTCACCTTTAACCCTATTATTCCCAGAGTAAATATAATAGATAAAGCAATATAAACCTGCTTGATCTTTTATTAATCCTATATAGGAAGGAGACTTAAAGGGATAGTAATGTTTCACAATAAAATCAGCTCCAGTTAATCATCATAGTATTTGGGCCGTGCAGAGTGTTATATCAATTCTGTCAAAGTTGTAGTACAAGAGTAATTGAATGATAAAGTATCCCCCTCCCGCCCCTTTTACTGATGTAACACTGCTCAGCCAGATCAGAAGGGAGGTGCCCAGGTAGACTGCAGAGAGGGACAATCTTCAATTAAGATAAGGGAAAAACCTGAAAAACTTGTCAAGGGGGGCAGGGCTTTCATTGTTCTCATAGGAAGAAGATTGTCCCCTGCTGTTATCTGTCTGGTCTATGGACTGGATTCCACATCTGAGAAGAGATGGCTTCCACTAGGTAAAAGGGGCGGGAGGGGAAACTTTGCTTGTGAATATCTCTCAAACCATAAAGGTTTGAGAGATAAGACCTATATCGTTCTTCATGTTTTTTTAATGCCTACAAAATAAAATAAAGATAAAACAAAGTATTACTATCCCTTTAAAGGGATAGTAATGATTCACAATAAAATCAGCTCCAGTTAATCTTCATAGTATTTGGCCATGGAGAGTGTTATTTCAGTACTGTCAGAGTTGTAGTACAAGAGTAACTGAATGATAAAGTATCCCCCTCCTGTGTAAGTCACCTCCCCTCAGATGTGGGATCTGGTCACATGACCGGACAGGACAATCTTCTTACTGTGATCATAAGGAAAACACTGCCCCCTTGACAGGGTTTCCCTTATGATCACTGAAGATTGTCCCTCTTTGTGATCCATCCGGACAGTCTTGCTGCTATGAGGTGAGCAGTGTTACATCAGTAAAAGGGGCGGGGGGGGATACTTTATCATTCAATTACTCTTGTGCTACAACTCTGACAGTACTGATATAACACTCTCCATGGCCCAAATACTATGAAGATTAACTGGAGCTGCTGTTTTTGTGAAACATTACTATCCCTTTAAAGTTCTTGTGAGCGGATGACATTTCCAGTGCAAAACCTCATTTACATTAACTGGAGTTTGTATTTGCTAATTTGCATTTTCTACATGTAGTACAATTTCTTAAATCCCCATAATTGCATACTTTTCCTTTATACATGGTGCTCATAATATGTCCCAAATCCGCTCCCTTTCCTATCTAGTAGCCCCTCTGAATACTAAAGCTGAACTTTCATGCATATTAAATTGCTCCCCAAATCTTTTTTAACATAGCGTTCAGCATATCAATACTTTTATTATCCTTAGTAAGTCCGGCTTTATTTAGAAATCTAATTTAGGATACTCACCGGCAGTCATCTTGATAGGAATCTGTGCTCCTGCGCTGTACGTCCCTTTCTGTACCTTAAGGTCCAATGCAGCTCCCCCTTACTGATCGTAGAGGAGACAAGGACAGACAAGATGTCTGCACTGTCATCTGTTGGTGAGTCTCTGAAGAAGTTAGATTTCTAAATAATGCCAGACTTACTAAGGATAATAATTAACGCTATGTTAAAAATAATTTGGAGGGCACTTTAATATGTATGAAAGTTCTGCTTTAACAGGACCACGTGTTCCCTCTTTTAAACCACCCAGGGCATATTTGAGACCAAGCTTGCTTTTGGGCCAACCTGTTACCCCTTTCCTCCAATACAGGACTGTCCAAGTTCAGCCCTCAAGGGTCACCAACAGGACAGGTGAGTTAATCAGTGGCTCATTCATTTTGAGCTTAATCAGGGAAATCCTGGCCTGTTGGTGGTCCTTGAAGACTGAACTGGGACACGCCTGCTCCTTTATAATACCAGGGGGGAGATTCACTAAGCGGTGATAAAGAGGTGATAAATGGTGATGACTTCACCAGTGATGTCACTTCTCCAGTTTCAATGCTATCCTATGGAGCCTATGCTTTGGAGATCTTAGTGCATTGGCTCAATAGAATAACATAGGAATTGGAGAAGTGATATCACTGGAGAAGTTATCTCTACTTTATCACCTCTTTATCACCGCTTAGTGAATCGCACCCATTTATTGATATGCGGGAAGTTTCAAAAAGAGTCGACTGTGAGATCTCTGAAATATTAACACTTAGCGCTCCCCATAATGTAAATTCTAGGAAGGGGCATTACAATGCATGGACGTACCGGGCGTTCTCTGGGGATCTTCTGTCTCAAGAGGCCTCACCTTACGCTTCCAACAGTCTCATTTTTTCAGAATGGAACCAGTTTATTCCTTTGGTCAGATGTCCAGTGAGGAGTGAGGCAGATCCTGGGACGCAACATGTAAATGCGGATGCTTGTTCCACAAATATGATGAAAGGGGGAGGAAGGCAACTAAACTTAAAGCGGAACTTTCATCATATTAATATAGCGCCACCACATCATATTAATATAGCGCCACAGCCACACATCATATTAATATAGCGCCACAGCCACACATCATATTAATATAGTGACACACATCATATTCATATAGCGCCACACATCATATTAATATAGCGCCACACATCATATTAATATAGTGCCACCACATCATATTAATATAGCGCCACACATCATATTAATATAGTGCCACCACATCATATTAATATAGTGCCACACATCATATTAATATAGCGCCACACATCATATTAATATAGCGCCACACATCATATTAATATAGTGCCACCACATCATATTAATATAGCGCCACACATCATATTAATATAGCGCCACACATCATATTAATATAGCTCCACCACATCATATTAATATAGCGCCACATGTCATATTAATATAGTGACACACATCATATTAATATAGCTCTACACATCATATTAATATAGCGCCACACATCATATTAATATAGTGACATACATCATATTAATATAGTGACACACATCATATTAATATAGCACCACCACATCATATTAATATAGCTCCACACATCATATTAATATAGCTCCACACATCATATTAATATAGCGCCACCACATCATATTAATATAGCGCCACACATCATATTAATATAGCTCCACACATCATATTAATATAGTGCCACCACATCATATTAATATAGGGCCACCACATCATATTAATATAGGGCCACCACATCATATTAATATAGCTCCACACATCATATTAATATAGCGCCACACATCATATTAATATAGCGCCACACAACATATTAATATAGCGCCACACATCATATTAATATAGTGCCACCACATCATATTAATATAGCGCCACAGCCACACATCATATTAAAGGGATAGTAATACTTAAAATGTAAAAAAAAAATATGTTGTAGAGTTTATCCCCCTGAGTAAAACAAGGGCACTCCCACTGCTGAAAGGTGTTTCATTCAAAAGTTATTAATTTTCAAAGTTGAATTTTTTACGTGCAATATCACAGTGGCCTGAAATTGTACAGTGGCGCTGTTGCTACATCATCCTATGGAGATTTATGGTCAACTGACCAGAGCTGTCCATAGGACCGTGTAGCAACAGCGCCACTGTACAATTTCAGGCCACTGTGATATTGCACCTAAAAAATTCAACTTTGAAAATTAATAACTTTTGAATGAAACACCTTTCAGCAGTGGGAGTGCCCCTGTTTTACTCAGGGGGATAAACCCTACAACATATTTTTTTTTACATTTTAAGTATTACTATCCCTTTAATATAGCGCCACACATCATATTAATATAGTGACACACATCATATTAATATAGCGCCACCACATCATATTAATATAGCGCCACAGCCACACATCATATTAATATAGTGACACACATCATATTAATATAGCGCCACACATCATATTAATATAGTGACACGCATCATATTAATATAGCTCCACACAACATATTAATATAGTGACACATGTCATATTAATATAGGGCCACACATCATATTAATATAGTGCCACACATCATATTAATATAGTGACACACATCATATTAATATAGCGCCACCACATCATATTAATATAGCGCCACAGCCACACATCATATTAATATAGCGCCACACATCATATTAATATAGCGCCACACACATCATATTAATATAGCACCACACATCATATTAATATAGCGCCACACATCATATTAATATAGTGACACACATCATATTAATATAGTGCCACCACATCATATTAATATAGCACCACATGTCATATTAATATAACTCCACACATCATATTAATATAGCGCCACACATCATATTAATATAGCGCCACATGTCATATTAATATAGAGCCACACATCATATTAATATAGCGCCACCACATCATATTAATATAGCGCCACATGTCATATTCATATGGCGCCACACCTCATATTAATATAGTGACACACATCATATTAATATAGCGCCACACCTCATATTAATATAGCGCCACACATCATATTAATATAGTGCCACACCTCATATTAATATAGCGCCACACATCATATTAATATAGCGCCACATGTCATATTAATATAGAGCCACACATCATATTAATATAGCGCCACCACATCATATTAATATAGAGCCACACATCATATTAATATAGCGCCACCACATCATATTAATATAGTGACACACATCATATTAATATAGCGCCACACATCATATTAATATAGCGCCACGTCATATTAATATAGAGCCACACATCATATTAATATAGCGCCACCACATCATATTAATATAGCGCCACATGTCATATTCATATGGCGCCACACATCATATTAATATAGTGACACACATCATATTAATATAGTGACACACATCATATAAATATAGCGCCACCACATCATATTAATATAGTGACACATATCATATTAATATAGCGCCACATGTCATATTAATATAGCACCACACATCATATTAATATAGCGCCACACGTCATATTAATATAGGGCCACACATCATATTAATATAGCGCCACCACATCATATTAATATAGCGCCACACATCATATTAATATAGCGCCACCACATCATATTAATATAGTGACACACATCATATTAATATAGCGCCACCACATCATATTAATATAGCTCCACACATCATATTAATATAGCGCCACCACATCATATTACTATAGATCCACACATCATATTAATATAGCGCCACCACATCATATTAATATAGTGACACACATCATATTAATATAGCGCCACATGTCATATTAATATAGAGCCACACATCATATTAATATAGCTCCACATGTCATATTAATATAGCTCTACACATCATATTAATATAGCTCTACACATCATATTAATATAGTGACACGCATCATATTAATATAGCAACACACATCATATTAATATAGTGACACACATCATATTAATATAGCAACACACATCATATTAATATAGTGCCACACATCATATTAATATAGCGCCACACATCATATTAATATAGCGCCACACATCATATTAATATAGTGCCACACATCATATTAATATAGCTCCACATGTCATATTAATATAGCTCCACATGTCATATTAATATAGCGCCACATGTCATATTAATATAGCTCTACACATCATATTAATATAGCTCTACACATCATATTAATATAGTGACACGCATCATATTAATATAGCTCCACACAACATATTAATATAGTGCCACATGTCATATTAATATAGCTCTACACATCATATTAATATAGTGACACACATCATATTAATATAGTGCCACATGTCATATTAATATAGCGCCACACATCATATTAATATAGTGACACACATCATATTAATATAGCACCACCACATCATATTAATATAGCTCCACACATCATATTAATATAGCTCTACACATCATATTACTATAGTGACACACATCATATTAATATAGTGACACACATCATATTAATATAGCGCCACACATCATATTAATATAGTGCCACCACATCATATTAATATACCGCCACACATCATATTAATATAGTGCCACCACATCATATTAATATACCGCCACACATCATATTAATATAGTGCCACCACATCATATTAATATAGCGCCACACATCATATTAATATAGCGCCACACATCATATTAATATAGCTCCACCACATCATATTAATATAGCGCCACATGTCATATTAATATAGTGCCACCACATCATATTAATATACCGCCACACATCATATTAATATAGTGCCACCACATCATATTAATATAGCGCCACACATCATATTAATATAGCGCCACACATCATATTAATATAGCTCCACCACATCATATTAATATAGCGCCACATGTCATATTAATATAGTGACATACATCATATTAATATAGTGACACACATCATATTAATATAGCACCACCACATCATATTAATATAGCTCCACACATCATATTAATATAGCTCCACACATCATATTAATATAGCGCCACCACATCATATTAATATAGCGCCACACATCATATTAATATAGCGCCACACATCATATTAATATAGTGACACACATCATATTAATATAGCACCACCACATCATATTAATATAGCGCCACACATCATATTAATATAGTGACACACATCATATTAATATAGTGACACACATCATAATGACATTAGTGTAGTTGTATTTTCAAGAATAGCATTAAATAAAAATAGAACTTTCTATGCAGACAGGCAGCGGGGAACAGCGCAGACATCTTGCAGAGCCGGCATCTCTGCGTCTGCGCTGTCCGTCCCCTTCATCTCCACGACTGGTGAGTTTAATGTCTGATTACCTTAAGGCTCCAGAAGGGACTGACGGGCAGACGCAGAGAGCGCCTACGGCAAGATTCCAACCGCTGTCTGTCTGCATAAAAGGTTCTATTTTTCTTTAATTCAGCAATTATTCTTGAAAATAAAGCTATGTATGTGCGTATCGCTAATGTGATTATGATTTGGGGAGCTATATTAATATGATGAACGTTCCGCTTTAACCACGCACGCGGCCGGCACTTAACGGCCACTGAACATTTTTCTTTCATTTTATTCAATGACTTCCGGGACGTAGAGTACATGTACGTCCTCTGTCCACCTGGGACATCCGCTCGGGACATGCATGTACATCCTCGGGCGGTAAGGGGTTAAGCATCCTAAATGTTACCTAGATTTGGGAATCCTCCATTCACAATTCCACTGGGGGTCTTAACACTGCTCTGATTGTAGGGGAGATGTTCCTGCTTGCACTAACCCAACACTGACTCCTCCTATAACACGGGACAGAGATCTCACCGCTTGCGCACACAAGACCAGCTGTACGGGAAAGACTCCGCCTCCTGCCGCACACAGAGCCAATTTACAGAGTAATGAAGCACTTGATTGGTTCAGTTCATGTAGTGGGTGGACTCTCACCCACAGAATTTCTCCCATTGACCTTGAGATCCTGAGATTTGGGCGGCATTTTCATAAGAATTCTGGAATAATTCTGGAGCAAACCGTTATGATTATAGGGGAGTACAAAAAAATTCCTATTGATTTAAATGAGGCTTTTAACCTATTGAATGCTAGGTGACCTCTCTAGCGTTCAAATGGTTAAAAGCCTCATTTAAATCAATGGGAATTTTGGGAATTTTATTTTGTCCCCTAAAACGCAGTTCGTTTGCTCCAGAAATACTCTGGTTTTGTTTTGATATTATGGCCCATAAGAGTCCACAGGAATGCAGAAGTGGATCTGCCCAGCACTGTTGCCTCAGCCCACACCGGTGCTGATCCCGAACACGTTACAATCTAGCGCTGCGCCGATTCCACTGACGCACAAGAAATCCCTAGAAAGTTATGTATGTTTTTACAATGTATTATTTTATTATTATTGCGTATTCTGCCTAACAGTCTGTCTAAAATAAAATACAATAAATCCAATGCAAAATAAAAGTTTATTCCAAAGCAAGCACGTTTCTATGTAAATCCCCATGTCCCCTGGTGCCGTCACTAACGTGAATGTTCCCTGCAGGTCACGATATACTGGAATGGATTATCCAGAGGCTGCAGATCACAGAGGAAGGTAAGTGAGGGAAATACAGCTTTACTCAATACTAGATTAACCCTTTGAATACTAGAGAGTCTGCAAGACAGTGCAAAGCAATGTGTCTGAGGGCAGTCAAGAATTCAAGAGGTTAATATGGTCCTGTCACCCCAAGAAAAGTTTAGTTTAACCCTTTGAGTGCCAGAGAGGTACGCATCGTGTTGCTTTGCAATGCGTTGCGTACCCCTCTGGCACTCAAAGGGTTAACAGATAAATACATTCTGCCTATATGTTGCATTGTCCATATTCCTGTATAATAAATAGTTTTTGAGAAATTAACTTTTATGTGTTGATGGCACAGTCTGGCAAATTCCTGGCACGGTATGCAAATTAGTTCTGTTCGAGGCCAGTCGTACCCCCTGCTGTGTTCTACCTACCTTCATCCATAGCACAGTGTATGGTGATTTAGTACAGCACATGTACTAAATACCATAAAGTGCCAGATTGTGCCACCAGCAAATACAGGTTAATTTCTCTCACACTATTTCTATGACAGGCAAACGGCTCATAAAAACATAAAGGGACATTTTACTTCTATTTAACAATAATAAAGCTATCATAGGGTGACAGGCCCACTTTAACCACATGGATGTTTCACACATCTTTATCTCATTGCTTCACATTTGTATTGTAAATATCTCTGTCATCGGAGAGTTTAACCAGACGAGTGCGAGAAGACAAATGCCCCTGTATTGACGCAGTTTGTTTTGTTCCTCAGAGGCCCAACATCTGAGCAATCTGATGGTTCGCTGCGGATACATCTACCCCCTGCAGGAGCCCGCCAACCTTGTCCTGAGGGCAGACAGCAGCCTGTACCGATTCCAGGTGCGTCAGTCACACCTGGGACATTTATCCCTGTCTGCTGGGTCACACGTTAGTCAGCTCTGACATTGGCTAGGATGGCGGTGGGTAATAAGCAACCTTTGGCTCTCCAGCTGTTGGGATGACAATTCCCATCATCCCTGGCAGTTGCCATCCCCCGTGTGGCGATGTCATTATCTGTAATAGCCAGGTAACCCGGAAATTACTCTCTGTGCGCATAAAAAATCTTATTTATCAAACTCTGGGGAAAAACACTCCAAAAAATAGCTTAAAAACTATGATTTTCTTAACTCTTTGAGTGCATTATTGCATTGTGTACCCCTCTGGCACTCAAAGGGTTAAGGGAACCTAATACCCCCTAATAATAACCCCCCACTAACCTTAATTGTGGAAGGACATATTTATTGGCCGCTGTGAATCGATTCTTTGTGTTCTCCAAATTCAGTCCTTCATTCGTTTTGCATACAATGTCGAAAGAGGTTGACGTGATTCTTAGTATTTGAACTCCAGGACGTCAAACTCCTCCCACTGAAGTTATCTTGGGAAGGAGCATGTCTGTGGGAGGGGTTTTGGGTTCCTGGGTCAAAGCCACAAAGAATCACGTTCACCTCCGTGTTCAATATATCTGTTAGTAATTAAAGATACATTTTGAGGAACCTTTTCATGCAAAATTGATTCGAAGTGACCCTTACGGCTTTCTGGCCATATTAAAGGAATAGTATTTTTTTAAAATGAAATTAGATATAACGTACAGCTTTTCCCGCTGAGAGAAACAGGGGAACTGCGACTTCTGGGAGATTATTTACTCCAAAGTTATTGCACCTAAAGGTTATGCCTCTTTAATCAGTGTTTGGGAGCTTTAGAGTCAATGACAGAAATGTTTCACCGGGACCATGAAACAGCACCACCTAGTGCTCAGTTTTATAGATGTGCTTTATAGAGTAAAAAAACAAAACAAAACAAATAAGTCTAAGCTGTAATTAGTTTTGAATGACTCGTCTCCCAGCCATGAGACTCCCCTTATATAATACAAAACATTAGTATACCTTTATTATTAGGGGGTGTTATTAGGAGACGTGAATGTGCATTTAAAACACCCGTGAACTCTGATAACGGTACATAATGCAGTGCGTTTTTTTTTTTAGGTTTTCACTGTTTATTTTGAATTTTTCAGACTCCTTATTTTTGGCCGACACAGCAATGGCCAGCGGAGGACACGGACTATGGTACGTTCCATCATTTCTCCTGTCAGTGTTATGATTTAACCCTTTGAGTCCCAGACACGTATCCAATGCATTACTCTATGATGCATTCGATACTGCTCTCTGACACTGAAAGAGTTAAGGACAGGTCTGGTGAAAGGGGCAATGCGTTGGAGATCTCTCTATCACCCAAGGAGTTAAAGGGACAGTAATGTTTCACAAAAACAGCAGCTCTAATTAATCATCATAGTATTTGGGCCATGGAGAGTGTTATTTCAATACTGTCAGAGCTGTAGTACAAGAGTAATTGAATGATAAAGTATCCCCCTCCCGCCCCTTTTACCTGTTGTAACACTGCTCACCTCTGATGTGGAATCTGGTCTCTTGACCGGACAGGTCACAGCAAGGGTCAATCTTCTTACTGTGAGAACAATGAAAACCCTGCCCCCCTTGACAGGTTTTTCCTTATGATCACATACCTCCCAACATTTGAAATGGCCAAAGAGGGACATTTTTCTCTCCCAACAACTCTGACAGTACTGAAATAACACTGTCCATGGCCCAAATACGATGAAGATTAATGAGAGCTATTTTATTGTAAAACATTACTATCTCTTTAAATAATAACCTGTAAAAGGGTATACAACTGAGCACGGACAGTGAGATTGTCCTGACCACTCCCACAATTCAGAATGTGGGTGTGGCCTGCAGCGCTAGAGTCAGCTACCTACTCTGCCTAATGGGAAATCCGTCCCTGAGACCTCAAACTCCACCCAATGTGCATGGTGATCTTAGTTGGGCTCATTCACTCTTCCAGCAACTCTCATGTCCGCCTCCATGAAAATTACATTCAGAACTAGTCAGAGAGGATCTCATGAATGAAGATGAAAATGTGAAGATTCATGAGGGCCATTAAGATTTTCTCACCACAGTAAGGATAAGTAGAGGTTTACATTTAGGAGGTGTTAGGTTTCCCTTAAGAAGTTCAGTGTTAATTAACCCTTTGAGTGCCAGAAGGGCACGCAACACATTGCAACCCTCTGGCACTCAAAGGGTTAATCCTCAGAATAATGTTATATCTGTCCCAAGAGTTCTTTAGTTCCTTTACTGTATTAGCCCCTACCACATCCGCTGGGTGGCTGTTCCATGTATCTAATTACAACTTCCATAAAATACTATTTCCTGGTTCCCTCTGTCTTCCACCCCCAAACTCTGTCTTCTGCGTAAGAGGTTAACGTCCAGTGAAAAGTAATATTTTGTCATTATTGTGTCCTGTAAAAGATCTCGCTTTATCACTATAGAAGGTTGACTTCCGATTTATTACACCTGACAAATTAACCCCTTGGATACTAGAGATGTCCTCAATGCATTGCAAAGCATCCAAAAGATTAACATGCTATATATATATATCCTATATAATAATTCGCTAGGGTGTTTGTCATGATGCAGTCATGCACATTAGAGACTACATGCGTTCGGCCAGTCTCTACTGCACATGATTGCATCGCGTGAGTGAGGCGACGCAAGACTGCATTGTGTGGAGCAGTGAGGTAGCGGCCTCTTAACGCTTTGAGTGCCAGAATGCCAATGCAGTGCGTACCCCTCTGGCACTCAAAGGGTTAAACGCTAGCCTGTGAAGCTCCCTGTGTGTGTAAACGCACATGCGCAGTAGAGACTTAGAGACTGCTGTAACAATACAGTCATGAGCAGTAGAGACTGTCTGAACGCGCTGATCCGGAGCGGGGACCTCCGGACGGTTCACCGACTGTCTTTGCTCCCGGCTACAGGGCAGCAGCCGGGGCCGCTGGGTACACTTTAGCCCATGTATATGGGCTTTCATACTAGTTTATATATATTTATATAATGCCAACTAATTCTGCAGTGATATATCTATATCTATATTATATGTATATAGATATATATTTATACACACACACACATACATAAAGACATAATTATATTAATACCAATAATCGTATCTCCCCTCAGTTATTATTTTTATGCTTCTCTGTTGCAGCAATTTACTTGGCAAAGAAAAACATCAGGAAAAAGGGGATTTTGGAGGAATATGAAAAGGTAAAATCCCATTCTCCGGCCCCCTGACCAGGGAGTGAGGAAGGCAAAGGGGAATGCTGCATTGTGTTACCTTGGTGTAATGCAGTGGTTCTCAATCTGTGGGTCGGGACCCCTTTGGGGGTGAATGACGATTTGCCAGGGGTCACCTAAAACCATCAGATATTTATATTTCAATTCATAACAGTAGCAAAATTACAGCGATGAAGGAGCAACGAAAATAATTTTACTGGTAGGGGTCGCCACAACTTGGGAAATTTTATCAAAGGGTCGCGACACTAGAAAGGTTTGGAACCGCTGGTGTAATGTTATAGACAGCGGATGAGGCATAATTATCAGTAATCAAAACACACAATGGAAATATGTAAACAGGCAGATTCCCTGATGCAGGTACATGCTGAGCAGTAAGTTTATATTACAGATCTCATGGGGGTTCATCATATATTCAAGTGGAAGTAACGCCTAATGATATCCCCTACCTTACTATCACCAAAAATTCTTAAGGGTCCCTATGGTTTTTTTCTTTTCTCCTTTGTCCAAGAGGTCAAATTCTCACTGTTGATGTATATATGAAGGTGGACATGACTGTTGCTCTCCGGACCTCAGCAAACAATCTGCGTCCGCTGCCTGTCACCATGTAACAACTAACGTGATTACACCTGAGCATTCAAAGCCACCTGCGTGTAGTGTTAGCCATTTTCTGTTTAACCCCTTGGTGACAAGGGCTTTTATTCACACTAGAGGACAAGAACAATTTTAGCCTTTTACTTATGCCTTTGTTAACCATAACTCTGATTCCTTAGTCCATCCACACAAATTATATACCAACTAGTTTTAAAGCCTGTGAACACAGGCCAACACTGGCGGCGCTGCAATTATGCACAGTAGAGACTGCCCGCACCACGGATGATACCGAGCGTGGTGCTTGGTCCCAGGAAGGTGCGCAGAGAGGACTCCGGTCTGAATTCGGAGCGCCCTGCTCCGTATCAGCCGCGGTGCGGGCAGTCTCTACTGAATATGACGGCTTCTGACAAACATACGTTAGAGAATTATTATATAGGGTTTTTAAGATCAGTAGGACTTTCATTTGGTGCCATATTTCTAGGTATAAGCCAGCATTTATTTTAATAATAATATAAAAGAAATCTAAAAGAATTGGAAAAAAATAATTTTTATAGTTGTTGCTTAGATGATTTGAACGGATTTCGCATTTTTTTAACAGAGATAAAAAGGGACTCATGGGAGGTATGCAAATATATATATATATATACACACACACACTCACATATATATATACCCACACACATATATATACACACACATATATACACACACACACATATATATATATATACACACACACACTCACAAAAAGCACATTTACAGTAACCACATAAGTATATAATAATGTAATGTATAATCATGTGGCAGTGAAAAGGTTAACACAATGACACATACAGTTCTGTACCCTGGAGAGAGGAGTCCACTGAGACCTCTCCAGTTAATACATATGAACGTAGTGCGTGGGAGGCGGGAGGGAAAGGGACGTTTTAGCGACTTGATAAACTGGTAGCAATAAAAGGGTTAAGCAGAATTATGTAATCTGTTTGCTTGAGTTTGAACAAAAAACTGCCAGCAAGTAACATGTCTCCTCCATGGACCTGACATCCTGCCAGTAACTGTCATGTCTACCTCCATGGACCTGACATCCTGCCAGTAACTGTCATGTCCTCCCCCATGGACCTGATATCCTGCCAGTAACTGCCATGTCCTCCTCCATGGACCTGATATCCTGCCAGTAACTGTCATGTCTGCCTCCATGGACCTGACATCCTGCCAGTAACTGTCATGTCCTCCTCCATGGACCTGACATCCTGCCAGTAACTGTCATGTCTCCTCCATGGACCTGACATCCTGCCAGTAACTGTCATGTCCGCCTCCATGGACCTGATATCCTGCCAGTAACTTTCATGTCTGCCTCCATGGACCTGACATCCTCCAGTAACTGTCATGTCCGCCTCCATGGACCTGACATCCTGACAGTAACTGTCATGTCCTCCTCCATGGACCTGATATCCTGTCAGTAACTGTCATGTCCACCTCCATGGACCTGACATCCTGCCAGTAACTGTCATGTCTGCCTCCATGGACCTGACATCCTCCAGTAACTGTCATGTCCGCCTCCATGGACCTGACATCCTGCCAGTAACTGTCATGTCTGCCTCCATGGACCTGACATCCTGCCAGTAACTGTCATGTCTCCTCCATGGACCTGATATCCTGCCAGTAACTGTCATGTCCTCCTCCATGGACCTGACATCCTGCCAGTAACTGTCATGTCTACCTCCATGGACCTGACATCCTGCCAGTAACTGTCATGTCCTCCCCCATGGACCTGATATCCTGCCAGTAACTGACATGTCCTCCTCCATGGACCTGATATCCTGCCAGTAACTGTCATGTCTGCCTCCATGGACCTGACATCCTGCCAGTAACTGTCATGTCCTCCTCCATGGACCTGACATCCTGCCAGTAACTTTCATGTCTGCCTCCATGGACCTGAAATCGTGCCAGTAACTGTCATGTCCGCCTCCATGGACCTGACATCCTGCCAGTAACTGTCATGTCTCCTCCTTGTACCTGACATCCTGCCAGTAACTGCCATGTCTCCTCCATGGACCTGACATCCTGCCAGTAACTGTCATGTCTAACTCAATGGACCTGATATCCTGCCAGTAACTGTCATGTCCGCCTCCATGGACCTGATATCCTGTCAGTAACTGTCATGTTTCCTCCATGGACCTGATATCCTGCCAGTAACTGTCATGTCCACCTCCATGAACCTGACATCCTGCCAGTAACTGTCATGTCTCCTCCATGAACCTATTATCCTGCCAGTAACTGTCATGTCCTCCTTCATTGACCTGATATCCTGACAGTGACTGTCATGTCTGCCCCCATGGACCTGACATCCTGCCAGTAACTGTCATGTCCTCCCCCATGGACCTGATATCCTGCCAGTAACTGCCATGTCTCCTCCAAGGACCTGACCTCCTGCCAGTAACTGTCATGTCTCCTCCATGGACCTGACATCCTGCCAGTAACTGTTATGTCTCCTCCATGGACCTAACATCCTGCCAGTAACTGTCATGTCCACCTCCATGGACCTGACATCATGCCAGTAATTGTCATGTCCACCTCCATGGACCTAACATCCTGCCAGTAACTGTCATGTCCTCCTCCAAGGACCTGACCTCCTGCCAGTAACTGTCATGTCTCCTCCATAGACCTGACATCCTGCCAGTAACTGTCATGTCCACCTCCATGGACCTGACATCCTGCCAGTAACTGTCATGTCTCCTCCATGAACCTGACATCGGGACTGACTGAAGAGTTGATCTCTTGGACCAAGGAGCAAGGGCAACATTCATAAGGCTATTAAGAGTTTCAGGCCATAATAAGTTTAGTGTGGGGGGTATTGTTGGGAGGTTCCGTTTAATGCCTTAAAAGCTCATTCTGTTTGTTTTTAGGAAAACTACAGCACGTTGAATAAAAAAATCAACCACAAGTGGGATTTTGTTGTAATGCAGGCAAAGGAGCAGTACAAGTGAGTGATTGTGTGTGTGCAAATGGGTAGACCTCTGGGAAGTGACCACAACATCATGGTCATTAGAAAGGACTGACCCATAAAAATATCACTGTCATTAGTACACTTTAGTCCTAGGAAGGACTGACCCATAAACATGTCACTGTCATTAGTACACTATGGTCCTAGGAAGGACTGATCCATAAACATGTCACTGTCATTAGTACACTTTGTTCCTAGGAAGGACTGACCCATAAACATTTCACTGCCATTAGTACACTTTGGTCCTAGGAAGGACTGACCCATAATCATGTCACTGTCATTAGTACACTTTGGTCCTAGGAAGAACTGACCCATAAACATATCACTGTCATTAGTACACTTTGGTCCTAGGAAGGACTGACCCATAAACATGTCACTGTCATTAGTACACTTTGGTCCTAGGAAGGACTGACCCATAAATATGTCACTGTCATTAATACACTTTGGTCCTAGGAAGGACTGACCCATAAATATGTCACTGTCGTTAGTACACTATGGTCCTAGGAAGGACTGACCCATAAACATGTCACTGCCATTAGTACACTATGGTCCTAGGAAGGACTGACCCATAAACATGTCACTGCCATTAGTACACTTTGGTCCTAGGAAGGACTGACCCATAAACATATCACTGCCATTAGTACACTATGGTCCTAGGAAGGACTGACCCATAAACATGTCACTGCCATTAGTACACTTTGGTCCTAGGAAGGACTGACCCATAAATATGTCACTGTCATTAATACACTTTGGTCCTAGGAAGGACTGAGTCATAAACATGTCACTAACATTAGTACACTTTGGTCCTAGGAAGGACTGACCCATAAATATGTCACTGTCATTAGTACACTATGGTCCTAGGAAGTACTGACCCATAAACATGTCACTGCCATTAGTACACTTTGGTCCTAGGAAGGACTGACCCATAAACATGTCACTGCCATTAGTATACTTTGGTCCTAGGAAGGACTGACCCATAAACATGTCACTGTTTTTAGTACACTATGGTCCTAGGAAGGACTGACCCATAAACATGTCACTGCCATTAGTACACTTTGGTCCTAGGAAGGACTGACCCATAAATATGTCACTGTCATTAATACACTTTGGTCCTACGAAGGACTGACCCATAAATATGTCACTGTCATTAGTACACTTTGGTCCTAGGAAGGACTGAACCATAAACATGTCACTGTTAGTAGTACACTTTGGTCCTAGGAAGGACTGACCCGTAAACATGTCACTGTCATTAGTACACTGTGGTCCTAGGAAGGACTGACCCGTAAACATGTCACTGTCATTAGTACACTTTGGTCTTAGGAGGGACTGACCCATAAACATGTCACTGTCATTAATACACTTTGGTCTTAGGAGGGACTGACCCATAAACAGGTCACTGTCATTAGTACACTTTGGTCCTAGGAAGGACTGACCCATAAACACGTCAAAGTCATTAGTACACTGTGGTCCTAGGAAGGACTGACCCATAAACACGTCACTGTCATTAGTACACTGTGGTCCTAGGAAGGACTGACCCATAAACACGTCACTGTCATTAGTACACTTTGGTCCTAGGAAGGACTGACCCATAAACATGTCATTGACATTAGTACACTTTGGTCCTAGGAAGGACTGACCCATAAACATGTCACTGTCATTAGTACACTTTGGTCCTAGGAAGAACTGACCCATAAACATGTCACTGCCATTAGTACACTTTGCAACTTTGGTCCTAGGAAGAACTGACCCATAAACACGTCACTGTCGTTAGTACACTTTGGTCCTAGGAAGGACTGACCCATAAACATCTCACTGCCATTAGTACACTTTGGTCCTAGGAAGGAACTGACCCATAAACACGTCACTGTCATTAGTACACTCTTCTGGTCCTAGGAAGGACTGACCCATAAACATGTCATTGACATTAGTACACTTTGGTCCTAGGAAGGACTGACCCATAACATGTCACTGTCATTGGTACACTTTGGTCCTAGGAAGGACTGACCCATAAACATGTCACTGTCATTAGTACACTAATGGTCCTAGGAAGGACTGACCCATAAACATGTCATTGTCATTAATACATTTTGGTCCTAGAAGGACTGACCCATAAACATGTCACTGTCATTAGTACACTTTGGTCCTAGGAAAGGACTGACCCATAAACATGTCACTGTCATTAGTACACTTTGGTCCTAGGAAGGACTGACCCATAAACATGTCACTGTCATTAGTACACTTTGGTCCTAGGAAGGACTGACCCATAAATATGTCACTGTCATTAGTACACTATGGTCCTAGGAAGGACTGACCCATAAACATGTCACTGCCATTAGTACACTATGGTCCTAGGAAGGACTGACCCATAAAACATGTCACTGCCATTAGTACACTTTGGTCCTAGAAGGACTGACCCATAAATATGTCACTGTCATTAATGCACTTTGGTCCTAGGAAGGACTGACCCATAAAACATGTCACTGTCATTAGTACACTATGGTCCTAGGAAGGACTGACCCATAAACATGTCACTGCCATTAGTACACTTTGGTCCTAGGAAGGACTGACCCATAAACATGTCACTGTCATTAGTACACTATGGTCCTAGGAAGGACTGACCCATAAATATGTCACTGTCATTAGTACACTATGGTCCTAGGAAGGACTGACCCATAAACATGTCACTGCCATTAGTACACTTTGGTCCTAGGAAGGACTGACCCATAAACATGTCACTGTCATTAGTACACTATGGTCCTAGGAAGGGACTGACCCATAAACATTGTCACTGCCATTAGTATACTTTGGTCCTAGGAAGGACTGACCCATAAACATGTCACTGCCATTAGTATACTTTGGTCCTAGGAAGGACTGACCCATAAACATGTCACTGCCATTAGTACACTTTGGTCCTAGGAAGGACTGACCCATAAATATGTCACTGTCATTAGTATACTTTGGTCCTAGGAAGGACTGACCCATAAACATGTCACTGCCATTAGTACACTTTGGTCCTAGGAAGGACTGACCCATAAATATGTCACTGTCATTAATACACTTTGGTCCTAGGAAGGACTGACCCATAAATATGTCACCTGTCATTAGTACACTTTGGTCCTAGGAAGGACTGACCCATAAACATGTCACTGTCATTAGTACACTTTGGTCCTAGGAAGGACTGACCCGTAAACATGTCACTGTCATTAGTACACTGTGGTCCTAGGAAGGACTGTCCCGTAAACATGTCACTGTCATTAGTATACTTTGGTCTTAGGAGGGACTAACCTATAAACATGTCACTGTCATTAATACACTTTGGTCTTAGGAGGGACTGACCCATAAACAGGTCACTGTCATTAGTACACTTTGGTCCTAGGAAGGACTGACCCATAAACACGTCACAGTCATTAGTACACTGTGGTCCTAGGAAGGACTGGACCCATAAACACGTCACTGTCATTAGTACACTTTGGTCCTAGGAAGGACTGACCCATAAACAATGTCATTGACATTAGTACACTTTGGTCCTAGGAAGGACTGACCCATAACATGTCACTGTCATTAGTACACTTTGGTCCTAGGAAGTGGACTGACCCATAAATATGTCATTGTCATTAATACATTTTGGTCCTAGGAAGGACTGACCCATAAACATGTCACTGTCATTAGTACACTTTGGTCCTAGGAAGGACTGACCATAAACATGTCACTGTCATTAGTACACTTTGGTCCTAGGAAGGACTGACCATAAACATGTCACTGGCCATTAGTACACTTTGGTCCTAGGAAGAACTGACCCATAAACTTATCACTGTCATTAGTACACTATGGTCCTAGGAAGGACTGACCCATAAACATGTCACTGCCATTAGTACACTTTGGTCCTAGGAAGGGACTGACCCATAAACATGTCACTGTCATTAGTACACTTTGGTCCTAGGAAGGACTGACCCGTAAACATGTCACTGTCTTAGTACACCTGTGGTCCTAGGAAGGACTGACCCATAAATATGTCACTGTCATTAATGCACTTTGGTCCTAGGAAGGACTGACCCATAAACATGTCACTGTCAATAGTACACTATGGTCCTAGGAAGGACTGACCCATAAACATGTCACTGCCATTAGTACACTTTGGTCCTAGGAAGGACTGACCCATAAACATGTCACTGCCAATTAGTATACTTTGGTCCTAGGAAGGACTGACCCATAAATATGTCACTGTCATTAGTACACTATGGTCCTAGGAAGGACTGACCCATAAACATGTCACTGCCATTAGTACACTATGGTCCTAGGAAGGACTGACCCATAAACATGTCACTGCCATTAGTACACTTTGGTCCTAGGAAGGACTGACCCATAAATATGTCACTGTCATTAATGCACTTTGGTCCTAGGAAGGACTGACCCATAAACATGTCACTGTCATTAGTACACCTATGGTCCTAGGAAGACTGACCCATAAACATGTCACTGCCATTAGTACACTTTGGTCCTAGGAAGGACTTGACCCATAAACATGTCACTGTCATTAGTACACTATGGTCCCTAGGAAGGACTGACCCATAAATATGTCACTGTCATTAGGTACACTATGGTCCTAGGAAGGACTGACCCCATAAACATGTCACTGCCATTAGTACACTTTGGTCCTAGGAAGGACTGACCCATAAACATGTCAACTGTCATTAGTACACTATGGTCCTAGGAAGGACTTGACCCATAAACATGTCACTGCCATTAGTATACTTTGGTCCTAGGAAGGACTGACCCATAAACATGTCACTGCCATTAGTATACTTTGGTCCTAGGAAGGACTGACCCATAAACATGTCACTGCCATTAGTACACTTTGTGTCCTAGGAAGGACTGACCCATAAATATGTCACTGTCATTAGTATACTTGGTCTAGGAAGGGACTGACCCATAAACATGTCACTGCCATTAGTACACTTTGGTCCTATGAAGGACTGACCCATAAATATGTCACTTGTCATTAATACACTTTGGTCCTAGGAAGGGACTGACCCATAATATGTCACTGTCATTAGTACACTTTGGTCCTAGGAAGGACTGACCCATAAACATGTCACTGTCATTAGTACACTTTGGTCCTAGGAAGGACTGACCGTAAACATGTCACTGTCATTAGTACACTGTGGTCCTAGGAAGGGACTGTCCCGTAAACATGTCACTGTCATTAGTATACTTTGGTCTTAGGAGGGGACTACCTATAAACATGTCACTGTCATTAATACACTTTGGTCTTAGGAGGGACTGACCCATAAACATGTCACTGTCATTAGTACACTTTGGTCCTAGGAAGGACTGACCCATAAACACGTCACAGTCATTAGTACAACTGTGGTCCTAGGAAGGACTGACCCATAAACACGTCACTGTCATTAGTACACTTTGGTCCTAGGAAGGACTGACCCATAAACATGTCATTGACATTAGTACACTTTGGTCCTAGGAAGGACTGACCCATAAACATGTCACTGTCATTAGTACACTTTGGTCCTAGGAAGGACTGACCCCATAAATATGTCATTGTCATTAATACATTTTGGTCCTAGGAAGGACTGACCCATAAACAGGTCACTGTCATTAGTACACTTTGGTCCTAGGAAGGGACTGACCATAAACATGTCACTGTCATTAGTACACTTTGGTCCTAGGAAGGACTGACCCATAAACATGTCACTGCCATTAGTACACTTTGGTCCTACGAAGAACTGACCCTTAAACATATCACTGTCATTAGTACACTATGGTCCTAGGAAGGACTGACCCATAAACATGTCACTGCCATTAGTACACTTTGGTCCTAGGAAGGACTGACCCATAAACATGTCACTGTCATTAGTACACTTTGTCCTAGGAAGGACTGACCCCGTAAACATGTCACTGTCTTTAGTACACTGTGGTCCTAGGAAGGACTGACCCGTAAACATGTCACTGTCATTAGTATACTTTGGTCTTAGGAGGGACTGACCATAAACATGTCACTGTCATTAATACACTTTGGTCTTAGGAGGGACTGACCCATAAACAGGTCACTGTCATTAGTACACTTTGGTCCTAGGAAGGACTGACCCATAAACATGTCACTGTCATTAGTACACTGTGGTCCTAGGAAGGACTGATCCATAATCGTGTCACTGTCATTAGTACACTTTGGTCCTAGGAAGGACTGACCCATAAACACGTCACTGTCATTAGTACACTGTGATCCTAGGAAGGAATGACCATAAACACGTCACTGTCATTAGTACACTTTGGTCCTAGGAAGGACTGACCCATAAACACGTCACTGTCATTAGTACACTTTGGTCCTAGAAGGACTGACCCATAAACATGTCACTGTCATTAGTACATTGTGGTCCTAGGAAGGACTGATCCATAATTGTGTCACTGTCATTAGTACACTTTGGTCCTAGGAAGGACTGACCCATAACATGTCACTGTCATTAGTACACTTTGGTCATAGGAAGGACTGACCCATAAACATGTCACTGACATTAGTACACTTTGGTCCTAGGAAGGACTGACCCATAAACATGTCACTGTCATTAGTACACTGTGATCCTAGGAAGGACTGACCCATAAACATGTCACTGTCATAGTACACTTTTGTCCTAGGAAGGACTGACCCATAAACACGTCACTGACATTAGTACACTTTGGTCCTAGGAAGGACTGACCCATAAACATGTCACTGTCATTAGTACACTTTGGTCATAGGAAGGACTGACCCATAAACATGTCACTGACATTAGTACACTGTGATCCTAGGAAGGACTGACCATAAACATGTCACTGTCATTAGTACACTTTTGTCCTAGGAAGGGACTGACCCATAAACCACGTCACTGTCATTAGTACACTGTGGTCCTAGGAAGGACTGACCCATAAACATGTCACTGTCATTAGTACACTTTTGTCCTAGGAAGGACTGACCCATAAACACGTCACTGTCATTAGTACACTTTGGTCCTAGGAAGGACTGACCCATAAACATGTCATTGTCATTAGTACACTTTGGTCCTAGGAAGGACTGACACCATAAACACGTCACTGACATTAGTACACTTTGGTCCTAGGAAGGACTGACCCATAAACATGTCACTGTCATTAGTACACTTTGGTCCTAGGAAGGACTGACCATAACATGTCACTGTCATTAGTACACTTTGGTCCATAAAAGTATAAGCTAAAATCCTAAATTTATTTAATTTTCACTTGTTTCTTATACTTTTAAGAGCTGGAAAAGAGCGTAAGAAGTCGGATCGAGTTGTTTCTAGACTGTCAGGAAAAAGCTTATTGGCTGGTTCACAGACCCCCGGTAAGTGGAGCTACTTTATCACGGTCTCCTACAGGGATTAGTAACAGAAAGGATAATTGTCCATAGTACCATTTAGTGCAACATCACTGGAAAACCTTGTAGAGCAGACTTACAGATACGGTCACTATAGAAAGAATACAAATTCCTCACACCTAAATCATTTAAATAAGCAACATCCCCAGGTGGGGGAAACTCATAAACCGTTAACCTTTTAATAACAAGCACACCAAGTATGGACTGGAAAAGTAATTTTAAAGGATAGTAATGTTTCACAAAACAGCATCTCCAATTAATCTTCATAGTATTTAGTCCATGGAGAGTGTTATTTCAGTACTGTCAGAGTTGTGGTTCAAGAGTAATTGAATGATAAAGTTTCCCCTCCCGCCCCTTTTACCTAGTGTAAGCCATCTCTTCTCAGATGTGGAATCCAGTCCATAGACCAGACAGATAACAGCAGGGGACAATCTTCTTCCTATGAGAACAATGAAAGCCCTGCCCCCCTTGACAAGTTTTTCAGGTTTTTCCCTCATCTTAATTGAAGACCCTCTCTGCAGTCTACCTGGGCACCTCCCTTCTGATCTGGCTGAGCAGTGTTACATCAGTAAAAGGGCGGGAGGGGGATACTTTATCATTGAATTACTTTTGTACTACAACTCTGACAGAATTGAAATAACACTCTCCAAAGTCCAAATACTATGATGATTAATTAGAGCTGCTTTTATTATGAAACATTACTATCCCTTTAAACCCAGGAATAAAAAGAACAGCAGGATGCAGGACCAAAGAGGACCAGCAGGAGGCTCTGCAGCAGAGATGGAATTGCCTTACTTAAAAAGAATTCATTAGTTGGAAAGCGTCCCCTGGTTTGCAGCACACTTTGTAGACCTTTCCAATGAATGAATTCTTTTTAAGGTAATGTGATTCCGGCTCTGCTGCAGAGGCTCCTCGAGTCGTACGAGCTGACATCAAGAGAAGGGGAGGGAGGGGAACTTGAATCCCTATATCTCTCAAACCATAGCGGTTTGAGAGATAGGGGTTGTGGCAATTAGTTTCTTATTTCAACCTCTACTTAACTCTAAATATTTTTTAGGGGACATTACTGTCCCTGTAACCCAGCGGTTCTCAACCTTTCTAGTGCCGCAACCTTTTAATAAAATTTCTCAAGTTGTGGCAACCACTAACAGAAAAATTATTTTCGTTGCTCCTTCATCGCTGTAATTACTGAATTACTCCGTTATAAAGAAATCCTTACTGTTCCGAGGCCGGACGCCAGGCACCAGCGCAGACATCTTGTCTGCGCGCCTGCGCTGTCAGTGCCGGTCTCCCGGACAATTAAAGTTTTACAGATTAAAATAGACAAAAAAAAACAAGCAATTTTCTGATGGTTTTAGGCGAACCCTGGCAAATCGTCATTCGACCCCCAAATGGGTTGCGACCCACAGGTTGAAAACCGCTGCTTTATCCCTTGAATTGACAACTATCACCGGGATAGCTCCCCATCAGCAAGATCCTGCGCATTGTGAGCCCCTGGGGATTTGTGTACTAAGTCTTGATAATAAGGTGAAATAACTTCTCCAGTTCTATTGTTATTCTATGAAGCCTATGCGCTAAGATTTCTTACATTTTGGATATCTTAGTGCATAGACTCACCGGAGAAGTCATCTCCACTTTATCACCTCTTTATCACTCCTTAGTGCATCCCACCCCTTGTGTACTAGAGGGGAACAAACTAGGATTGCGAAAAGCCAGCACAACGGAAGCCACGGGTCCAACCCACAGATTTGTGTCTGAGAGTGACACACGTCCGAGGCGATTCCAAGCTTTATACAAATTCTAATCCCATATGAGACGACAGACAAACAGGGTCAGACACCTCTCCCCTTAAGTACCAGCGGTCCCGGGGAGTGCCGTCCCTTAAGGACCACATAGGAAACTTTGACGTGCCGTCCCACGTGACTGATCACGTGGGGCGGCACGTCAAACGGGGCACTGGAAGAGATCGCTCCGGTCTTGGAGCGATCAACTTCAGTACCCGGTATTAAAAGTACGTGACGTGCCAGGACCGTCACTGGTCCTTTAGTGCCGGACCAGCGTGACGGTCCTGCCACGTCAATGGTCCTTAAGGGGTTAAAGGGTTAATGTTGATGCAAAATTTCCATTGTCGATGTCTCTTCCTGTAAACACAAAGTGCCGAATTGTGGGGCAGAGGCCTTTAGTAACGCGCCTTTCTGTTGGGAAAAACAGAGGTGCCTAATTCCTTCGTGTTTACAGCTTCTATGAATTATGGGAATGCTCAGGAATTATTTTTTATTTTACAGCCAAATAGTCTTCCCGTGTCCTTGGCTCCTGCCTGTTTGTATATACAGTTCATGGTTCGTGATCATCTCTGTTTATTTCTAAAAGTGACTGATCTCAAGCTAGGAGATTGCTCTAATTACAGTTATAAGCTGCCAATTAAAGCAACATGGGGACATGAGGAACATTATTATTTATTATTATTATTCTTTATTTATATAGCGCCAACTAATTCCGCAGCGCTGTACAATTGGGGAATAGACATACAGAGGTATTAAATAGTACAATCAGATGTGTAGAACAGGAGGATCAGAGGGCCCTGCTCGTGAGAGCTTACAGTCTAGAGGAAGGTAGGTTTGATACAGAAGGAGTAAGTGCTATTGTGTTTAAGTGCCTCCTGCCACATGAACTGCCAGTCAGTGGGTGGGAGTGAGAAGTGCTGTTGAGTGCAGTAGTCCGTGCAAGGGGTGAATCTTGGTGATGATGTTTATGGAGGCAGTTGATAGGCCTCCCTGAAGAGGTGAGTCTTCAGGGAGCGTCTGAAGATTTGAAGGCTGGGGGAGAGTCTGATGGGGCGGGGGAGGGAATTCCACAGCTCAGGTGCAGCACGGGAGAAGTCCTGTAGGCGGGAGTGGGAGGATGTGATAAGAGCTGTGGAGAGCAGAAGGTCATGTGCAGAGCGAAGATGGCGGGCGGGAGTATATTTGGAAATGAGAGATGAAATATAGGGGGGTGCAGTGTTAGTGAGGGCTCTATAAGTTAGCACCAGAGTTTTGAATTTTACTCTGTATGCTAACGGGAGCCAGTGTAGGGACTGACAGAGGGGTGTGGTGTTAGAGAAGCGATGAGTGAGGTAGATTAGTCTTGCAGCAGAGTTCATTATGGACTGTAGCGGGGTTAGTCGGGTGAGAGGCAGGCCAATTAGTAAAGAGTTACAGTAGTCAAGACGGGACATGATGAGTGTTTGGATTAGAATTTTGGTAGTGTCTTCTGTGAGAAGGGTCGGATTCTAGAGATGTTGCGGAGGTGGAGGCGGCATGAGTTGGAGATTGACTGGATGTGAGGAATGAAGGATAGGGCAGAGTCAAATGTGACCCCCAGGCAGCGTGCTGTAGGGATTGGTGTGATGGAAGTGTTGTTAACGGTGAGGGTAATGTTTGGGATAAGGCTGGTTGTAGATGGAGGGAAGAGAATTAGTTCAGTTTTGCTAAGGTTAAGTTTGAGTTGATGGGAGGACATCCAGGAAGACACAGCAGACAGACAGTCAGACACTCGGGACAGGAGGGAAGGAGAGAGGTCTGGGGAGGAAAGATATATTTGGGTGTCATCAGCATAGAGATGATGGTGAAACCCAAAGGAGTTTATTAGTTTTCCAAGGGAAGCAGTGTAGATTGAGAAGAGCAAGGGTCCCAGTACTGATCCTTGGGGCACACCAACAGACAGTGGGAGGGGTGGGGAAGTGGAGCCGGAGTATGAAACACTGAAGGAGCGGTTGCAGAGATAAGATGAAAACCAGGAGAGTGCAGTGTCGCAGAGGCCTAGGGAGTGGAGGGCTTGGAGGAGGAGTGGGTGATCGACTGTGTCAAATGCGGCTGACAGGTCCAAAGAATGAGTAGGGAGTAGTGGCCTTTAGACTTGGCTGAGAGCAAGTCATTGGCCACTTTAGTGAGGGCAGTCTCAGTGGAGTGATGAGGGCGGAATCCGGATTGCAAGGGATCTAGCAGGGAATGGGAGCAGAGGAATTTAGTGAGCCGGTTATATGCAAGGCGCTCGAGAAGCTTGGAGGCAAACGGGAGTAGGGAAATTGGCCGGTAATTTGACAATGAGTTTGGGTCCAGGGAGGGTTTTTTTAGGATGGGAGTGATTAGTGCATGTTTGAAAGAGGATGGGAAGGTGCCGGTTGACAAAGAGAGGTTGAATAAGTGAGTAAGGATTGGAGTTAGTAGAGGGGAGAGTTCTTGGGTGAGCTGAGATGGGATTGGGTCGAGAGGGCATGTGGTTAGGTTTGAGCGAGTGAGGAGAAGGGAGACTTCATCCTCAGTGACAGGTGGGAAGGAGCTTAGTGTGTATGTGGGAGAGGCGACAGGGCTGGGCTGGCTGGGTGGGGGTGGTAGTGATGAAATATCATGTCTGATAGATTCAATCTTGTTCTTGAAGTGGTTGGCGAGATCTTGGGCCGAGAAGTTAGTGGAAGGTGTTTGTGTTGGTGGGTTTAGAAGAGATGTGAAGGTTGAGAAAAGGCGTTTGGGGTTGGAGGAAAGATTAGAAATTAGAGAGGAGAAGAATGACTGTTTAGCCAGGGAGAGGGCAGAGCTATACGAACGGAGAATGAATTTGTAGTGTGTGAAGTCGGCTGTGGAGCGCGATTTCCTCCAGTGCCTTTCAGCAGTGCGTGAGCACCTTTGGAGGTATCGCGTTAGTCTTGTGTGCCAGGGTTGTAGTGGGGTTGTGCGTGGGTGGCGTGGAGTTGCAGGTGCAGCGATGTCAAGGGCTGAAGTGAGAGTGCTGTTATAGAGAGCAGTAGTTTTGTCTGGGCAAGTAAGTGTGAGGATGGGGTTGAGGATAGGCTGCAGGGAGGTGGAAAATTGTTGCTTATCAAGAGAATGTAGATTTCTCCGCATGCGCTTGATTGTGGCGGGGGTGATGGGTTTGCGTGGTATGATGAGGTTACCGGTGAGGAGGTGGTGGTCAGAGAGGGGAAAAGGGACGTTAGAGAAGTTGGAGACCGAGCAGAGGTTAGTGAAGATCAAGTCGAGGGAGTGACCATCACTGTGTGTGGGAGAGCTGGTCCACTGCGATAAGCCTAAGGAGGTTGTTAAGGAGAGGAGTTTGAGGGCAGGGGGGGTGTTGTGATTATCTATAGGGATGTTGAAGTCACCCATGATGAGAGTAGGGACATCAGAGGACATGAAGTGAGGGAGCCAGGAGGTGAAGTGATCAAGGAATTGTGCAGTGGGACCAGGTGGCCTGTATATGACAGCGACACGCAGGGGGAGGGGAGAGAAGAGGCGAAGTGTGTGAGTTTCAAATGTAGGGAAGGAAAGAGAGGGAACAGTGGGGAGTACCTGAAATATATGGTTAGGGGGCAGCAGGATGCCTACTCCCCCTCCCTGCCTGTTGCCAGGCCTCGGTGTGTGTGTGAATTGAAGGCCTCCATATGAGAGTGCGGCAGTGTCTGATGATGTGAGCCAAGTTTCAGTGATGGCCAGGAGGTTTAGGGAGTGAGAAATGAACAGATCATGAACAGCTGTTAGTTTGTTACACACAGAGCGGGCGTTCCAGAGACCAAAACAAAAGGGGGGGGAGGAGGTTAGGTGACGGGGTACGGTTATTAGATTGTGAGTGTTGCGTGTGTGAGTGGGTTCTGTGGTCCAAGAGAGAATGGAAGGGGGGCCTGGGTTAGGTGAGATGTCACCTGCAGCAAGTAGGAGGAGAAGGGACAGGGACATAAGGTGAGAGTGAGATTTGAAGCAGTGGGGCTTTTTTGCAGGGGTAGAAGGAGATGGTGGTGATAGGGAGCGGAGGAATGAAAAAAGTTCATGGGAGCAGAGAAGTGGTGAGTGAAGAATTGAGGGTGCAATGTGAATGGCGTGACACTTAATGTGGACACAGGAGGAGGAGACTCTTATGCATGTGAGAATGGCGATGACAAAACAAGGAGTTAATTTGCCCATAGTTGGGTTAATGAATGGGGCAGTAGAGATGTGCAACAGTCAGTAATCCAGGAGAGTACAGATGACTTGGCAGTCAAGGGTCAATCCACGGAGCGGAGAGTATAGGTGCCAGGGATGGTGAGGAGACTCAGTAGCAGAACTGCAAAGTACTTGGTGAGGGTAGGAATCAGTGCAGGGTTAAATGAAGTAGTCCAATGATGATCAGGAGAGGCAGAAGTTGTAGTGGTTAATGGTGGCTGGAAATCCTGGTTTCTTGCATCAGGTGGTCAGTAGTTTCAGTAGAGGAAGCAAATGTCAGTGCTTGGTGAAAATGACTGTTTCTTCATTCTGAATTCAGCCTGTTTACTTGCCTCTTGTCTGTAGGTTGCTGCAGCAGCTGTGTCTCTCTTATCCAACTCTCTTGCCTAACTCTCAGTACTTAGATAAAGATGTACTTTGAGAAAGGTGCCAACTACTACCCCAGGCAAATGCCACCCCTAACTGGGCCTGAATATATAGTAACTGGAGTCCCTAAGAACACTGAATGACTGACTGAGGGATTTCCAAATTACAAATTGTTTTGGGATGGGATAGCTCTGAGTGCGTTCAGGTGTGACACCATTAAATCTCTGATAAGAAACAGACACAGAGAGATATAGGAGAGGAATGGGGGAGGAAGGCAATATGGAGACTGGAACAGGGGGTCAAAATGGCTAATTTAGATTAGTACATACAACAAGGGGTTAAATGGTAGAGGGAGACTGGATGAGATTGGAGAGAGGGAGACTGGATGAGATTGGAGTTCCAGGTGAAGGGTAGATTAGTACATACCAGGAGACTGTATAATTAATAAACAGTTGGGTTACAGCACAAGATTTTTAAGCAGACTGGATGGGAAACACATACCAGGAGACTGTATAATTAATAAACAGTTGGGTTACAGCACAAGATTTTTAAGCAGACTGGATGGGAAACACATACCAGGAGACTGTATAATTAATAAACAGTTGGGTTACAGCACAAGATTTTTAAGCAGACTGGATGGGAAACACATACCAGGAGACTGTATAATTAATAAACAGTTGGGTTACAGCACAAGATTTTTAAGCAGACTGGATGGGAAACATACCAGGAGACTGTATAATTAATAAACAGTTGGGTTACAGCACAAGATTTTTAAGCAGACTGGATGGGAAACACATACCAGGAGACTGTATAATTAATAAACAGTTGGGTTACAGCACAAGATTTTTAAGCAGACTGGATGGGAAACACATACCTGTAAGGAAGATGAGAAAGTTGTTAGAAGACTGTCTTCATAGAGCATACAATGCAGCATACTGGATAGATATTAACATATTATTTCTCTTGCCTAACTCTCAGTACTTAGATAAAGATGTACTTTGAGAAAGGTGCCAACTGCTACCCCTGGCAAATGCCACCCCAGGCAAATGCCACCCCTAACTGGGCCTGAATATATAGTAACTGGAGTCCCTAAGAACACTGAATGACAGGCATGATCTGGAGTCACGGGCAGTGGGAAGAGACAGTGGGTCATTGGATTAGTGTTTATATGGAGCTAGTAAACAGCTGATTGTGTCTAATGAGGAACTAGAACCACAGAATAAATGTATCTTAATTTGTGTACTTCTAGCTAGGAGCCCATCACACAGCAGTCAGGTGTATCTATATACTTACTGTGTGTAACAGAAGCACTTACCTAGGTAGGAGTCCATCACACAGCAGTCAGGTGTATCTATATAATTACTATGTGTAACAGAAGCACTTACCTAGGTAGGAGTCCATCATACAGCAGTCAGGTGTATCTGTATAATTACTGTGTGTAACAGAAGTACTTACCTAGGTAGGAGTCCATCACACAGCAGTCAGGTGTATCTATATACTTACTGTGTGTAACAGAAGCACTTACCTAGGTAGGAGTCCATCACACAGCAGTCAGGTGTATCTATATAATTACTGTGTGTAACAGAAGCACTTACCTAGGTAGGAGTCCATCATACAGCAGTCAGGTGTATCTGTATAATTACTGTGTGTAACAGAAGTACTTACCTAGGTAGGAGTCCATCACACAGCAGTCAGGTGTATCTATATAATTACTGTGTGTAACAGAAGCACTTACCTAGGTAGGAGTCCATCACACAGCAGTCAGGTGTATCTATATAATTACTGTGTGTAACAGAAGGACTTACCTAGGTAGGAGTCCATCACACAGCAGTCAGGTGTATCTATATAATTACTGTGTGTAACAGAAGCACTTACCTAGGTAGGAGTCCATCACACAGCAGTCAGGTGTATCTATATAATTACTGTGTGTAACAGAAGGACTTACCTAGGTAGGAGTCCATCACACAGCAGTCAGGTGTATATCTGTATAATTACTTTGTGTAACAGAAGGACTTACCTAGGTAGGAGTCCATCATACAGCGGTCAGGTGTATCTATATAATTACTGTGTGTAACAGAAGTGCTTACCTAGGTAGGAGTCCATCACACAGCAGTCAGGCGTATCTGTATAATTACTTTGTGTAACAGAAGGACTTACCTAGGTAGGAGTCCATCATACAGCGGTCAGGTGTATCTATATAATCACTGTGTGTAACAGAAGCACTTACCTAGGTAGGAGTCCATCACACAGCAGTCAGGTGTATATCTATATAATTACTGTGTGTAACAGAAGGACTTACCTAGGTAGGAGTCCATCATACAGCAGTCAGGTGTATCTATATAATCACTGTGTGTAACAGAAGCACTTACCTAGGTAGGAGTCCATCACACAGCAGTCAGGTGTATCTATATAATTACTGCGTGTAACAGAAGTACTTGCCTAGGTAGGAGTCCATCACACAGCAGTCAGGTGTATCTATATAATTACTGTGTGTAACAGAAGGACTTACCTAGGTAGGAGTCCATCACACAGCAGTCAGGTGTATCTATATAATTACTGCGTGTAACAGAAGTACTTGCCTAGGTAGGAGTCCATCACACAGCAGTCAGGTGTATCTATATAATTACTGTGTGTAACAGAAGCACTTACCTAGGTAGGAGTCCATCACACAGCGGTCAGGCGTATCTATATAATTACTGTGTGTAACAGAAACGCTTACCTAGGTAGGAGTCCATCACACAGCGGTCAGGCGTATCTGTATAATTACTGTGTGTAACAGACGTGCTTACCTAGGTAGGAGTCCATCACACAGCGGTCAGGCGTATCTGTATAATTACTGTGTGTAACAGAAGCGCTTACCTAGGAAGTAGTCCATCATACAGCAGTCAGGTGTATCTATATAATTACTATGTGTAACAGAAGCACTTACCTAGGTAGGAGTCCATCACACAGCAGTCAGGTGTATCTATGTGATTACTGTGTGTAACAGAGCACTTATGTAAGTAGGAGTCCATTTTTATTAAATCAAATTATGGCTTTTTAACAAAAGTTATGTTTGCAGTAAATGCACATGAAGTGTGATACAATGCAATGACCTGCCCTGCTGTCTGGTACACAGTGGGTGAAGTCAGTAGTAATTTTGGGAATTTTTATTGGGATTGTGTGACACCAGGGTGTTCTCTTCCACTTCAGGAGGAAAGTCTATAAAAGTAATGTTAGGGATTGTACTTATTGGGGCCCACAATAAAAACGAACGTTATGTATTTCAGCCTGGAGCTCTGGATGTGTTGGAATACGGATTGGACCGGGCGAGTGATCCGAATGTTGTTAAGGTAAAAGGTAAGTGCACGTCTGACCGTTATTTGGGGTCATTGTGGTCCAGTTCCATGTGAGTCCAAGAGATGTGGATCTATGTAATCAGTTCAGAGTGAAGAGAACAGGTGCAGAGCTGACCAATACCTGGTACATGTGGGGGGGACTGACCGATACCTGGTACATGTGGGGGGACTGACCGATACCTGGTACATGTGGGGGGCTGACCCATATCTGGTACATGTGGGGGGGTGACCGATACCTGGTACATGTGGGGGGACTGACCGATACCTGGTACATGTGGGGGGGCTGACCCATATCTGGTACATGTGGGGGGGGCTGACCGATACCTGGTACATGTAGGGGGTTGACCGATACCTGGTACATGTGGGGGGCTGACCGATGCCTGGTACATGTGGGGGGGGGCTGATGGATACCTGGTGCATGTGGGGGGACTGACCAATACCTAGTACATGTGGGGGGCTGACTCATATCTGGTACATGTGGGGGGGCTGACCCATATCTGGTACATGTGGGGGGCTGACCGATACCTGATACATGTGGGGGGGGGCTGACGGATACCTGCTGCATGTGGGGGGACTGACCGATACCTGGTACATGTGGGGGGCTGACCCATATCTGGTACATGTGGGGGGACTGACATACCTGGTACATGTGGGGGGACTGACATACATGGTACATGTGGAGGGGACTGACCAATACCTGGTACATGTGGGGACTGATATACCTGGTACATGTGGGGGGACTGACATACATGGTACATGTGGAGGGGACTGACCGATACCTGGTACATGTGGGGACTGACATAC
>CM074727.1:3435487-3479434 GCA_037306005.1 Rhinophrynus dorsalis | reverse complement strand
CCAGGGTTTTTCCTTATGATCACTGAAGAGATAGTCCCTCTGCTGTGACCAGTCGGACAGGACAGTTCCACATCTGAGGGTGAGCAGTGTTACATCAGGTAAAAGGGGTGGGAGGGAGGATACTTTATCATTCAATTACTCTTGAACTACAACTGCTGACAGAACTGAAATAACACTCTCTATGGCTCAAATACTATGAAGATTAATTGGAGATGCTTTTATTAGTGAAACATTACTATCCATTTAATGGCTAAATGAGAACATAGAACGTGCGAGTTTTCAGGACACTACGGTCCCTCCTTCAGGCACGGGATAACCTTGTTTAAATGTATACAAATTTTCTTTTAATACCTTGGAACCGAGAGACTTGTCCAATGCATTGTTTTATTGGGCCTGAAAATTCTGTGTACAGCACTGCATCCAGTTTGGTAAGAATAATGGTATTATTATTTAAATGGGACTTTTAACCACTTGAATGCTAGAAAGGTCTGACAATGCACTCATTTTGGCGATTATTCAAGGGGGTATCTCTGCGCAGAGCGGCTGGATTCCTGTTACCAGGACACACACATGTGAACATGACGAGTGAAGGGAGACAGTGCCACGCTGGCTTCAGATATTAAGGTTCAAAAGATGAAGTAAAAGTAGGGATTTTTGGTTCCCTGCTGGCACACGGGCCTTAATGCAGCTAATCTGACTGTATCCCACGCTCCGAGCCACAGGACAGCGCCCTCCAAAAACCCTTTATATCTCTGCCATGTTAGTCACCATCCACTCTGCACACCAGGCGTGTAAGGGGCTTAAATCTTCCCTAGCAAGGCAACTTTCATTAACACATTAAACAGGACTCCAATGCAAAGCACTGCAATGTGTGAAGGCCTCTCAATGACCTGCAATGTATCTTGTATGAAAGAGCAAGTTGTATTTATGTAACTGTTCCCATAGATTCCTAGAGCTTAATCAATTATACATCATTATATCTAATGTATCTAATCAATTTAAAATCTATCTAATCTAATTATCTATCTCACATCTTTCTAATCAAATATCAATATATCTAATCTAATATCCATATATATAAATCAAATATCTATCTACCTCATATCTATCTATCTCATGTCTGTCTGTCTATCTATCTATCTATCTATCTATCTATCTATCTATCTCATATCTATCTATCTATCTATCTATCTATCTATCTATCTATCTATCTATCTCATATCTATCTATCTATCTATCTATCTATCTATCTATCTATTTCATATCTATCTATCTATCTATCTATTTCATATCTATCTATCTATCTATCTATCTATCTATCTATCTCATATCTATCTATCTATCTATCTATCTATCTATCTATCTATCTCATATCTATCTATCTATCTATCTATCTCATATCTATCTATCTATCTATCTATCTATCTATCTATCTATCTATCTATCTATCTATCTCATATCTATCTATCTATCTATCTATCTATCTCATGTCTGTCTGTCTGTCTATCTAATTATCTATCTCATATCTACCTATCTATCTCATATCTATCTCATATCTATCTATCTATCTATCTATCTATCTATCTATCTATCTATCTATCTCATGTCTGTCTGTCTGTCTATCTAATTATCTATCTCATATCTACCTATCTATCTCATATCTATCTCATATCTATCTATATATCTATCTATCTATCTATCTCATATCTATCTATCTATCTATCTATCTATCTATCTGTCTCATATCTATCTAATCTGTCTAATATCCATGTCTAATCTAATAGTTATATCTATCCATCTAACATCTTTCTATCTAATATCTATCTCATATCTATCTAATCTAATATCTATATGTATGTATGTATATTTATATAGTGCCACACATGTACAGAGCACTTTACAGAAGTTGCAATAATATGGTGCAAAAGTACAGAATTGGGTTAAGAGCTTACAATCTAATTAGAAATTGTGACAACATACAGAGACAGTAGGAGGATCATAAGTGCATATATCTAAAGTGTGTAATATCTATATCATATATATATATATATATATATATATATATATATATATACACACACTAGTGTAAAAGTCCGTGTGCATGGGCCGTGGAGCAGTGAGGTAACGGCAGTACGCAGAGCAGGACTGGCATCTTATCATTACCCGGACCTGCTCTGCGTACTGCCGTTACTCCACGCGATTGCGCTGCCTCACTCACGAGATGCAATAATGCGCAGTAGAGACTGGCCGAACGCGGGAATGACTGCATCGTGACAAACTTTCTGGCCTTTTATTATATAGGATATCTAATTTATTTATATCTATCTATCTATAATTGTACAGCACTGCGGAATTAGTTGGTGCTATATAAATAAAGAATAGTAATATCTATCTAACCGTCTGGAGGAGTCAGTGCATTTCTTGAGATTCTGATTTGTGAGGATGAGAGGAACGTGCGATGCCGTGTTCCTTCTGTTACACATTACAGGACGCTGTACAATACGTCTGTTTATTACCCACTTCCAGCTTCCAAGGAAGAGTCAATATTGAACTTTTCTCTCTTTAGTCAGTTCCCGTTTCTGTAAAAAATTAAACCTCATAATCGTAAAATAACGCAGATGGGTAGTACTGCCTGGGAACAAGGAGCTTTCAAACACGTTCTTTTGACATTTAAAAAAGCTTTAAAAATAAGAAATATAAATATGGAAGGAAGGAGTTCACCTGGGAAGGAAAGTGTGAGGGGCGAGGAGTTTGGTGAGAATTGGTCTGAGGAATCCTAATTCCAACAGGAGGGGAACTGAGACACCACCGAGGTGGAGTAGGGAAGAGTTGTGTTGGACTATCAGACTGAACTTTACTGGACTACCAGACTGGACTGACATACTGGACTATCAGACTGGACTGTCATACTGGACTGTCATACTGGACTACCAGACTGGACTGTCATACTGGACTACCAGACTGGACTGACATACTGGACTATAAGACTGGATTATCAGACTGGACTGTCATACTGGACTATCAGACTGGACTTTACTGGACTACCAGACTGGACTATAAAACTGGACTGTCATGTTGTTCTATCAGACTGAACTGTCATGTTGGACTGTCATACTGGACTATCAGACTGGACTGTCATACTGGACTATCAGACAGGACTGTCATACTGAACTATCAGACTGAACTATCATACTGGACTATCAGACTGAACTGTCATACTGGACTGTCATGTTGGACTATCAGACTGAACTGTCATACTGGACTATCAGACTGGACTGACATACTGGACTATCAGACTGGACTGTCATGTTGGTCTATCAGACTGAACTGTCATGTTGGAGTGTCATACTGGACTATCAGACTGGACTTTCATACTGGACTATCAGACTGGACTGTCATGTTGGACTATCAGACTGAACTGTCATGCTGCCTATCAGACTGGACTATCATACTGGACTGTCATGTTGGACTATCAGACTGAACTATCATACTGGACTATCAGACTGGAGTATCATACTGGACTATCAGACTGGACTGTCATGTTGGACTATCAGACTAAACTGTCATGCTGCCTATCAGACTGGACTATCATACTGGACTGTCATGTTGGACTATCAGACTGAACTATCATACTGGACTATCAGACTGGAGTATCATACTGGACTATCATGTTGGACTGTCATACTGGACTATCATGATGGACTGTCATGTTGGACTGTCATGTTGAACTATGAGGCTGGACTGTCGTTTTGGACTATCAGACTGGACTGTCATACTGGACTATCAGACTGAACTATCATACAGGACTGTCAAACTGGACTATCAGACTGGACTGTCATACTGAACAATCAGAATGGACTTTCACGTTAGACAGTACCTCAGTATAAACAGTAAAGTAATGGCGACTTGCGCTAGCGCTTCCCTCGGTAGTACAGATAAAATTAAAATAAACTTTATTTTAAACACAACAGTGGCAGTAAAGAATAATACACTCTCACGAGTCCAGGGAAGAACAGTGCACACTTTCGTCACCCTTCACCAGGCAAGTGTGGTAACTCTCCTCTGCCAGAGCCAGATCGGGTAGTCGGATGTAGCCAGGAGTCAGAGCCAGATCGGGTAGTCAGTCGTCACCAGGAGTCAGAGCCAGATCGGGTAGTCAGTCAGAGCCAGGAGTCAGAGCCAGATCGGGTAGTCAGTCGGAGCCAAGAGTCAGAGCCGGATCGGGTAGTCAGTCAGAGCCAGGAGTCAGAGCCAGATCGGGTAGTCAGACGGAGCCAGGAGTCAGAGCCGGATCGGGTAGTCAGTCGGAGCCGGAGTCAGAGCCGGATCGGGTAGTCAGTCGGAGCCAGGAGTCAGAGCCGGATCGGGTAGTCAGTCGGAGCCAGGAGTCAGAGCCGGATCGGGTAGTCAGTCGGAGCCAGGAGTCAGAGCCGGATCGGGTAGTCAGTCGGAGCCAGGAGTCAGAGCCGGATCGGGTAGTCAGTCAGAGCCAGGAGTCAGAGCCGGATCGGGTAGTCAGTCGGAGCCGGAGTAATACACAGGAACAACAATGGACCAACACAGCACTAGGCTCAAGTACACCACGAAAGGGCACTGGTAACTGGACATGCTGAGGCTTAAAAGGCCTAGCAAATGGGTGGAGAGATGACATCACAACACCAGTGACCTATAAGAACAATGACTTGCATAGAGCGACAGCCATGAAGTAACAATGTCGCTGTTACAGCAATTACCCACCGGAGGCAATCACGGGCACCTTGATACTGACTTCATGTCTGGTGTCACTGTTCTTTAAAGGGGAAGTAAGAATTCAAGACCTACCTTACTACAGACAGAAAATCCTAATGGCCCATATGAATTTTCCCCTTGTACTTTGGTCCAAGAGATAACACCTTCAATCAGTACTGGATGTCTGGTCCACGGGGTTGACGTGACAGGTGTTACCGAAACCATAGCATCTCAAGGACTGCCCACTGCACTTGGTATTCTTAACTCTTTATGATCCCTCTGGTCCTTAAAAGGTTAAATAGGATTACTCTCATGCACTCTGCTTGCTTAAATTTAAAAGAAACCACCAGTAACTGACATGTCTGCCCCCATGGACCTGACATCTTGCCAGTAAATGTCATATCCTCCTCCTCCATGGACCTGATATCCTGCCAGTAACTGTCATGTCCGCCCCCATGGACCTGATATCCTGCCAGTAACTGTCATGTCCTCCTCCATGGACCTGATATCCTACCAGTAACTGTCATGTCCGCCTCCATGGACCTGACATCCTGCCAGTAACTGTCATGTCCTCCTCCATGGACCTGACATCCTGCCAATAACTGTCATGTCCTCCTCCATGGACCTGACATCCTGCCAATAACTGTCATGTCCTCCTCCATGGACCTGACATCCTGCCAGTAACTGTCATGTCTGCCTCCATGGACCTGACATCCTGCCAGTAACTGTCATGTCTCCTCCATGGACCTGATATCCTGCCAGTAACTATCATGTCTGCCTCCATGGACCTGATATCCTGCCAGTAACTGTCATGTCTGCCTCCATGGACCTGACATCCTGCCAGTAACTGTCATGTCTCCTCCATGGACCTGATATCCTGCCAGTAACTGTCACGTCCTCCTCCATGGACATGACATCCTGCCAGTAACTGTCACGTCCGCCCCCATGGACATGACATCCTGCCAGTAACTGTCACGTCCGCCCCCATGGACCTGACATCCTGCCAGTAACTGTCATGTCCTCCTCCATGGACCTGACATCCTGCCAGTAACTGTCACGTCCGCCCCCATGGACATGACATCCTGCCAGTAACTGTCATGTCCTCCTCCATGGACCTGACATCCTGCCAGTAACTGTCATGTCCGCCTCCATGGACCTGACATCCTGCCAGTAACTGTCATGTCCGCCTCCATGGACCTGACATCCTGCCAGTAACTGTCATGTCCTCCTCCATGGACCTGACATCCTGCCAGTAACTGTCATGTCCGCCTCCATGGACCTGACATCCTGCCAGTAACTGTCATGTCTCCTCCATGGACCTGACATCCTGCCAGTAACTGTCATGTCCTCCTCCATGGACCTGACATCCTGCCAGTAACTGTCATGTCCTCCTCCATGGACCTGATATCCTGCCAGTAACTGTCATGTCCTCCTCCATGCACCTAACATCTGGACGTTATCTCTTGAACAAGGACAAAATCCATAAGGGCTATTGGAATTTTCTGGCCATAGTAAGGTAAATGAGGGATTTTTATTACAAGGTGTTAGTTTCCCTTTAATACAATTTCTGGTCATTAGAAAATAATTCAAGAAGCAAGAAGAAGATGTCTCATTATGGCAATTGCAGCGCAGAGTGAATAGTGACGGCCTCATCTGATGAGATGAAAGATTCCGCCAGCACAAAGAGCCTCTAATTTTAAGTGATTTCTCGCAGACGACTTAAAATTGATCATTCGTTTTAGTTTCAGCAACTTGCAATTTTGTTTAAAAAAAAAAAAAAAAAAAAAAAAAAAAGACAAATGTCTTTGATAGAGCGCTTTAAAGCACAACCTTTCCCTAATGGCAAGGTTTAAAGAAATGACCTTTTTGTGCAAGATATCAAAGTACAGAAAAGAGGATTCTTTTCAGGGAGCGGTGACCTTCGCTGCTCACAGTTTTCCCCCTGATGCAACATTTTGATGTTTTTTTTTGCTTCCTGAATTCTAGTGTTTTGTGCTGCTGTCGGCACATCGGAGCAAGTTACCTGGATATTGTTCTGCATTGTATAAAGGCACAATTGTCCCCGAAGAGCACAGATCTGCAGATTTTTACCCATTCCTCCTACACTTCATGAATTAACCCCTTCTCTGCACAGCTCGATATACCTTATCCCTTTCAGCACCATAAGGATGAGCAAAACATTGCAGAGAGATGTACGTCACCTCTCTACCACTCAAATGGTTAAACAGAGACACAAATTCACCATTGAGGTTTGGAGAGCTGTGAAGGGCAATGGTTGGCATATTTTATTGCCCTGAAAGGGTTAAGTGTGGCTAGCGCTTTAAAGGGATAGTAATACTTCGTTTTATCTTTATTTTATTTTGTAGGCATTAAAAAAACATGAAGAACAATATAAGTCTTATCTCTCAAACCTTTATGGTTTAAGAGATATTCACAAGCAAAGTTTCCCCTCCCGCCCCTTTTACCTAGTGTAAGCCATCTCTTCTCAAATGTGGAATCCAGTCCATAGACCAGACAGATAACAGCAGGGACAATCTTCTTCCTATGAGAACAATGAAAGCCCTGCCCCCCTTTTACCTAGTGTAAGCCATCTCTTCTCAGATGTGGAATCCAGTCCATAGACCAGACAGATAACAGAAGGGGACAATCTTCTTCCTATGAGAACAATGAAAGCCCTGCCCCTTTTACCTAGTGTAAGCCATCTCTTCTCAGATGTGGAATCCAGTCCATAGACCGGACAGATAACAGAAGGGGACAATCTTCTTCCTATGAGAACAATGAAAGCCCTGCCCCTTTTACCTAGTGTAAGCCATCTCTTCTCAGATGTGGAATCCAGTCCATAGACCAGACAGATAACAGCAGGGGATAATCTTCTTCCTATGAGAACAATGAAAGCCCCGCCCCTTTTACCTAGTGTAAGCCATTTCTTCTCAGATGTGGAATCCAGTCCATAGACCAGACAGATAACAGCAGGGGACAATCTTCTTCCAATGAGAACAATGAAAGCCCTGCCCCCCTTGACAAGTTCTTCAGGTTTTTCCCTTATCTTAATTGAAGATTGTCCCTCTCTGCAGTCTACCTGGGCACCTCCCTTCTGATCTGGTTGAGCAGTGTTACATCAGTAAAAGGGGCGGGAGGGGGATACTTTGTCATTGAATTACTCTTGAACTACAACTCTGACAGTATTGAAATAACACTCTCCAAAGTCCAAATACTATGAAGATTAATTAGAGCTGTTTTTATTATGAAACATTACTATCTATTTAAAGTGGACCTGGCGCATTTAGACAAGTTTAGTTTGTTCTACACAGAAGTAAAATCTGCCTTTGTGTTGGTAGTGGATGTTTTTTCTGTAAAATACATTTTGAAAATGAACCTTTATGTGTTGGCCCGGTGCATTATGTTAATTCCCAGCACAATATGCTAATTAGCGCTGTTGCAGACCCTTCGCTGTGCTGATAGACACTAATGTGTGTGTGTGCGCAGATTCATTCATATCAGTGTGTAGTAATATTGGACCAGCACAGAAATTAATTAGCATAATGTGCCACACTGTGCCGCCAACAAATAAATGTGAATTTCTAACCAAATATTTATATTACAATCAAAAGGATAATACAACATTTAGCCAATTTTTACTTGTCTTTTAAATTTAATTAAATGTATCTTAAGGTGACAGGTCCAATTAAATTCTTCAATATTTACCAAAATATCAATATTTAACATTCTTCTCAAAACCTTCATGAAAAATGAGGGGTACCCTACACTGGTGTCCAAGGCACCCCTAAATGTCAATGTGCCCTGGTTGAGAACCACTGCCTCAGAGGAACAGCCCAACCAATAGGGCAGGTTTTCTTAGCCTTTTGGTAACAAGCACCCCTTCAGTTCTAAACCTCTCTGAAGTACCCCAATGCTCAGTGTCAGTATCTGCAGACTAATAAAACCTTGTTAGGAATGGAAAAGGGATTAAACAGATATTAAAAGGATAGTAATACTTCGTTTTAACTTTATTTTATTTTGTAGGCATTAAAAAAACATGAAGAACGATATAAGTCTTATCTCTCAGACCTTTATGGTTTAAGAGATATTCACAAGCAAAGTTTCCCCTCCCGCCCCTTTTACCTAGTGTAAGACATCTCTTCTCAGATGTGGAATCCAGTCCATAGACCAGACAGATAACAGCAGGGGACAATCTTCTTCCTATGAGAACAATGAAAGCCCTGCCCCTTTTACCTAGTGTAAGACATCTCTTCTCAGATGTGGAATCCAGTCCATAGACCAGACAGATAACAGCAGGGGACAATCTTCTTCCTATGAGAACAATGAAAGCCCCGCCCCTTTTACCTAGTGTAAGCCGTCTCTTCTCAGATGTGGAATCCAGTCCATAGACCAGACAGATAACAGCAGGGGACAATCTTCTTCCTATGAGAACAATGAAATCCCTGCCCCCCTTTTACCTAGTGTAAGCCATCTCTTCTCAGATGTGGAATGCAGTCTATAGACCAGACAGATAACAGAAGGGGACAATCTTCTTCCTATGAGAACAATGAAAGCCCTGCCCCTTTTACCTAGTGTAAGCCATCTCTTCTCAGATGTGGAATCCAGTCCATAGACCAGACAGATAACAGCAGGGGACAATCTTCTTCCTATGAGAACAATGAAAGCCCCGCCCCTTTTACCTAGTGTAAGCCGTCTCTTCTCAGATGTGGAATCCAGTCCATAGACCAGACAGATAACAGCAGGGGACAATCTTCTTCCTATGAGAACAATGAAAGCCCTGCCCCCCTTTTACCTAGTGTAAGCAATCTCTTCTCAGATGTGGAATCCAGTCCATAGACCAGACAGATAACAGCAGGGGACAATCTTCTTCCTATGAGAACAATGAAAGCCCTGCCCCTTTTACCTAGTGTAAGCAATCTCTTCTCAGATGTGGAATCCAGTCCATAGACCGGACAGATAACAGAAGGGGACAATCTTCTTCCTATGAGAACAATGAAAGCCCTGCCCCTTTTACCTAGTGTAAGCAATCTCTTCTCAGATGTGGAATGCAGTCCATAGACCAGACAGATAACAGAAGGGGACAATCTTCTTCCTATGAGAACAATGAAAGTCCTGCCCCTTTTACCTAGTGTAAGCCATCTCTTCTCAGATGTGGAATCTGGTCCATAGACCAGACAGATAACAGAAGGGGACAATCTTCTTCCTATGAGAACAATGAAAGCCCTGCCCCCCTTTTACCTAGTGTAAGCCATCTTTTCTCAGATGTGAGTCTGGTTGTATGACAGTACAGATAACAGAAGGGTACAATCTTCTTCCTATGAGAACAATGAAAGCCTTGCCCCCCTTGACAAGTTTTTCAGGTTTTTCCCTTATCTTAATTGAAGATTGTCCCTCTCTGCAGTCTACCTGGGCACCTCCCTTCTGACCTGGTTGAACAGGGGGGGGGATACTTTGTTTGTGAATATCTCTTAAACCATAAAGGTTTCAGAGATAAGACTTATATCATTCATCATGTTTTTTTAATGCCTACAAAATAAAATAAAGTTAAAATGAAGTATTACTATCCCTTTAAGGCTGAACATGGTGCCGCGAGAGGAACAGAGACACATTCACATCTCACACTCAAGGCTCCTAAACTGTTACTTCTGTCTCCTAAATCTAAGGGGCATTTTAAATACATCTATGCACATTAACCGATCGCTGGATCCTGAAAATGATGTCTGTTTATAAGGTATTTCACCCTTTGCACAGCTCAGTAGCAGGGATAAGTGAATAATAACCTGTTTGGACATCTTCTACCTCCTGCGCTGGCAGGCTGTACCATGACATGACTACACTTTTTGTACACAGACAAGCCCACATTTACACCTATATACTGATAGCCCTCTGAATGTGTCTGTATAGTGATCTAGATTTAGACTTCATTATCATTTTATATAAGAAATATATAAAATAATGTCGCACGTGGAAGACACGAATAATGGAAAATCCCAAAAGATGTCAAATAAATCTTTAATGTTATGTAAAAAAGATGTAACAAAATAGAAGACAAAAGCAATGTGATGTAAACATGTTCTGGTAGAAAAATAAATAAATAGTATTAAATAATAATGATTAACCCCTAAGTACCAGTGAGACATACAACGCATTGTATGGCACACAAAGGGTTACTGAACATGGTTAAATATGAAAACAAGGTCACAAAAACAACAGGACAGGAAAAATACTTAAATGGAGCCTTCATTTAGGGATTAACGCTTTGAATGCCAGAGGGTTGTCCACCATGTTGTAAAGCATTCTGCTGGACAGACTTCCGGCACTCAGACGGTTAACAGTAACACTTACAGAAGTTGTTTACGTTATACGTATTCTGGTGAGTAAAACAGAGCTATTACCATTGCTGAGAGATTATTCATTCAAAAATTATTACAGTTCAAACTATTGTTTGTTTCTATTAAGCTGTTAGTAAAGGTATTATGGAGGGTTCCATAAGGGATCTATAAGGAGACAGACACAAATCTGACCTGAGTCTCCCTCGTCTTGTGCACTAAACTGAATTCAACATTAAATCTGAACTACGCCATTATTACACTGATAACTCCGCACATGCACTGACGTCTGATAACCGGCATTAAACAGACACTAATGTCCCATAAAAATGTGTTTTTGTTTTGTAGAATATTGCCTTCTCTTTTTTTTATATATCTATGCCAGTTGGGTTATTATATATTGTGTGAGTTTTTTCAAACTGCCTACTTTTTCATGTAAAAGAAGGTGTATACTTCGAAACGCGTCTGAACAGGCTTTTTATACATTGCCATTATTTTAATATTACACATTGATGTCTTAAGAATTATGGATTCTACATTTTTTCTCTACTCTGGAAGGCATTTGTGACCGTATGGGGCGGTTATATTACCCCGTTGGATTACTGCCGGCTGTCCTCACAACCGGCACATGTGGTGACAAGTGTGAGTACCATACTGTGGATCTCTGTTACGATTACAGTTACAATACATAGGTGAGAGTTACAATGACATCATAAACCAGCGACTGGTCCCCAACCTTCCCCTTGATAAATCTATTCTTTGTGCATATGGTAGCGTGTGCCTTATTTGCCAAAGCAAAACGGTCACATTACATTGCTAAACCCCTCTAAAGAAAACAAACAAAAAAAACATCATATAGAATCTTAGTCCACCTGCCCCTGGTGGTCAGACAGTTTTACTATCTAAGGAAGAAGTGAGTCACTGGTTGTAGTACTAGGTATCCTAACTTAACAGACAGAGAGTGAGATAACCTAACATAACAGACAGAACCTCTAAGTAACCTAACAGATAGTGAACTAAGCAACATATTAAAGGCGCAATTTTGACGCCCGCGGCTTTGTGAACGTGTTGTTTTGATAGTCCCCATTTAGGCAGCGCTGTTGAATAAGGACTCCCTCCAAAGAATGTGATAGTAACAGATCCACCAGTGTGCAATATGTTAAACTGTAAATACTTTTGAATAAAGAAACCATCAGAAGTGGGAGAACCTTTGTTTTACTCACCAGGAAAAGCTTAAAAATATATATCTTATTATAAAACTTCATATAGCCTTTAAATGCAACTTACTTTAATATCAAACAGCATGTTACAATCTTATATATAGACGTTTATATACCTTAATAGAACTTAAGATTTGATATTCTATGTGCTGGTTTTCGGCCGACTGGGGGAAGTCATTTTCCTTTGCACTCCTCACTTCCTAGTCAGAATGCTGGACTGTACTATGTAAGTCACAGCAGGAAGTGAAGGGTGCAAAGGAAAACTGCTTCCCCCAGCCTGGTGGAAAACAGCACATATAACATCAAATATCTTAAAGGGATAGTAATGCTTAAAATGTAAAAAATATATGTTGTAGGGTTTATCAATCTGAGTAAAACAAGGGTATTCCCACTGCTGAGAGATATTTTATTAAAAAATTATAACAGCTCAAACTTGAATTTTTTAGGTGCCGTGTCACAGTGGCCTGAAAATTTACAGTGGCGCTGTTGCTACACCATCCTATGGACTGCTCTGGTCTGTAGACCATAAATCTCCATAGGATGTTGTAGCAACAGCGCCACTGTAAATTTTCATGCCACTGTAATATTGCACCTAAAAAATTAACGTTTGAGCCGTTATAATTTTTTTTAATAACGACATTTCTCTCAGCAGTGGGAATTCCCTTGTTTCATTCGGGGACATAAACACTACAACATATATTTTTTTACATCTTGAGTGTTACTATCGCTTTAAGTTCCATCAAGGTAGGAAACATTTTACATACAGGTCTGTGAATATTACAACACAAAAATCAAACAATGGAAAGTTATATTTTAGCATTTAACCTCTTGGTTGTCAGAGATGGCTTCGACGTTGCAGAAAATGTTTTTATGTAATAGTTAAAACGAACGATAAAATCTCATAAAAATGTGATAAATATTCATATAATATTAATACAAGGGAATGTTGGCGTGTTATGTGGAAGTAATCTCATATTCTATTTTATGAATATATTAATCATGTCTCACTGTTTGAACGTTGGGGTCCCAGATTGTCTTCACATTATCCGTCAGATTCGGGGGTAACGCTTATTCACTTATAATCTGGAAATTAAACACAGATTTAGAGTTAGTTGTAAAGTATAAAAGAAGAACCACAATCTCCTGCTGCACAAATTTCTGTTTGTCATATCGGTGTCAGTGAAAATCTAGTGGTTACACAGGGTGATGTACTAATAATTACTGGGTATACATGCACTGTGATAAAGAGGAGATAACTCCTCCAGTGCTTAATGCATTGACTGCATAGCATAACATAGGAACTGGAGAGTTTATCTCACTGGAGAAGTTATCTCCTCTTTATCATACCTTAGTACATCTCCCCTGTAGTCTATAACTAAAGATCTCCCATAGAATAACATAGGAACTGGAGAGTTTATCACACTGGAGAAGTTATCTCCTCTTTATCACACCTTAGTACATCTCCCCTGTAGTCTATAACTAAATCTCTCCCATAGAATAACATAGGAACTGGGGAGTTTATCACACTGGAGAAGTTATCTCCTCTTTATCACACCTTAGTACATCTCCCCTGTAGTTTATAACTAAATCTCTCCCATATAATAACATAGGAACTGGAGAGTCTATCTCACTGGAGAAGTTATCTCCTCTTTATAACACCTTAGTACATCTCCCCTGTAGTTTATAACTAAATCTCTCCCATATAATAACATAGGAACTGGAGAGTTTATCTCACTGGAGAAGTTATCTCCTCTTTATCACACCTTAGTGCATCTCCCCTGTAGTCTATAACTAAATCTCTCCCATAGAATAACATAGGAACTGGAGAGTTTATCTCACTGGAGAAGTTATCTCATCTATATCACACCTTAGTACATCTCCCCTGTAGTCTATAACTAAATATCTCCCATAGAATAACATAGGAACTGAAGAGTTTATATCACTGGAGAAGTTATCTCCTCTTTATCACACCTTAGTACATCTCCCCTGTAGTCTATAACTAAATCTCTCCCATAGAATAACATAGGAACTGGAGAGTTTATCACACTGGAGAAGTTATCTCCTCTTTATCACACCTTAGTACATCTCCCCTGTAGTCTATAACTAAAGAGCTCCCATAGAATAACATAGGAACTGGAGAGTTTATCATATTTGAGGGGACTTATTAACCCTTTGAGTGCCAGAGGGGTATGCAACGCATTGCAAAGAAATGTGTTGCGTACCCCACTGGCACTCAATCGGTTAAAGTTACCCAAATTACTTTTGAATACCTTTGAATACTAGAGAGGTCTCCAAGGCATTGCTCTGCAGTTAAAAGATACATGTAACCCACTGAGTGTCAGAGGTCTGTATCATACATTGCAAGGAACTGGCATGCAGAGGGTTAAATCCTCAGGAAGATGCATTTGTTTCACGTGGTGCAGTTGCTTGAGGTAACCTTGTGCCTCTGTGAGTCTGTGGATATGGTGAGTGACAGGACGGTGAGGCCCTTGTTCACTAAGTGATGCTATGATTATTCACGTCGAACAAAAGGACTAACATATAGGAATGGTCTGGTCAAGTCCCAACAGTTGATGATCTACAATCCTCCCACTCCCAACACCCCTGGTTTAAAGGAACAGTAACACCTTCTAATAATAACCCCATTTACCTTAGTCTGGGGTTGGTTCCCCAAAATAAATCTTTATTGAATTCTGGATATCAGGTACACGGAGAAAGATGTGATTCTTTGTCACTGAAATCCAGGACCCCAAACTCCTCCCACTGACCTGGTTTTAGGAAGGAGCTATTTCAGTGGGAGGAGTCTGGGGTTTTGGAGTCTGGTAACAAGAATCATGTCTGCCTCTGTGGACACGACATTCATTATCGATTAAAGAGTAAATTTAGCCAACCACAGAATTTATTTAGTGGCCATCGGTGTTTTCTGCCCTTACTAAGGGAATCGGCACTGACGTAATAATAGGGGTCGCACCTGTGACCGGGTCCATCACTGCAGGGGTCCTGCTGCCCCCTTCGACCTCCCCGCCCAGCGCCCGCAAGAAGCAATCTTTAGTCTGTGCCTTCTTCTGCACAGACCTCTAGCAGCTGAGCTTGCTGGCGCTCTAGTAATGCAGAGCGATGACATCATCTCCCAGCGCACTGAATTACTGAAGAGAGAACTGCGCTGGAGCACCAGCTTCTGAGGTCTGTGCAAAAGGAGGCACAGACCTCTCCTGCCACTCCGCTAGACCACCAGGGAGGTAGGAAACTGACAATGGGGGGAGGGTTAATATGGAGATTGGGGGGCAATGTGGAGGTGGCCAATGGGGGACAGGGGCAATTTGGTCGGGGGGAGCCCATAGCAATTTTTGTACCATGGCCCGGTCGCTTTTAGTTGTGCCTCTGGGAATTGGAGTATAATTTTATTAGGTGTCACTGTTCCTTTAAATGATCAGTCATGACCCGTTTATCACTGACTTATCCTGAATCCCGCTGGTAGATTTCGGTCCATGTGAGACAAAGTGGCGGCACAGAGAGCCCCCTGCCAGGACCGAACATGAGTCTGGGGCCAGCCTCCTCCTCTGGCCACCAGGGGCCACATACACAAAACAACGGATGGGCAATTCTAGGACATCCTAATTGTACCATAGGGGAGAAATGAAACGGTAAACATTTCTCATTGATTTAAAGTGACAGTCCCCACCTTTATAATTCCTGCAAGTGCCTAACACGTACAGTCAAATTTCCTATATTTTTTCCATTTTCAGCTGTATTCACTTCTATATACCTGGCAGGGAGCTCTCTGAGTGCGTTTCCAGGAAGCTTTCTGTGTGGGACTGTGAAAGCAAAGGGAGTGAGACAATGTAAACAAGATACAATGTAAAAAAAAAAGTCAGTGATACAATGTAGAAAAGCCGCCACTACAGCATACAGATCACTCAGAGCTTCAGGGAGACTGGAACATTGTGTCACTATTCCTGACAGAAAGCTCCCTGGAAATAAATCAGTTCAGTGTCAGTGACATAAAAGTGTAAAAAAACAGGGAAAGATGACAAAATTAACTGAAATAAAAATGATAGGCGATTTGAATATACATATTCTGCAAGTGAATAATATGTAGTCAAAAAGGAAGTCGTCTGTCTCTTTAAATATGGCTAAGCAGCGAGCTGGTGATCCAGCGCATTCAAGGGGTTAACTCTTTGAGTGCCAGCGGGTATGCAAATCATTGCAAAACAATGCTTTGCATTTCCCTCTGGCACTCAGAGGGTTAACACCTAATATCAATCAGTGTGAATGTTAACCCCCCCCTTTGGTGCACTTGGTTTGCTCTGGATTTACTCCTCTTTACTTTCCACATACGGCCCTCGGTATCTCTCCCACTCATGATAAAATCTCCATGCTTTGCACTTTGAAGTGACGTTTTTGGGATTAATCAGTTCATAGTCCCGTTGCGAACTGAGTCACTTGCTGGGTCAGGCAGCTGTGTTTTGGGGCTTCTGTATCATCCCAGAGTAGGTCTGGGCTTGTCCTGCGCCCGCTCAGCGCCTGACTAGTCTGTGACTAAGCTCCGTGGTTTAGGAAGGGTGGAGAGATTCCCAGGAAAGCTCCGTTCACAGAAAACAAGGTGCTTTTTCCTCTGAAAACTGAAAACCTCAATTAAGACATCAAAAGTCCCCAGTGAAACGCGGCAGGTGTAAGACATAAAACGCAGCGGCCCGGCCTTACCTCTGACTGTGATAATTATTCAGGTCTTCCTGCAGCACCTGAGACCTCTTCTGTAGAAAGTTCACCTGCACAAGACATAAACCGGTCAGGATTCCCATGAGAGGACGCAGTCACGCCTTACTGCTTTATTAGCACGTTTAAAGGGGCAGTATCAACACATTAGTATTATATGGACTCATCAGTAAGAGCAGGTCCACTGCTGGGTAACGCTTCAGCCAAAAGTTATTGCAGAGCAAACTTGCATTTATGTGAGCATCTATTTCTGCCTGTGAAGACCTAATGTCAGAGACTCAACTGCGCCATCTAATGGCAAAACATCGTGAACTCTGCTGTATGAGAAATGCAACTCAGCTCTGTAATCACTTTAGACAGAAGCACTGAGAGGGCCTAGTTTTACTCTACAAGAAACACCTTCAACCACATACACACACACACACACACACATATATATATACAAACACACACACATACATACACACACATATATATACACACAAGCACACACATATACACACACACACATACATACACACACACATATATATTTATTTATAATTAACCCTTTGAGTGCCAGAGGGGTGCTCAAGCAATGTGTTGCATACCATTCTGGCACTCAAAGGGTTATGGTTAAATACTTTACACACCCCTCTGGACCTCAAGGGGTTAGAGTAACAACTGTACTCTCTAAAAATAACCCCCACGTACCTAAATCCGGGCAGAAAATTCTAATGGCCCCTATGAATCTGTACTGTGTAGCTTGGTTCCCCAAGTTTAACATCTAATGAGTACTGTCCACTGAGGGAGACATGAGTCTTTGTTGCTGGACTCCAAGATCCCAAACTCCTCCCATTGTACTGTTCTTAGGATGATTTCAGTGGGAGGAGTTTGAGGACCGGGAGTGCGGCAACAAATAATCATGTCTGCCTCTGTGGACAGTTCAGTACGGATTAAGATTCATTCAGGGGAACCGATCCGCACAGAACACATAGTGACAATTAGGATTGTCTGGGCAATTTGGGGTAGGTTGGGGATTATTATTAGGACGGGTTAGTGTTACTTTAAGAGGTCGGTTAATATTTCTGAATTGAAAGTCACTTGTGTGAATGTAAAATCCAGAAAACGTCTGAAAGTAGATTTCTATCTGCTGAGAAACACTGACCGGAGCAATTCTACTGCCCAACAGGCGCGAAAACATATTCCCCAAATCGCCACTTTCAGTTACTAACAAGTCGCCCTTCAATTATTAAACATACTAGTGTAAAAGCCCGTGTACACGGGCCAAGGTCGCGTTGTGTACCCCTCTGGCACTCACAGGGTTAAGCGTCTGCTACTTCACTGCTCCACGCGATGCAGTCTTGTGTCTCCTCACGCAGTGCAGTCATGCGCAGTAGAGACTGGCCGAACGCGTGTATTGCGCATGACTGCATCGTGACAAACATCCCAGAGAATTATTATGTAGGATGGCGACTGGCATCCTAACACATGTAAAGTGCCACTTTCTAAAGAAATCTTCCATCCTAGGAGACTGACGGGCAGGTTAGTGCAGTCTGAGCGCCTGCGCCATCGGTCCTTCCGGTTACCATGTGGCGCGCTGCAATGCTTCTTACAGGAGACCGGGACTGACAGCGCGGGCGCACAGACAAGATGTCTGCTCTGATGTCTGGCTTCCAGTCTCCTAGGATGAAAGATTTCTATAGAACATGGCACTATACAGAGGTCATACATGTATTAAGATGATGCGGCACTATACAGAGGTCATACATGCATTAAGATGATGCGGCACTATACAGAGGTCATACATGTATTAAGATGATGCGGCACTATACAGAGGTCATACATGCATTAAGATGATGCGGCACTATACAGAGGTCATACATGCATTAAGATGATGCGGCACTATACAGAGGTCATACATGCAATAAGATGATGCGGCACTATACAGAGGTCATACATGCAATAAGATGATGCGGCACTATACAGAGGTCATACATGCAATAAGATGATGCGGCACTATACAGAGGTCATACATGCAATAAGATGATGCGGCACTATACAGAGGTCATACATGCATTAAGATGATGCGGCACTATACAGAGGTCATACATGCATTAAGATGATGCGGCACTATACAGAGGTCATACATGCAATAAGATGATGCGGCACTATACAGAGGTCATACATGCATTAAGATGATGCGGCACTATACAGAGGTCATACATGCAATAAGATGATGCGGCACTATACAGAGGTCATACATGCAATAAGATGATGCGGCACTATACAGAGGTCATACATGCATTAAGATGATGCGGCACTATACAGAGGTCATACATGTATTAAGATGATGCGGCACTATACAGAGGTCATACATGCATTAAGATGATGCGGCACTATACAGAGGTCATACATGCATTAAGATGATGCGGCACTATACAGAGGTCATACATGTATTAGGATACAGCACTATACAGAGGTCATACATGCATTAAGATGATGCGGCACTATACAGAGGTGATACATGTATTAGGATGATGTGGCACTATACAGAGGTCATACATGTATTAGGATACGGCACTATACAGAGGTCATACATGTATTAGGATACGGCACTATACAGAGGTGATACATGTATTAGGATGCTAGTCGCCAGATGTTTAATAATTCAAGGGCGACTTATTAGTAACTGAAAGTTCCGCTTTAATTAAGTGGAGATTTTAACCCTTTGAATTGTAGCGATGTCTCCCACACATCTTTAGGTTTCCCCTCTGCTGTATTGCCCCAGGATGGCTCCACTGTTCCTTTATACATATGGCCCAACGCTCCCAGCGGACACCTCCCTTGCACAGCGCACGTAGAGACCTTTGGTGCCTTTTGGGATTACGTTCTACCATCCATAGTAACATAGTTGATGAGGCTGATAAAAGACATACGTCCATCAAGTCGGCCCATGCCTAATCACCCTGCAGATCCAGAGGAAGGCAACACAAAAACAAACCCTGAAGCCATTTCCAGTTTGGCCCCAAGTGGGTAAAAACATTTCTTCCTGACTCCAAATGGCAGATATTTCCCTGGATCATCATCCTGTCTGCACTGAAGCCAGCTGTCCCAAGTATCCCAAATAAAGAGGCGTTTGGCTCTACAACACGTCTTTTGGAAACGCTCTGCTGGAATGAGATGGGACCTTGCGCTGATTACATCATTTACCTGCGATTTTAGGGATGTGATGGTGTCTTCCAGTTCCTGTCTAATGGACGAGGGCATCAGATCTCTGATCCGCAGCTCGTACTCCTGCCGGATATTCGTTACCTGGGAGAGAGAGAGGAAACGTCACAGGTCAGCGCCACAAAGGGTTAATGCGTTACAATCCCTTTATCAGCACGTTGTCACCTTAAATCCATCAATTCAAACGGCCGTATACAGACCAGTAAAGTGGAGCAGTTCTGGGGCAAACCAACTGCACAGCAGGGGCATATTACTATTCCTAGTAATCTGAAGTGGTTGTTTAACCCTTTCAGTGCTGGGGTAGCCCTCCAGCACTCAAAGGGTTAATCCATTGAAACGCTAGACAGATCACCTTGGCATTGCTTTTAAATGCTTCTGGGACCCCTTTAGCATTTAAGGGGTTAAAAGGTTAGTAAAGTTTTACTTGAATAAAAAGTAATATCGTAGATGATCCAAAAAGGTATCGTTTTAACGTTCCCCTCTCTCGCCACTTTCCCTGACGTCAGCTGTAACCTAACAGTAGGAGGTCCTGGTCCCAGGACCATCAGGCGGCTCTTCAGCAGAGCTGAGGTACCGAAATCTAAAAATAAATACTTAATTGGAACGGTCTACAAAGTGTGCTTGCAAACCAGGCACACTTTGTAGACCATTCCAGTGAAGTAGTTATTTTTAGATTGCGGTATCTTGGTTCTGCTGGAGAGCCGCCTCGAGTCGGCCGACACGAATTTCCTGCCGTCAGCTTTACAGCTGATATCACTGTACGGGGAACTTTATCACCTTATATCTCTCAAATCACTAAGGTCTGAGAGACAGGACTGGCACCGATCAATTTCTTTTTGGATTATCTACAATATTACTTTCTATTCAAGTAAGACACTACTAACCCTGCCCCACTGAAAACAACAGGAATTTTATGTGATGGAAGTTGGTGTGCATACAGCTTTAAAGAGCCAGAAAGGCTTAACGTGGGCAAATACAAAGCGCAGGGTTTATTCCTCTGACGTCACCTACAGAAATACTAATGTTAAAGGGATAGTAACACTTTATATATTACAGAGTTTATCCTTCCCACTGCAGAGAGATGTTTTATTCAAATGTTATTTCAGCCCAAACCTTTTTTTGGGTGCAGTACCTCTATGACCTGACACTGTATGGTGACGCTGTTGCTACATGACTCAATAGACAGCTGCGTTCAGTTGATCAAAAACCTCCATGGACGTGTACTGTACCTAAAAAAATATAATTTTGAGCTGCAATAACTTTTGAATAAAACATCTCTCAATAGTGGGAGTTCACTTGTATGCACCGCTATCACTTTAAGAGCAATTCCCAGTGACCTGTCTAGCATTCAAGGGGTTAAAAGCCTCATTTCAATCCATGGGAATCTTTTTCTTCTCAATGGTGAAGCTGGTTTGATCCTCATTCCTTTGTGTGTATTGTTCCATGTGTATACTCCGCTAGTTAACACCTTCCTGCCCCGATGTAATACACAGCACTGACTGCTTTAGTCCCAGTCCTGTTGCCCACGGAACATTCTAGAACCAAACACTCCCGTCCGCAGAATGTTCTGTGTTTCATCCAGAAATAATCCGGCCGAGATCCTCACTCCCTACGTGACACCGGCACATTTCTCTTATTCCTTCTCCCACGCTTTAACACTTCAAGTGCCAGGAGCGTGGCCAGCGCATTGTGTTGTTCTATGCCCTGGCATTCAAGGGGTTAAATGGTGCAGTCTCCTCTTCTCATTCAAGCACGCACACTTCAGCTGCCAAGAGGGCCTGGGAAAGGTGGCATTCTGGAGGGGGCGCCCGTTGCCAGCTGAGGCGCACTTTCCTCTTTGTGACTGCAGAGCCCGGGAGATGTCTAGGAAACTCTATTCATTCTATTCCTTAAAAGAGCAGTAAACCTGAAAAATAAGTCACTGAATGGATCTGACCATCTAAACACAAGTGGGACTGCGACATAACCTTCAGAATCATCACTCGTTTTTATTTAGATGTATAAATAATAATTAACCCTTTGAGTGCCAAAGGGGTATGTTACGCATTGCAAAGCAATGCGTTGCGTAGCCCTCTGGCACTCAAAGGGTTAAGGTATGCCGTGCAGGAGCTTCCTGTCTTGGGTCTCCCTTTTACAAAGGAGACTATTAAATGGCAACACCACGTGTTTCGTGTTAGGGTAGGGGTAGGGTTAGTTAAGACACTCAGTGCTAGGGGAGGTGGGTAATGCATTGCTGAGTAGTGTCAGTGAGTGGGGGAGGTAATGTAGGGATAAGACAGGAAGTCAGTGCTAGGGGAGGTGGGTAATGCATTACTGAACAGTGTCAGTGAGTGGGGGAGGTAATGTAGGGATAAGACAGGAAGTCAGTGCTAGGGGAGGAGGGTAATGCATTGCTGAGCAGTGTCAGTGAGTGGGGAGGTAATGTAGGGATAAGACAGGAAGTCAGTGCTAGTGGAGGTGGGTAATGCATTACTGAACAGTGTCAGTGAGTGGGGGAGGTAATGTAGGGATAAGACAGGAAGTCAGTGCTAGGGGAGGTGGGTAATGCATTGCTGAGCAGTGTCAGTGAGTGGGGAGGTAATGTAGGGATAAGACAGGAAGTCAGTGCTAGGGGAGGTGTGTAATGCATTGCTGAGCAGTGTCAGTGAGTGGGGAGGTAATGTAGGGATAAGACAGGAAGTCAGTTCTAGGGGAGGTGTGTAATGCATTGCTGAGCAGTGTCAGTGAGTGGGGAGGTAATGTAGGGATAGTACAGGAAGTCAGTGCTAGGGGAGGTGGGTAATGCATTGCTGAGCAGTGTCAGTGAGTGGGGGAGCTAATGTAGGGATAAGACAGGAAGTCAGTGTTAGGAGAGGTAGGTAATGCATTTCTGAGCAGTGTCAGTGAGTGGGGAAGTAATGTAGGGGTAAGACAGGAAGTCAGTTCTAGGGGAGGTGGGTAATGCATTACTGAGCAGTGTCAGTGACTGGGTAGGTAATGTAGTGATAAAACAGGAAGTCAATGCTAGGGGAGGTGGGTAATACATTGCTGAGCAGTCTCAGTGAGTGAGAGAGGTAATGTAGGGATAAGACAGGAAGTCAGTGCTAGGGGAGGTGGGTAATGCATTGCTGAGCAGTGTCAGTGAGTGGGGGAGGTAATGTAGGGATAAGACAGGAAGTCAGTGCTAGGGGAGGTGGGTAATGCATTACTGAGCAGTGTCAGTGAGTGGTTAGGTAATGTAGGGATAAGACAGGAAGTCAGTGCTAGGGGAGGTGGGTAATGCATTGCTGAGCAGTGTCAGTTAGTGGGGAGGTAATGTAGGGATAAGATAGGAAGTCAGTACTAGGGGAGGTGGGTAATACATTACTGAGCAGTGTCAGTGAGTGGTTAGGTAATGTAGGGATAAGACATGAAGTCAGTGCTAGATGAGGTAGGTAATGCATTACTGAGCAGTGTCAGTGAGTGGTTAGGTAATGTAGGGATAAGACAGGAAGTCAGTGCTAGGGGAGGTGGGTAATGCATTGCTGAGCAGTGTCAGTTAGTGGGGAGGTAATGTAGGGATAAGATAGGAAGTCAGTACTAGGGGAGGTGGGTAATACATTACTGAGCAGTGTCAGTGAGTGGGGAGGTAATGCAGGGATAAGACAGGAAGTCAGTGCTAGGGGAGGTGAGTAATGTATTGCTGAGCAGTGTCAGTGAGTGAGGAGGTAATGTAGGGATAAGACAGGAAGTCAGTGCTAGGAGAGGTGGGTAATGCATTACTGAGCAGTGTCAGTGAGTGGGGGAGGTAATGTAGGTATAAGACAGGAAGTCAGTGCTGGGGGAGGTGGGTAATGCATTACTGAGCAGTGTCAGTGAGTGGAGAAGGTAATGTAGGGATAAGACAGGATGTCACTACTAGGGGAGGTGGGTAATGCATTACTGAGCAGTGTCAGTGAGTGAGAGAGGTAATGTAGGGATAAGACAGGAAGTCAGTGCTAGGAGAGGTGGGCAGTGCATTGCTGATCAGTGTCAGTGAGTGGGGAGGTAATGTAGGGATAAGACAAGAAATCAGTGCTATAAAGGTCTTCGGAATGTGTTGGAGACTTTTCTAGCATTCAAGGGGTTAAAAGTCCCATCAAGCCCTTTCAATTTCAGAGAAGTGTGTAACACATTACAGAGCAATATGTTCCAAACCCCTCTGGCACTCAAAGGGTTAAATCGGTGTAGCTTTTGGCTCTGTGCATATGGCACTAAGTGCTGTAAAACAAGTGTGTGAGGAGACACCAATCTGCTGGATGATTTTTAGGGAATTATCGCTTTGAATCGGTGCTAATAAAATAAAGATAAAAGGACATATTTCTCACACATTCTAGCCCAATGGAGGGGTCATTTTGTACCTCCAGCTGCTGTGGTCTATAGTTCCAACAACTGACTAGCTCTGCTCTATAACTCTCCGCTCCCACTTCATGGGCTGGCGAGTAAAATAAAAAGCGTGCGTTGGAACAGAGCGGGTTGGGCCGGCCGCAGAGCGCACATCAGCCTGTAAGAAGCCTCTGACTGAATGACGGCAGATAATAAATGGGCTCTGTCCTTGGAAATGGATCCCTGGTGTTAGGGGCTGGGAGACTAGCCAGCGCTCGTTTAAAGTTTGGGTCGAGGGGAATTTTTGGATCGCTGGAATAATGACTTCCAAAAATAGCATGAGGGGGTCTGGAAAAAAGAACCTGAGAGGTCTTAGGGATACCGCAAAGGTACGCTGGCAGCCGGCTTGGCAAACTATGCTTTTGTACACGGGCCAGATAAGATTCCTAGCGGGGAAACATTGGCCGCCTGCAAGGTAATGTATACAGCCTCTATTTATGTGCTCTCCCCCTGTGCACGGCTTTCGCCCGGTGTCAATAGGAGCCTGGCCTGGTATTTGGAAATTAACTTAACCTTTCAGACCAGCACAGGTTTAAAGGGGAAGTAACATCCGGAATAGGAAGAAAATCCTAATGGCCTTGTGAATTATTTCCTTGCACCTTGATTCAAGAGATAACATCTTCAATCATTCCTGGATGTCAGGTCCATGGAGGCGGACATGACAGTTACTGGCAGGATGTCAGGTCCATGGAGGAGACATGACAGTTACTGGCAGGATGTCAGGTCCATGGTGGCGGACATGACAGTTACTGGCAGGATATCAGGTCCATGGAGGCGGACATGACAGTTAATGGCAGGATGTCAGGTCCATGGAGGCGGACATGACAGTTACTGGCAGGATATCAGGTCCATGGAGGCGGACATGACAGTTACTGGCAGGATGTCAGGTCCATGGAGGAGGACATGACAGTTACTGGCAGGATGTCAGGTCCATGGTGGCGGACATGACAGTTACTGGCAGGATATCAGGTCCATGGAGGAGGACATGACAGTTAATGGCAGGATATCAGGTCCAAGGAGGAGGACATGACAGTTACTGGCAGGATGTCAGGTCCATGGTGGCGGACATGATAGTTACTGGCAGGATATCAGGTCCATGGAGGCGGACATGACAGTTACTGGCAGGATATCAGGTCCATGGAGGAGGACATGACAGTTAATGGCAGGATATCAGGTCCAAGGAGGAGGACATGACAGTTACTGGCAGGATGTCAGGTCCATGGTGGCGGACATGATAGTTACTGGCAGGATATCAGGTCCATGGAGGCGGACATGACAGTTACTGGCAGGATATCAGGTCCATGAAGGTAAACATGACAGTTACTGGCAGGATATCAGGTCCATGGAGGAGGACATGACAGTTACTGGCAGGATGTCAGGTCCATGGAGGAGGACATGACAGTTACTAGCGGGATGTCAGGTCCATGGAGGAGGACATGACAGTTACTGGCAGGATATCAGGTCCATGGAGGCAGACATGACAGTTACTGGCGGGATGTCAGGTGCATGGAGGAGGACATGACAGTTACTGGCAGGATGTCAGGTCCATGGAGGAGGACATGACAGTTACTGGCGGGATGTCAGGTCCATGGAGGCAGACATGACAGTTACTGGCAGGATATCAGGTCCATGGAGGCGGACATGACAGTTACTGGCAGGATGTCAGGTCCATGGAGGCGGACATGATAGTTAATGGCAGGATGTCAGGTCCATGGAGGCGGACATGATAGTTAATGGCAGGATATCAGGTCCAAGGAGGCAGACAGGTCTCCAAGGTATTATATATTTTTTATCTTCCCTTTGTGCAGTAATTTGCCCCAAAACAACTCCAGTTCTTAGTGTATTAGCCTCATGTGACGTGTGTTCCAAGGGGATCTCACGTCTCTTTATTTGTGTATAGATATATCTATATATATATATATAGATAGATAACTGGTATCCCACTTCTAACACCAACAGTAAGAGCAAATGCAAAAAGAAAAAGACAATAAATTCCACAGCAAATCAGTTGAACCACAGGGAACAATTCTAATTTCTGACTGATTTAAATGGGGTTTTAATATCTCAAATATTAGGGAAGTCTCCAGTGCATTGATCCTCAATGAGATGGAGAGCTCTTTGGCACTCACTAGGTTAAAAGCTCCTTTAACTCTTTGAGTGCAAAGCAATGCGTTGCGTACCCTTCTGGCACTCAAAGGGTTAAATCGATGTGAATTTGTGCTTGTTCGTTTGTCCCTATGTTGCAGATGCTCTGTTTCAGAACTTCCCCACTATTTCTTTCTGCAGATGGCCCTAAGTATCTCCATCCTCCTACAACAACCTCCCAGACCTGCTGACACACGTGTGTCCCTTCTGGACAGGACTGCGCCTTTGATCGGATGCAGTTGTCTGTCTTGTGGCTCCACGGATTATGTCTCATCAGCACTTTTAGCTGCTTTGAAATGAAATCCCACAGAAGGTCATCCGTGTTTAAAGGAAACACAACTTGACCTGGGATCGACCCTCCGAGCCTAACTGGAGGCTGAGAAGACCCCCCCGTCACTTTCCCCTTCTTTACACAAGCTGCTGCAAGAGATGAAGACCTGGCCATGTACTTTTCTATTAACCCTTTAAGGACCAGAGGGTTATGCAACTCATTTGAATTTAGCAATAAGCTACACATCTCTCTAGTCAATTAAGGGTTAAAGGAATAGCAGAGGAGAATATTCACAGATAACTATGGAAAGGTCTCCATGACTTGACATAACTTGGGGAGGACGTCAGTCACCCTAATACAAGTTTGCTTTGTTCTACAGAGAAGTAAAATCTGCCCTTATGTTTTACTGACCATTGTTCGGTAAAGTAAATTACTTGTTATGGTGACACAATGTGTGGGCTCCGCCTACATTCAAACGGAACTTTCAGCTATTACCAAGTCGCCATGCATTCATTAACCCTTTGAGTGCCAGAGAGGTATGGAATGCATTGCAAAGCAATGTGTTCTGTACCCCTCTGGCACTCAAAGGGTTAATTGCACGGCGACTAGCTTGGAAATAAAAGTCTTACCTTTAAAAAATAGCACATTGCAAAGAAATCATTGCCGTGCCGCACCGCTATCTTGTCTGAGCACCTGCGCTGTCAGTCCCGGTCTCCACAGAGTAGCACTGCAGTGACCGTATGGTAACCGCGCAGACCGCACTAACCTGCGCGTCAGTCTCCAAACGGCAAGGATTTCTTTAGAATGCGTTATTTTTGAAAGGTTAAGGCGTGGATTTCCAAGCTACTCGCCATGCGCTTAACCCCTTAAGGACCGGGGTCAGTCATACCTACAAAATGGGCAGTTTTATGTGGGCGCTGTCCCCCTGGGTAAAAATCCCCATGTCCCTTTTTCTCACCCTATTTTCCCACTTTTATTATTGATTACATTTGGCGGCGTATATAAATGTATTACATGGCTCCACAACAATCACACTTCCAATATTTGTAACTGACATCCTGTTTTTTTTTTTTTTTTTTTTGCATTACAGCGTATATGTACACCTAAATGTACACTTACACACAGTGTATACTTACACCTAAATGTACACTTACACACAGTGTATACTTACACCTAAATGTACACTTACACACAGTGTATACTTACACCTAAATGTACACTTACACACAGTGTATACTTACACCTAACTACACAATGTATAGCTACACCTAACTACACTTACACACAGTGTATACCTACACCTACCTGTACACTTACACACAGTGTATAATTACACATAACTGTACACTTACAGACAGTGTATACTTACACCTAACTGTACACTTACCCACAGTGTATATGTATACCTAAATGTACACTTACACACAGTGTATACTTACACCTAACTACACAATGTATAGCTACACCTAACTACACTTACACACAGTGTATACCTACACCTACCTGTACACTTACACACATTGTATAATTACACATAACTGTACACTTACAGACAGTGTATACTTACACCTAACTGTACACTTACCCACAGTGTATATGTATACCTAAATGTACACTTATACACAGTGTATACTTACACCTAACTACACAATGTATAGCTACACCTAACTACACTTACACACAGTGTATACCTACACCTACCTGTACACTTACACACAGTGTATAATTACACATAACTGTACACTTACACACAGTGTATACTTACACCTAACTGTACACTTACAATGTATAATTACACCTACCTGTACACTTACACACAGTGTATAATTATACCTACATGTACACTTACATACAGTGTATGATTACACCTAACTGTACACTTACACACAGAGTATATACACACAAATATAAATATACACACACATATAAATACTGCACATGACTGCAGCGCGGGCTCAGAGGATCCGGGGCACCAGCCAAGGCTGCTGGGTGGCACTGTGGCCCGTGTACACGGGCTTTTAAACTAGTGTATATATATATATACACACACACATATACACACATTAATAATAATAATTGTTGGTCTGTTGCCTGATGGCAAATATCCAATAGATCCGAGTGGGAAGGGTTCTGTTCCAGTCAGACACAGGCCTCTGTAACTGGAATAAAGATTAGAGGAGGAAGATTTTGGGGTCCCGGAGTCCGATCACAATCATGTCCACTCCAGTGTATGTGATGTCCAGCACTAATTAAGGTTTATTTTACACAGAATTGATTCCTAGGGGACATTAGATTCAAGGAGGATACAATTAGTAGGCATCAGTGGTCCTTTAAAGGTCCATAATCTGATCATGGTTTAACCCCTTGTATGCCAGGCGCATCTCCAGCACGTTGCTTTCGCTTGTATTGCAGAGTGCTGTGTACAAGCCAGAGAAGGGCCGCAATACGGAGGCGTGCAATACAGAGGAGGACATTTGGGTCGGAGAGGGGACAGTTCAGATCTTATAAATAGGAATCTGCCTCCTCAGGACACCAGGAGGGGAGGCTCAGACTGTCCGTCTCTCCAAACTTGACCTCCGTCTAGCCCCTCTTATCTCAAGCACTGAGGTTATGCTGCACTTCCGATCATGGCGGCACAAAGGAGAAACGGCTTATTTATGGCACCGCTAGGTCAGTAACTGTCTTTATGGGATGACTTGTCCTGAGCCTCCACTAGAGAGAGTTCCCAGGGCTCAAAGTGGGTGAGTCTGGAAGGTGAAGGCTGAACACACTGAAGGTCATGACCTGTTTACAAGGTCACCTATCCCATTATTACTGTATTTACACTGAGAAGATGGGATTCAGTGGACTTTTGTAACAAAAACCTCACAAGACTGATATAAAGGTGATACCATTTAATGGCTTACTGAGGACATAGAAAGTACAAGCTTTCAGGACACAGGTCCGCTGGACTCCCGGAGACTCCCGTGGTGCTGCTGGGGGATATAAATGATGCCATTTGTGTCAAAAGGGTTGGGGCTTACTTGCAAGTGGAGGTGGGGCTTAATGGGTGTTCCACCTACTGGGCGGGAAGTGCGAGGAACAGGGTCTGAAGGAGTAGAAGTGGGAGGAGTTTCTTATGAAACTTCCCACCGCCGGAGAATTAGCGTCTGTTCCCGGAGACCCAGCAATCGACTATAAAAACACAGAAACCGGAGTCTCCAGGGAAAATCGAGTGATTACAAAAAACACCATCCGAACGGTCAGAAGTGAGGGGAGGGCTGGTCCAAAGAGCAGACGGTCTGCCATGTTTTTACTTTACTTACACAGTGGTGCTGGGCCAGACAGTAGAGTAAAAAAGACTAGTCACTAGTATGACCTTTACGTGTAATGACTTTGTGTACAGACGTGCAATGACTTTGTGTACAGACGTTTTCTCTGCACGTGTAATGACTTTGTGTACAGACATGTAATGACTTTGTGTACAGACATGTAATGACTTTGTGAACAGACGTGTAATGACTGTGTACAGACGTGTGATGACTTAGTGAACAGGTGTGTAATGACTGTGTACAGACGTGTGATGACTTAGTGTACAGACGTGTAATGACTGTGTACAGGCGTGTAATGACTTAGTGTACAGACGTGTAATGACTTAGTGTACAGACGTGTAATGACTTTGTGTACAGACGTGTAATGACTGTGTACAGACGTGTAATGACTTAGTGTACAGACGTGTAATGACTGTGTACAGACGTGTACTTTGTGTACAGACGTGTAATGACTTAGTGTACAGACGTGTAATGACTTAGTGTACAGACGTGTGATGACTTAGTGTACAGACGTGTGATGACTTGGTGTACAGACGTGTAATGACTTAGTGTACAGACGTGTAATGACTTAGTGTACAGACGTGTAATGACTTAGTGTACAGACGTGTGATGACTTAGTGTACAGACGTGTGATGACTTGGTGTACAGACGTGTAATGACTTTGTGTACAGATGTGTAATGACTTTGTGTACAGACGTGTGATGACTTAGTGTACAGACGTGTAATGACTTTGTGTACAGACGTGTAATGACTTTGTGTACAGACGTGTAATGACTTTGTGTACAGACTATGGAATTTAACATCTCCTAATACTATTCCCCACTTAGCTTACTCTGGGCTGAATGGCCGCTATGTATAAATTCTGCCCGCACTGATTTCCTAGACTTAATTTTAAGATCATGAGGAGGCAGACATGATAATTTGACACAACTCCAAGACCCACAACTCCTCCCCCTGGCTTCAGTAGGAGGATTTTGCAGGCTTGGAGCCCACGGGACGTGCTATCCACTACTAATTACAGATACATTTTGGAGAGACAATCCACAGAATTGATTCATAGAGGCCATTAGGATTTTCTGCTTAGATGAAGATAGGTTGGGGTTATTAAAGGGAAAGATCACTTACTTCCCATAATGACTGGCTGCGTTACCTGCGCCCCAAGCTCAGCCCACAATGTGCGCGTGCTATGCAAAACAATGTCGTGTAGAACCGTCTGGGTTACAAAGGGTTAATTATATGTAGAAGAATCTTATCTGACTCGAATCAAGGAAAATTCCAATAAAAAGTCCCCAAATCCCCAGTTAATTCCCCAAACTGATCTGGCGTTGGAGATCCGCACTGTCCTCAGACTTAATTCTTTGCACGCCAGACAGACGTCCAACACGATAGCTCTCTGGCACTAAATGGGTTAAAACAATACATGGACGAGAATTACACGTTTATTTACTCTACAACGTCCACAGAGCGTCACCTTACAGATTAACTCTTTAAGAGCCAAGTGCGATGCACCACGCATCCTCTAGTCTTCTAATAACACAGACATGGCTTCCTGACGTGAAGAGCACCGAGTAAACGGACCTACAACATGGCACACTTTTAACTCTCTGAGTGCCAGAAAGATGCCCAACATCTTACTTTGCAATGTGTTGGCCAGCCTTCTGGGACTCAAAAGGTTAAATGTTTTAAACTTCCACACATCTGCTTGTAGTCACAGACTCACATATACACTAAGGGTCACCTTAGTCTCGTATCACTGTCCGCCATTACTTATATTTATTACAGAGGACCCTAAGGTTCCACTGAAGACAGTCTGAGAGCCATGGTCTTAAACAGAACCAATAACAGGAACAGCGCCATAGGACAGAGCTGCAAAAAATCTTAACTCTTTGTGTGCCAGAGGGGTATACCAGGCACAGCAGAGCAATGCGTGGAGTTCCCCTCTGGCACTCAAAGGTTTAAACCACAAACCGCGGAATATAAAGGTCTTTATACTTTTATTTTAATCATATTTATGGAATTAAAAAAAGAGATATGAGTTTATGTAGGATGGCAAATAGTATTAAAATTGTCGCTTTCTTGATTATGATTTAAACTATCCATAAACCCATCAGTAGTGTGACCCACCCCATTCAGCCCCTGTGCCCAGGACAGGAACACAGAGAACATTACCTGCTCCTGAAGTGTCAGCTCTTTCTCCTGAAGCTTCTTCTCCGCCGTCCGCAGCTGGGTGCAATAATTTTCAACTTCGTCTTTTAGAATCTAGAAAATAAATTAAAATATATGTTACGCATGTACAGTCTGTCACCCAAGCGGTTTGTGTAATGGGCGAGGAACGTGCAATGTATCTCTATACAGTACTCATCATCCAACTGTGCATGATGGGAATTATAGTCCATAAACAGCTAGATGGATACAAGTTGACCACTTTTAGGCTCCAGCACCTGATAACTTAAAGGGATAGTAACATTTCATAATAAAATCAGCACCAATTAATCTTCATAGTATTTGGGCCATGGAGAGTGTTATTTCAGTACTATCAGAGTTGTAGTACAAGAGTAACAATGATACAGTATCCCCCTCCCACCCCTTTTATCTAGTGTAAGACACCTCACCTCAGATGTGGAATCTGGTCACATGACCGGACAGGTCACAGCAAGGGACAATCTTCTTACTGTGATCATAAGGAAAACTCTGCCCCTTTGACAGGTTTTTCCTTATGATCACTGAAGATTGTCCCTCTCTGCGATCCATCTGGACAGTCTTGCTGCTCTGAGGTGAGCAGTGTTACATCAGTAAAAGGGGCGGGAGGGGGATACTTTATCATTCAATTACTCTTGTACTACAACTCTGACAGTACTGATATAACTCCCCATGGCCCAAATACTATGAAGATTAATTGGAGCTGCCTTTATTGTGAAACATTAATATCCCTTTAAAGGGATAGTAATGTTTCATAATAAAAGCAGCTCTAATTAATCATCATAGTATTTGGACTTTGGAGAGTGTTATATCCGTACTGTCAGAGTTGTAGTACAAGAGTAATTGAATGATAAAGTATCCCCCTCCCGCCCCTTTTACTGATGTAACACTGCTCAGTCAGATCAGAAGGGAGGTGCCCAGGTAGACTGCAGAGAGGGACAATCTTCAATTAAGATAAGGGAAAAACCTGAAAAACTTGTCAAGGGGGCAGGGCTTTCATTGTTCTCATAGGAAGAAGATTGTCCTCTGCTGTTATCTGTCTGGTCTATGGACTGGATTCCACATCTGAGAAGAGATGGCTTACACTAGGTAAAAGGGGCAGGGCTTTCATTGTTCTCATAGGAAGAAGATTGTCCCCTGCTGTTATCTGTCCGGTCTATGGACTGCATTCCACATCTGAGAAGAGATGGCTTACACTAGGTAAAAGGGGCAGGGCTTTCATTGTTCTCATAGGAAGAAGATTGTCCCCTTCTGTTATCTGTCTGGTCTATGGACTGCATTCCACATCTGAGAAGAGATGGCTTACACTAGGTAAAAGGGGCAGGGCTTTCATTGTTCTCATAGGAAGAAGTTTGTCCCCTTCTGTTATCTGTCTGGTCTATGGACTGCATTCCACATCTGAGAAGAGATGGCTTACACTAGGTAAAAGGGGCGGGAGGGGAAACTTTGCTTGTGAATATCTCTTAAACCATAAAGGTTTGAGAGATAAGACTTATATCGTTCTTCATGTTTTTTATAAGGTTCAAGTAATCAAATCGTATTATTTTAGAAGGCTTTTAATCGTTTGAATGCTAGAAAGGAAATAAACTGTAATAGTTAACTTCAGAGAGCAGTAAGAGGTTATCTGTCCAACTGCATTTTAACTACTTGAGTGCCAGAGGAAAATCACTACATTGCACACCCCTTTGACAGCCAAGAGGTTAATACAATTTTCGGTCGCTCATCCAGTGCTAATAAAAGAAAAGTGTCTGCTGAAGGCGGAGGAATTAATCCAAGTTCCCGGAGGCTTTGGGGCCTCTGCACCTGCAGGCAGCGCTGGGCCTCACTAACGCCTTTAGCAGAGTTGACCCCAGAAAGTGACAGAGCTCTGCACCTGTTCCTGGACGTTAGAAGCTGAAATGCGAATGCTGGGGTTATGGCATTGTGCAGGCAGCGTGCGAAAAGTAAAGAAACTGCAATAATAAAAAAAATCATCTACAGAAAATCTAGCAATGAGAGAGGGAACAAAAAACGTGCTAATCCTGCAGCGAGCTACCGGGTCAGGAGACACAGGGAGATTTATCTGGAGAAAACTACAGAAAAACAACATCAGCTTTGGAAAAAGGACCCAATCCACATGGGTTACTGTGTCACAAAGTCATGGAGATGTGTACAGGAACCCTAAATAGTATGTATTGCACCCTGGGGTACTGATCACATGGGTTACTGTGTACAGGAAGCCTAAATAGTATGTATTGCACCCTGGGGTACTGATCTCATGGGTTACTGTGTACAGGAAGCCTAAATAGTATGAAATGCACTCTGGGGTACGAACCACATGGCACCCAGAGATGGGCAAATGAAACACAGTTTGCTGCAACTCCCCAGTGACTTGAGTTTGGTCGCCAGGAAATTGCAGCAGTTACGGTCTGTACGGAGGTCTGGGGCACAGTGAAAGTTTGTACGGAGGCCTGGGGCACAGTGAAGGTCTGTATGGAGGCCTGGGGAGCTGTGAAGGTCTGTACGGAGGCCTGGGGAGCAGTGAAGGTCTGTATGGAGGCCTGGGGCACAGTGAAGGTCTGTATGGAGGCCTGGGTTGCAATGAAGGTCTGTATGGAGGCCTGGGGCACAGTGAAGGTCTGTATGGAGGCCTGGGTTGCAGTGAAGGTCTGTACAGAGGCCTGGGGCACAGTGAAGGTCTGTACGGAGGCCTGGGGTGCAATGAAGGTCTGTATGGAGGCCTGGGGCACAGTGAAGGTCTGTACAGAGGCCTGGGGTGCAATGAAGGTCTGTATGGAGGGCTGGGGCACAGTGAAGGTCTGTATGGAGGCCTGGGTTGCAGTGAAGGTCTGTACGGAGGCCTGGGGAACAGTGAAGGTGTGTACGGAGGCCTGGGGCGCAGTGAAGGTCTGTATGGAGGTCTGGGGTGCAGTGAAGGTCTGTACAGAGGCGTGAGGTGCAGTGAAAGTCTGTACAGAGGCCTGGGTTGCAGTGAAGGTCTGTACGGAGGCCTGGGGCACAGTGAAGGTCTGTACGGAGGCCTGGGGCACAGTGAAGGTCTGTATGGAGGCCTGGGGCACAGTGAAGATCTGTATGGAGGTCTGGGCAAAATGAAGGTCTGCATGGAGGCCTGAGGTGCAGTGAAGGTCTGCATGGAGGCCTAGGGTGCAGTGAAGGTCTGCATGGAGGCCTAGGGTGCAGTGAAGGTTTGCATGGAGGCCTGGGGCCCAGTGAAAGTCTGTATGGAGGCCTGGGGCTCAGTGAAGTACTGTATGTAGGCTTGGGGTGCAGTGAAGATTTGTATGGAGGCCTGGGGCTCAGCGAAGGTCTGGATGGAGGCCTGGGGACGCAGTGATGTTCTGTATGGAGGCCTGGGGTGCAGTGATGTTCTTTATGGAGGCCTGGGGTGCAGTGAAGGTCTGTATGGAGGCCTGGGGTGCAGTGAAGGTCTGTATGGAGGCCTGGGGCTTAGTGAAGGTCTGTATGGATGCCTGGGGACGCAGTGATGTTCTTTATGGAGGCCTGGGGTACAGTGAAGGTCTGTATGGAGGCCTGGGGACGCAGTGATGTTCTTTATGGAGGCCTGGGGTACAGTGAAGGTCTGTATGGAGGCCTGGGGCACAGTGAAGTTCTGTATGGAGGCCTGGGGCACAGTGAAGTTCTGTATGGAGGCCTGGGGCGCAGTGAAGGTCTGTATGGAGGCCTGGGACTCAGTGAAGGTCTGTATGGAGGCCTGGGGCTTAGTGAAGGTCTGTATGGAGGCCTGGGACGCAGTGACATTATGTATGGAGGCCTGGGGTGCAGTGAAGATCTGTATGGAGGATTGGGGGCCGATGTGAAGGCTCTTCTCACTGGTGATTAACTCTTTAAGGTGATCTTCGGTACTAGTAACTAGAGGGGCTGGTCAGATGATTCAAAGAAATAAAAATCCCCCCAAATTCCCACTGATTTAAAAATGGGATTTTTTCACACCCAGCCCAAACCCCAACAAATGGAAGAAAAGTTACATCAGTATTCTCTGCATTGTTAGCACATAAACTTAAACACGGAACAGAGAAAAAGGACCCCCCACCCCCTGAAAACACCATACACTTGTCCACTGTCCTCCCCTTGGCACAGGTATCATTAACGGGAGACTTGGATGGATAATCGGCTTAGTAAATGGGCTTTAGGCTGGGGATGCCTAAGAATGACTTGTGCTGGAGATCTCAAGATCATTTAAAAGAGTTTAATAAAAAAAACCAAACAAAAAAAAATTAAATCACTGAGGATTTCAGGAATGATAACGTATCCCCTTTGGTGCCCTTTTTACTTCATAATACTTCAATTCTTCTTCACACCCCCTGTCTCGTCCCCCCCATTGTACAGCACTAAGGAATATGCTGCTGCTCACTACATAAACAGTCATAATAATACTAATATTCTAGTTTCAATGTCCCTTTAAGAAGAGCCAGTGTATAATATGGTTTCCAATAGTCATATAAACAGGGTTGGAGTTGAAAGCCGACACCGCGTCTGACCTTGGAACGGCTTCGTGTTGGCTCAGGAACAAAGGAGAAATATAGATATAATTTTTTTTCTTTTCAGCACAGATATCCTGCATTTCGAAAAAGCACTTAAACATGTAAATGAGATAACGAGTCTGGACGGAGAGTCCTGCATCACTGCGGCGCGGGGTAAACAGAATGAAAACCAGTTTATGTGGCAATAAATCCGATCCCCTGCACACCCCAAAACACAGAGGAATGTTCCACAATATGTCCTGAAGCAAAAACATTTCTACGTGATAACTTCATGGGTTAACCATTTGTGTGCCAGGATGTTACACCTCCAAATGGCCAAGGAGGAACACTTATTTTAGGGGATGATGTTTGGGGCGTGGCTGGTGAGAGAGGCATTACATAGGATTTTTAGATTATTTCATGACACAATTGACACCTCTTTGTGTAACTGAATAAATGATTTAGAAGAACAAATTATTTTATATACACACCACACAGTCTGATCTCCTAAACACAGGGACACCAGGGTGATACACTTCTATACACACCACACAGTCTGATCTCCTAAACACAGGAACACCAGGGTGATACACTTATATACATACCACACAGTCTGATCTCCTAAACACAGGAACACCAGGGCGATACACTTATATACACACCACACAGTCTGATCTCCTAAACACAGGGACACCAGGGTGATACACTTATATACATACCACACAGTCTGATCTCCTACACACAGGGACACCAGGGTGATACACTTATATACACACCACACAGTCTGATCTCCTAAACACAGGGACACCAGGGTGATACATTTATATACACACCACACAGCCTGATCTCCTAAACACAGGGACACCAGGGTGATACACTTATATACACACCACACAGTCTGATCTCCTAAACACAGGGACTTCAGGGTGATACACTTCTATACACACCACACAGTCTGATCTCCTAAACACAGGGACACCAGGGTGATACACTTCTATACACACCACACAGTCTGATCTCCTAAACAAAAGGACACCAGGGTGATACACTTCTATACACACCACACAGTCTGATCTCCTAAACACAGGGATACCAGGGTGATACACTTATATACACACCACACAGTCTGATCTCCTAAACACAGGGACACCAGGGAGATAAACTTATATACACACCACACAGTCTGATCTCCTAAACACAGGACACCAGGGTGATACACTTATATACACACCACACAGTCTGATCTCCTAAACACAGGGACACCAGGGTGATACACTTCTATACACATCACACAGTCTGATCTCCTAAACACAGGGACACCAGGGTGGATACACTTATATACACAACACACAGTCTGATCTCCTAAACACAGGACACCAGGGTGATACACTTATATACACACCACGCAGTCTGATCTCCTACACACAGGGACACCAGGGTGATACACTTATATACACACCACGCAGTCTGATCTCCTAAACACAGGGACACCAGGGTGATACACTTATATACACACCACACAGTCCGATCTCCTAAACACAGGGACACCAGGGTGATACACTTATATACACACCACACAGTCCGATCTCCTACACACAGGGACACCAGGGTGATACACTTCTATACACACCACACAGTCCAATCTCCTACACACAGGGACACCAGGGTGATACACTTATATACACACCACGCAGTCCGATCTCCTAAACACAGGGACACCAGGGTGATACACTTATATACACACCACACAGTCCGATCTCCTAAACACAGGGACACCAGGGTGATACACTTATATACACACCACACAGTCCGATCTCCTACACACAGGGACACCAGGGTGATACACTTCTATACACACCACACAGTCCGATCTCCTACACACAGGACACCAGGGTGATACACTTCTATACACACCACACAGTCCGATCTCCTAAACACAGGGACACCAGGGTGATACACTTATATACACACCACACAGTCCGATCTCCTAAACACAGGGACACCAGGGTAATACACTTATATACACACCACACAGTCCGATCTCCTAAACACAGGGACACCAGGGTGATACACTTCTATACACACCACACAGTCCGATCTCCTAAACACAGGACACCAGGGTGATACACTTCTATACACACCACACAGTCCGATCTCCTAAACACAGGGACACCAGGGTGATGCACTTCTATACACACCACACAGTCCTGATCTCCTAACACAGGGACACCAGGGTGATACACTTCTATACACACCACACAGTCTGATCTCCTAAACACAGGACACCAGGGTGATACACTTATATACACACCACACAGTCTGATCTCCTAAACACAGGACACCGGGGTGATACACTTATATACACACCACACAGTCTGATCTCCTAAACACAGGGACACCAGGGTGATACACTTATATACACACCACACAGTCTGATCTCCTAAACACAGGGACACATTGTAGGACATTTGGAACATAGGGACTTGGATCACAGAGGGACTGTCCCTCCTATAGAGGGACACTTGGGTGGTATGGACATCCATAATATCTCCTAAAGAAGGACACGTGGAAGGCACACACCCCCTGATAGGTCTTAAATAGGGACACTTAGTGGTGGTGGTGGTGGGGTAATGACCCCAAATATATTCTAAAGAGCGACACTTGAGAGGTACGGAAACCTTTACACAGATATCTGCAAAATGCTCCAGCATTTTTTTCAGATAGGAGAAAGTATTTTTATAGCATTATTGTTGGTTTAGCCACTTAGATGCTACCCACTGAAGAGTTTATCTCACTGGAGAAGTTATCTCCTCTTTATCACACCTTAGTACATCTCCCCTGTAGTCTATAATTAAATCTCTCCCATAGAATAACATAGGAACTGGAGAGTTTATCTCACTGGAGAAGTTCTCTCCTCTTTATCACACCTTAGTACATCTCCCTGTAGTCTATAACTAAATCTGTCCCATAGAATAACATAGGGACTGGAGAGTTATCTCACTGGATAAGTTATCTCCTCTTTATCACATCTTAGTACATCTCCCCTGTAGTCTATAACTAAAGATCTCCCATAGAATAACAAAGGAACTGGAGAGTTTATCTCACTGGAGAAGTTATATCCTCTTTATCACACCTTAGTACATCTCCCCTGTAGTCTATAACTAAATCTCTCCCATAGAATAACATAGGAACTGGAGAGTTTATCTCACTGGAGAAGTTATCTCCTCTTTATCACACCTTAGTACATCTCCCCTGTAGTCTATAACTAAATCTGTCCATAGAATAACATAGGGACTGGAGAGTTTATCTCACTGGATAAGTTATCTCCTCTTTATCACACTTTAGTACATCTCCCCTGTAGTCTATAACTAAATCTCTCCCATAGAATAACATAGGAACTGGAGAGTTTATCTCACTGGAGAAGTTATCTCCTCTTTATCACACCTTAGTACATCTCCCCTGTAGTCCATAACTAAATCTCTCCCATAGAATAACATAGGAACTGGAGAGTTTATCTCACTGGAGAAGTTATCTCCTCTTTATCACACCTTAGTGCATCTCCCCTGTAGTATATAACTAAAGATCTCCATAGAATAACATAGGAACTGGAGAGTTTATCTCACTGGAGACGTTATCTCCTCTTTATCACACCTTAGTACATCTCCCCTGTAGTCTATAACTAAATCTCTCCCATATAATAACATGGGAACTGGAGCGTTTATCTCACTGGAGAAGTTATCTCCTCTTTATCACACCTTAGTACATCTCCCCTGTAGTCTATAACTAATCTCTCCCATAGAATAACATAGGAACTGGAGAGTTTATCTCACTGGAGAAGTTATCTCCTCTTTATCACACCTTAGTACATCTCCCCTGTAGTCCATAACTAAATCTCTCCCATAGAATAACATAGGAACTGGAGAGTTTATCTCACTGGAGAAGTTATCTCCTCTTTATCACACCTTAGTGCATCTCCCCTGTAGTATATAACTAAATCTCTCCCATAGAATAACATAGGAACTGGAGAGTTTATCTCACTGGAGACGTTATCTCCTCTTTATCACACCTTAGTACATCTCCCCTGTAGTCTATAACTAAATCTCTCCCATATAATAACATGGGAACTGGAGCGTTTATCTCACTGGAGAAGTTATCTCCTCTTTATCACACCTTAGTACATCTCCCCCTGTAGTCTAAAGCTCTCCCATAGAATAACATAGGGACTGGAGAGGTAATATCCTCGTTATCACACCTCAGTGTAACCAGACAGTTGTTTGATTGGTCACAATAGGAGAGGTGAAGCCAGTGGTACAATTCCACAGAATGTGATAGTAAGGAATCTACAGTGAACTGTGATAAAGTCTGAATAAAACATATCCGGGAAGTGGAATTATCTTTGTTTTATTCAGAAGGGAAATATAAAGTACACAATGCTTTATCATAGTAAACTTTACCGATCAGTTAGGTCTGTGAAGTTATATAGAAAACGTTACACAAATCTGTCAGTGTTACACCATGTTCTCTCATGCCCCCCCCCCATGTTGTACTTTATTATTACACTTTCCCTTGGAATACGGCTTGGGTTCTGCAGTGATGTAGTGCAGAGGTGAGGAACCTGAGGCCCTCCAGCTGTTCTAGATTACAACTCTTTAATCCTCAGCCAGCTGCTGGCTTATAATGAGAACTGTAGTCCAGACAGCTGGAGGGCCTCAGGTTGCCGGCGGTGATGCAGAGGGGCGTTTGGGCTTTCGGGTCCTTTCATGTGCTTCTTGGTCATTTTGCAGATTAGTAGAGAGAGCAGTGAAACCGCAGAGCAGGCAATAACAGTAATTAGTGTCTGTAATCAGGGCAAGCAGTAATATAACAAGGGTAATTATGGTAAAGCGGTAGAGAGCGGTGTAATTATCCAATCTTAATGACCCTTTAATCTTGTTCATGAGAATTAAAAGCAAACTATATAAACTGCCCACTTTGAATAATGCAAACTTTGGTTCTTATTCATGAAAGCAGGAGCTGGTCACCGCTCTGGTACTCAAAGGGTGGGGGGATTGCTATACAGGTAACAGGACAGTCAGTATACTGGATCCTACTCCATGGTCTCACCTGTCTCCAGATTATGGCATCCCCACTTTTCAAATGGCCACCCCGCCATAATATGATATTGCAAATAATCTATATATACAGGGCTTAAACTTTGAAGTCCTTTGCTACTAGCCAGACATGAAAAGTTACTCTCCACTGCAACACATAACATACCCACCGAGGCTGAATTTCTACTCGCCAGGGCTGAATTTCTACTCACCAGGGCTGAATTTCTACTCGCCAGGGCTGAATTTCTACTCACCAGGGCTGAATTTCTACTCACCAGGGCTAAATATTCACTCACCATTGGCTTTTGGAGAGTGGAAATTTTGAGTCCTGTATATATATATATTATATATATATATATATATATATATATATACACACACATATATACACACATATATATATATATATACAGACATGTTCCTAGAATTTATGGAGCCCTGGGGCCCCCTTGGATGCAGGACAAGACCCCATCACAACAGCATTGCCTGGACCCCTGTAGTGATGTACATTATATACATATTACACACCCACATATATATATATAAATACAGGCTTATAATTTTAAGTCCTTTGCTACTAGCCAGACCTGAAAAGTTACTTGCCACTGCAAGCCATAACATACCCACCAGGGCTGAATTTCTACTCGCCAGGGCTAAATTTTCACTCGCTGTTGCTAGTGGCGAGTGGAAATTTTGAGCCCTGATATATACATATGAAACAAATAGGTAAAAGGAGAGCGCTATATACTCTTAGATAATATTTATTAATACAAAGTACAGAGGGGGACACATATGGTCAATATACAATACAATAAAAATAATATATTTATATTGAGTAGTTGGAATATATTCCAAAAATGAAAAGTGCTATCACTCAAAAATAATGTTTAAAAAAGTAGATAAAAAGACAATGATGTGATGCTGGATACTTTAGATACCTGTCTATGGGGGTGAAGGTAATGGTCCTTTGATATAGAAGCACAGGCAGGTGCGCTGGACTCTCTGTACTATAATTGCAGGACGATCACAGATATAGAATGAATTCTCTTCCGTCTGTACATGATATTTGTGGTCAGTATTTAACCGGCTGTATGTAGCGGGCAGAGACGTCTATGTATAGCGTTTGAACTCTCCCAATACGTATATTTGTATGGGATTAGTCGGCTCCGATAGTGAACATCCAAGTCCCGGGTGTGCCACCACTGGACTAATGCATCTAACCTACATTACATTTATTTTTTTACTATTATATTTTTTCCAAAGCTGTCTCTACCAGGATATATAAACTGATCCTCTAGACTGTAAGCTCTTAGGATCAGGGCCCTCGGGTCTATGTGTTTTCTAAGTTCCAGTTCTGGTGTTTAATATCTCTGTATGTCTATTCCCTATTGAACAGCGCTGCGGAATGAGTTGGTGCTATATAAATCAATAATAATACTAATTTACTATATAAAACTGAACATCACAGCAGTACATAAACTAGTAAATAAAGTGGCACCATAAACCAGGGCCAAACCACAACTCACAATGGTGGCCATGGGACGCACAGTCAAGGCTTTTTGCCGCTCAGTCTCTGCCAAATTAATAAATGCACCCCCCCCCCCCCCGGACTAGTATTGTCACGATTTATTCCCGAATAACAGCTGACATTCGCGTATATGACACATGTATTAGGGGTAACCAACCCTTGGCTCTCCAGCTAATGGGGGCTAAATTCACAGCATTGAGACAGGCGTGGGCAGTCTTGGGAACTCCAGCTGTTGGAGACTACAACTCCCATGATTCCCAACTTCCCCAACACACTGGGAACCAAATGTTGCCTATCGCTGACTTGTACCACAGACACAGTAATACTGAGCTGCTG